>LS487674.1:0-131591 GCA_900490705.1 Pristionchus arcanus
GGTTGTTTTACAGAGAAAGAGCTTTATAAAAAGACAAAACAACTTCAAAAACGGACCCTAACGGACTACAACAACAACTCTAAAAGGAAAATTGATTGCACAATCATGGCTGCCCACGATACTCAGCGAAACTTGGCAATGTGCCAAAGCGGGAATTCAAATGACTACCGTAATCAATTAGCGATAGTTCACAATAATGAATCGAATTATTATAATAATAATACTTGAACGATATTTAATTATTTAAATTAGCAATAAATATGAGGAATTGGGGATATTTAATACATAATTCACAGAATATTGGGGGAATATCTCCATTCCTCTACAATTGACTCGACTACTCTGGTGTCCGCCCACAAGTTGGAATCAAGTAGAAATGAGATTCCAAATTGGAATCAAGTACAGTACCCCTGACCCATTCCCACAAGTTGGAATCAAGCACCGGGAGCCTGTTTACATACCCGAAAATTTGACTGTACTAGAATTAAAAGACAGACCCCTCAAGCGCACTTTGCGCACAACATTTTCAAGTTTGGACATGTTTTCATCGATTGAATTTCTGTTTTATTTTACGGAGTGTATTATATTCTGCGTCAATTTCTCATAAATTATATTGATTGGAGATCCTATAATTCTATCAAAGGTGAGCGTTTATCAGTTTGACCGAGATTGCAGGGAAGAAAGAGAATGGATTCCAATGTTGGACGTTTCTATTAATTTTTATAATTCTTTCAAACCTGGAGAAGAATTACATTATCCGGTGAGTCTTCACGCATATAATTCATGCAATTCTCGATGTTCTATTCAGAATCGGTTGCCCTCGACGACTAATGACTATCTAATTTATTCAAGAATGACACTTCTTACGAAGACTAGGAATTTTAATGTTTCATCGAAATTTTTTGAGTTTGTTAGTCGTTTTTGTAATGACTGTAATACTCTTTTCTTGTAAATCACGTTTTGATTGTCATAAATAATCAATAAAGCAAATGCGCCGTACTAGCTGTTGTAGTAATGAACATGACACAACACGATACCGAATGAGAGAAAACTACCGTAACCCGCTCCCCCGCTCAAATATCCCACAAGTTGGAATCAAGTACTTCCCACAAGTTGCCATCAAGCTTGGAGGCAACTTGTGGGAAGTACTTGATTCCAACTTGTGGGCGGACACCAGAGTATTCGGATATAATTCCGAATAGACAACCCTAGTCTTTACTCGCAGAGTATTACCTCCCTACCATTCTCATTTTCCATCCCCTCCACATTCGGAGCGGTTGTGGCCTGGGCCAAAAAGCGAAGAAGTTCCCTTACTCCTACTGGGAGGGAGCCGCGATGTTTCGCGCGCGCCTTTAATAAAGGACGTGTGCTAGATCAGCCGGGTAAGCGAAAGGCGGAGGAGGCAAGGGAAGAGGGCGGGGCTTCGCAAAGAAGGGAGTAGGGCTTTACGCACTTGCACTTGTGATTGCGGTAGGTGTATGGTAGATAGTTGGGATTACGGTAGCTTGGGTTACGGTATGTTTACGGTAGTTGGAACTGGCATCACTATGGAACGAGCAATAACGATTTGCGCTTTTGACCTTATTGTATTGTCTACCATCGCATTTAGCAGTTTTCTTTCCGCTTCTCAGATTACAGTAGTCCAAATTACGGTACCCATAATTCAGATTTGAGATAAAAAATAGATTTCTGTAGTTTGGAGCAATCAATACGCACGAACGGCCCTCCATTCTTATCTGATTGTGCGACAAATTTCACACAAAAGCAATGTTTAGTAGGGCTGATTCAATATTGCATAGCGATGACGAAATCTGTTAAGAAAATGTAGAAGAGGAAAAGGGAATTAATATTAAACAATCCCTAGAGATATCAGATGAATTTTACCTGAGACCAGACGAACCCCCTCCCTTCCCATCCCTCGAAACGTTGCGAGGCGTAGCGAGGCGTTGCGGGCTCGTTATTCTCCCCCTCCCCTCTGCCAATCGTTGCGAGCCCGCAATAGAGAGGCGCGCTCATTGCGGGCTCGCTAAGGCTATTCGAGAGAGATCACTCCATAACGAGCCCGCAAACCTCGTTTAGCCAACCCTAATTATTAATCTTATCTGGGGTACATTTTCATTTAATTATGCAAAAAGAAAAAAAGGGGGAATTTAACCGCAAGAAATAAATCAATGAACTGACTCCTTATACTTCTTCGAACTTCTCTTCTCCGCCTCCTTCTCATCCGCTGCTGCTTGCTTCGCCTGCAGTGGATAATCAGTTTAAAAATAACGGACTCTGAAATTTGTTTTTAAAACCGTGAAAACAGAGTGTTATTGATTGCGTGACACTACGTACTTCGATGCATGAGATCATAAGGACTTGTAGTGTCTCAATATTTCGCAGTGATAGACCATGGCTAATGGAGATAATCAGAGACAACATCTTCCATTGTTTTCTTTATTAATGGAGTGTGCAATAAATTTCCTAAATAATCAGTGTTAGGGAGAGTTTTTGAATTACCATTCTTAATTTAGCATGGACTGCGGTTATCGCACGAATAAATGAAAAAAAAATAAGTCGGTCTTACTCACCTAGCGTTGTCTTACGACTATAAAATCGCTTGACGTAGATACCCATTTTTTAAAAACGTTGTATCATCATAAGCCCTCGCCTGCAACAACTTTTCCCGCGTGAGCGCCCCGCTGAACTCCTCGTCTCCCATCGCGTAGATTTTCTCCACCGTTCTGCCAATGTCAATTTAATTTTATATTTAGGGCTTCTAGGAAACGATAGGGAAGATCACGTAGAACCGAAGAGCCTTCAATATAATTTAGGAATGATAGATAAGAATAGGAATAAGCGGAACGATTTAATACTTTACGATACCTCATCATGATTGTCTCGGCGATCTTATTCCGGTGCTCCTTCAAGTACACTCGTTCGTCCAGTGCCAGCAACACACTACGACTGTTCGAAGCGCGCGCGCGACCTGACCATAACGATCAATACTCGGTGGCATGTCTTTTTTCGAGTTGGTACAATAACAGTGTGAACGACAAAAAGGTAAAGACAACCGTTCATATATTTTTCGAAGTATTCAAGGACTATTTTTTGGATTATTCACAGAGCCGACGCTAATGATAATAATAATTGTTTATCATTACCATTTTCGATCAATTGTAAGGGGAAGTGCCATCGCATATAAATTATATGTGATATAATATTCAAAGTTCCCGTGATACCACGGGTCTCAAAACACACTCTTTGAAATTTGTACTCGAAACTAGGGATGTCTAAACGGAACTCGGAACTCCCTCTTTTTCATTCCTCAACCTCATTCATTCCGCAATGCGGTCGATCAATCTAATTTCGCACTCGGAACTCGGAATTCCGTCATTCTCATTCTTCCTTCTCTCTCCCGACTAGATCGGCCTCATCACTCAGCGAACTCAGAATCTCGAAAATGGTTGAGTTTCAGAAAATATTAATACAATTACTGGACAACGGAATTCCGAGTTCCGAAATAGTTCCGAGTATTATGGAAATCGACTCGGAACAACGGAATAAATTCCGTTTAGACATCCCTACTCGAAACCTTAAAATGTGGGTTGCTAAATTCGCATACGTACCCTAAACCGTCATAATATGGATTGGATAGGTGCTCCAAATGGTGAAAATATGGGTTGGCTATATTTTCTTGTGGCAAAATGGGCTCATTTTCCTACACTTTTACAGGAGACCCTTGAAATACAAAAAAAATCTTACCCCTTTGTTGCACCAGCTGGATGACATTCCCCGTCGTATTATACTTGACGATCAGATTGCATGCTGCGACATCCAGGCCCTCCTCTGCCACGGAAGTCGAAACTATCACCTGATAAAGACATGGCGAATACGCCATACTTGTAATAATTTACATAAAGGATTAAGCTTTAGTTCTCAACAAGTGTCCAATCGTATGCATGTTTTCCGATCGTACTTTACAGGCGCCACTCGTAAACGCCTCAATCACGGCTCGTTGCTCCGAGTTGCTCTGACCGTTGCGCACCGACGCCGCATTCGTCGATGTCAGCACCTCGGCCTACAAGTTCGATGGCTCTTTATTTTCCGGCTCGAAACGATCCCTGTCGATTCACATTTGAAAGGTGACTTTTTCTCTCAAGAATGACATTTCTATTTACGCATTGATTTTTTTAAATTTTGCAACAATAACAATGAATATTCAGCCGTCCCATGCCACTGTCAATCCGGTGCTTCAGTTTACACAATATGTAGTCTTGTTTAAAAAAAAAGAAAACATGATATCCCTTTTCCCAGTGTGCTCCGTATATTCTACATATTGGCATTCAATACCCACCCGTCCCATGGCCTCAATTCTCTGCTCGTTAAGGTACTTGGTGAGCAGCTGAGCCGTCTCGCGACGCAGGCAGAAGATGAGCACGCGCGATGCTGCATCGGCACGGAACTGGCTCGCCAACTCCTGCAAAATACAAGGAGATTAGATACCCAGAAAATAAGGATACGAGAAGGGAGCAAGTAAAAGTTGGAGCATACAAGGATGGGTAGGGATGCGAGGAGATGCGGTAGACATGCAAAACGAAAAATGAACATCAAAGATTCAACAGGAGTCAGTATAGTATTATATATTATGCGCAGCATTTTACGGCGCATTTACGGTAAGCAACTACCGTACCTTCCTCAGCTTTTGTAGGATTTCCTTGTCATTTTCTCCACTCGTTCGCTGAGCGAATTCGGCTTGTTCCTTCCTGAAGCCACTTATTGATTCCCATACTACGGTATGTATAGAACAGTATTTCGTATTAGATACTAATAGATAGGATAGCCCCGCCATAAGATTATCAGATGCTAAAATCGTTCCAGACTCAACAACATCTTGAAAAATAGGGAGTTTTGGTATTTAACGATGATGTTTCTTGATTTGTACCTGAAGTAGTCAAGGAATGCGCACTGACGGCCGGCCACTGTATCTAGCTCGTCCACGTCAGAGGAGAGCTTAATGAGAAACTTTTTTTTTCAATTTTTGAAGCAATATTTTTGGATGAAGTGCAGATTATGAACGGAAAAAATGTTGAGCTACTGCGTTAACCGCTCCACCACTTTTGCGTAGGCCAAGTTCTAACCAAATAATATTAACAACTTAAATTTCTGGATATGCTCTATGAGAGGTTATTGATGAAGAGGCAGCCGATGAAGACGTTACAATTACAATAATAAGAATCACCTGCTCAAACGCGTACGATGCGGGAAGAAGATCGTTGAGCAACATCGTCTTGTGGTACATCTAAAGTTTACAATAGTGGATACTCAGTAATTCTTGTAATTCTTACAATAGTGGATACTCAGTATTTCTATCTGGGCTTCTTAGTAATGCAACCCAAGTTTGAGGTGTTATTCCGACTGCAGATGGGTTGCTGTCCGAAACGTCTCAATTGAAGAAAAAAGATCTGCCGTTTCTCTTCCCTCTCTTGTCCCTACCCCGGCATTACTCTAAAGTTTGCAAATTCAAAAAACGATGCCAAAGACAATGAAAAGACCATGAAAAGACATTGTGTGGGCGCAAATGAGGTCTTTAAAGGAAGAATTCGAAAAAAGTGAAACTGAGAGTCCAAAGCGAACTATCTGAATCGTCCGGAACTTGATCTCGAATGTGTTATAATACATTCAGGACATGTAGAAGGAATTTTGGTTATTCGGCTGAGAAAATATGATTTTTCATCATTTTTCCGCATGCCCGCACCTGGCGCACCGCATTTCGCAATGTGGAGGGTGAAGTCATCATTATTGTAAACAAGGTCAAATGCCCCCCAGCCCCTATGAGTATGGAGACCGGAATCGAAAATCCTGGAGCGATGTCCGAAGAATGCCCAAAATGGTGAATTTTCTCAGATCCGGTCTCTTAATGTGTGCGTGTGGGGAGTGTGTGCGTGTGGGGAGGAGAGGGGGGGGGAGTAGTATAAATGAACCTGCACAAAGTCGATGCCTCTCTTGAGTCTCCACTTGCGCTCGCCGTCCGTCAGCTTCCTGTAACAGCTCACGCACTATACTTGAGAAGTAATCGTACTGTCTGTCCACCCCTCTAATAGGAGATAACACGCGAAAGTAGCATTGGTTATAGATGTAAAGATATGGCCTACCGTAGCTCCGTGTCCACATTGACGACAGCCTGCGTGAAGTCCTCAGTCTTCTCAAGGGGAGGAAAACGGGCGAGCTGAACAAGGAGACTGATTGTGACACTGTGGACAATTCTCAATTATCATTTGAAAGGAAACAATTACAAACACATCTACGTCCATTTCTCATTTTTAATGGGATACTACTGAAATTTTTGAAAAAGATAGCCCTATTAGAACACCACCGCCCAATGATCCTCAAAGAATTCGGCGGTCATGAACATGTTTACCTTATTCGGATCGACGCTGGCAGGTCGCTCGCGCAGTAAAGCGTCGAATTCCACGTAGAGATGGCGCGACACAAAACTGTAATTATTTAAAATCGTATTGTTACTAGCATTGCAACCAGGGGCTAAATACACAGGTCATGAAACTAAAAATGTTGTGTGTTTTTTCGAATTTATCATATTGTTGGGAGTGAGGAGGTTAGGTTTCGGGTATTCTATCCTGATTTCGTGAAATGGTGGGATGCTTTTCCCTAATTTTTGTTCAAATTGGCTGGCCTAAAGATGTGGTATGCATAGGTCCTTTCGGGAGGAGTATTTGATCTCTGATTGCAACTCACCTGATCGCATTGATTAGGTGCGCGTGGAAGCGGCGCTCATCAAGGGGCATCGGCATCACTCGGCGAATCACTCAAAATATTTCATTTAAAGGCCCTGTTAATCTTCCCTATTAACGAGAAATGGTGTAGTATGGAGAACGTATACTGACAATCCACTGCAGCAAGTACACGTAAAATTATTACTTATAATGAACATACCATCCTCTGGAAGCTGAACGAAGCTCGCCAACTCCTCTCTCTTCCTCATCACGGTCGTTATCGAGTCCGCTGCCATACGTACGCACATGCGCACAATGTGATCTGTAATGTAGGGACAGATTATCCTTCATGAATGACAGGAAGTGGCCATTGACATCCCATCTAACTACCCATTACGATATTGGAGAAGTTAGAAAGACAAGTTATCGAGTCCATTGAACTAGGATAATCATTCAACGTTACTCACTGAATGCCTGATCCTCCACAATAATGCCTCCCTCGCCGACACCAAGCGATGCTGTGAGTCCGACCACCTGATTCAGTAGCTCAAGAGAAACTGCCATATGTGGGACGGCAGACGACTACGATTGAAGAATGCGTCCTCTACTCCGGTGTGAGCACGCATGTCTCACCTCCCACACAAACTATATTGCGCACAATATACTGTACTTAATGAATATCAAAGATGACAGTACCTGTGGTCGGGCATGTTTAGCCTCCTTCACTGCCTGCATGATCACATTGTAGGGATTCTTCTTGTCCGTATGATGGCACTCGTCAAGGAGAAGGAGGGAGATATCAGCGATGTACAGACGTGCTTTCTCGGATTCATGCTGTAGCATGTTGCTGTAACAACAATTATTGGTCCCTAAATTAAAGTTTTTGAGTATTTTAGATTATTCGAATATAACATCGATTAGATTGAACTTGAACCCTACTCAAAACTATACATTCGATGCAACTCACACGAGAATCTGCGGTGTGAGCACGACGATGTCACCCGACAGGAACTTGATCAGTTGCGGTTCACCTGACGAGTGATCAAAGATCTACGATCATATCACTGAACGATGCGATAGCGCATTTCCTCATTCGGTTTATGCAACTTGTTCAACAATTGGGACTTTTCTAGTTCCGTACTAGGCCACACCCCCTTGACTCCACCCCTTCCCCTCAATGGAGGGGAGGGGTGGAGCCCGCCTCCTACCTGCCCGTTTAGGGCGTAGGAGAAACTCCAAAAATGCCGATCAAGCGGCAAACAATCGGGCATAGGTACAGTGCACCGTCCGATTAGCGAGAGGAGAGAGCGTAGGGGGGTTATAGGGAGAGCGCGGTCTAGCCGAGACGGGTAAGAGAGCGTAGGGAGAGGGGCGAGGGAGCGTGTTAGTCTAGCGCTCTCTCGCTCGCCGCCCCTTCCCAAAGATTGCAAAAGACGAGAGAGAGGGAGGGAAGGGGGAGGAGCGCGAGGGGTAAGGAGGGGGAGGGGGCGGGGCCTAGTACGGAACTAGAAAAGTGCCCAACAATTTTCCTAATTCTTTCTAACGCACGTCAACACCTTTCCTAATTTTCGTATTAGAATACGAAAACTATCAAATTTCAATGAACCAACCTGTCTCACTGGTCTCTCCACTCAGCTTTGCCACGTAGAACTCCTTCTTTGCATATGCATTGAACAGCGCCGCTTGCTGCTCAACGAGGAACACTTTAGGTACGATCATCACCACCTGCAATTTTGAATATCTATATTTAATGATGATTATTATAATTAAAATTAAAATAATAATATATATTTATGTATTATAATACAATCGCCAGTGAGTTATATGTCAGACCCGCTGTACTGCAGTCGCGTATTTATAACTCGCCTCATACCATTATATCAAACTGCAGTATATAAGACCAACTATAAAATGGATACGACTACCGTACCCTGGCAGGCTTGCCCTGTTTGGAGCGATTACGGAGATGGTGCAGCGCCACGTGCGCGCCTACCACCGTTTTTCCCGAGCCTGCAACGTTAAAACAAATTCATTTTCAAATTTTAGATGTGTGATCTTGGTATGATCAGCGCATATTCTGCCATAATCGCACTAATAGTACCCATTTTAATACGACCCTAAACATACCGTAATCTCGTTTATAATCATGACGTTTTCATCCATAAAATAATAATCCTGCGAAACCCCGCCACACCTCCTAGTGTTATACTCAATTATTGACCACTAGATTAAACTTATCCGGAATTCGCTCGCCCCCTTTCCCCTCCCGATCAAGCAACAATAAAAATCCCAAAAACTATTTTCGAGCATATTTTTGACCAAGGTATGAATTCGTGCTACGTACTCTTTTCAACTGCGCATTTCTCTACGATTACTCGATTGCAGTACCCTGCCATGCTCCTCTCTCCGAATCCCCGAATAAAGTATCCTACCGTACCAGTCGGTGCACACACTATCGTGTTCTCCCCTCTATCGGTCCTCTCCACCAGTTCCTTTTGGTACTCTCGCAGTGTGGGCATGATAGAAGTGCCGGGCACGGTCACTGCAAGAGATTTATTGTAAATACCTTTCAACCCTAGCACTCATCAAACACTGGAATGGGCACATCACCAGTGATGGGTTGGAAAAGAGTGAGATCAGAAGCGCACTCTCATCCCTCAACTCAACAAAAAATAAATGAGAATATATACTCACTTTCATCTCTGAATGGTTCGAACTCAGCGGGAGGTCGACAGCTGACCCCGGCCATGAGCACGCGTTCCATTGAATCGAATGAGAACGAGGATGAGGCGAGAGAAGAGCGATGGGCGGCTGACAAAATATTAATTTAAATTTTCTTGAGATGAACACGTGACAAGAACGTGGTCAAAAGCGGCTCGACTTACATCTTGATTCAACAACAAAAAAATTCTTAGGTGGTAAATATCTGCTGAAAACTAAATCATCATGCAAGACTATCAGGACTGAAATATCGTGTTTATCAATGAGCAAGCAACAGGGGTCGATTACATACATTTACAAAAATGCCAAATTGTGGGTTGGTTTTACCTTTTTTCCCTTCCACACCCCTAAAAATTCAGCCAAATGTGGGTTGGGTTACCATTTTTTCTCTACCACAACTGCAAAAATCAGCCAAATGTGGGTTGGATATGTCATTTTTTACATAGTAATCGAGCCCTGGCAAGCAAACAAGAAAAAAGTGATACGCATGCCTGATTTTCACTCGAACAATGACCATCGTAACCTACTCACCCAGTTCAGTCTGCCAGTTCGGCAGTAGGTACGGTAGCGTGGTGTTGATGTTGTGCGCGTCCTGCGCGCACGCTGCGATCAGCTGCCAGAACCTCAAAAGAAATTCCTCAGGCACTTGAACCGGTCAGAATGGCGAGAGACTGTGCGCTAGACAGAATTCAGGATTTCGATCTCTTGAAGATTCTCTTCCAGATAAATGGACTGACCATTGATCGCCATCTCCGGCCAGTCGCGGAAGCTCGCGCAGGAATCGGCGCGCCACTTTCATCTGCTGTTGCGGCCCTTCCGACACAGCTGCCCGCAACGACGGGTACTTGCTGGAAACGGAGTTAGGATGTGGGGTAATCGTAGGCCCACTAACAAGGGAAGGTTGCGATGTCGATATGGAGTTACTAAACGAGACCTAGCCAGTTCGATAGAGGAGAAAATTGCAAGATAGGGGTGTTGGTATTAGAGATTCAAGGTAATAATTTGCATTTCACTAACTTAGTGGGCAGAAATCCTTTATCCCACTAACCAAGCGGGCCTACAACTAGCTCAGATCCAATATGCTTGCTGGAGAGGCCATGTCGGAATAAATGCTAGTAATAGACTATTACTAATAGTTGATAACATTGATCAGTTAGTCTCTCTTGACCATGTCGAATTGATTAAAATAGCTGGCTACTTGATCGAAAAAAGTAAAGAATAAAATTGCCCATCCTGGCGATAACGAACTTGAGAGGGGGTGGGGGCGTGGCTAGAGGAGGCGTAGCAGAGGATTACCTGCCGGCGCATACGTGCTCCAGAATCGGCTGCACGTCCAGCACGGCCGCCACTCGGTCCAGCACGAGGAAGTTGCCGGATGGGATGAGAAATCGAGAGGAGAAAACCTGAAATAAATAGAGGGTTTGCATCATATCCATTGGAATACGATATTCCGGATACTTCCAAACGAGATATCGCACAATTTTAGGCTATTGGAGCGACAACGCGCTTGATTTGCTCAAATTGCTTAAGATGAATCAACCGTTCTTCAGATGATATTCATTAAGCGCCGAAATATTGGCCATTAATGCAAACGATAAAATTACGACAGAGACGCCGATGGTGAAATGAAAGAAAGAATACTGACCTCGAACGAGGGGGATTTGGGAACATCGGGGAAGTGAATCTGCTTCCAGAGATCCACTGAATGTGTTTATACTCGACTTGGAGGGAACAACAATGCATTTCGTTATTTTCTTCTTCTTTTTGAATAGCAAGATTTATTACAGAACGAAGAAATAAGGACATTGCTCCAAGTGTGATCTTGCTACCGTAACCAAAAACTCACTATCATTTTCGATTAGCAATTTATCGAGAATCTCGTACGCGCTCTCATCTTGGGCTGCCTTCCTGGCCACTTCCAGAGGCAAGAATTCACGTTTAACCAAGTCCTCGAAGACATTCGCTTCTGAACGGTTCTGCTTCAGGAAAGGAATTTTCTTCATATTTTGGATATTTTGTACAACAAAGAGGTGAATTACATCTATATGCGTACGGTGGAGAAACGTGTAATAGCTATGACGTCATATGACTCATGAAATACATTTTTCATCACTCACTGAAGAACTGCTCGAACATATAGCAAAGGGGGAAGTTGAGCTTGAGAAAGTCTTCGATGTCGTCTGCGAACAGTCGAGCATACGCCATCGTGCGTTTGTCCGCCTTTAACTATTTTTCTAACTCAGGAAACAAATATAAAAGCTCTTAAAGAAAACAATGAAATCACAAACCTTTCCATCAGAACCACGTGGTGGCAGCAAGCAGCATGGAACGGTCATAGCGAAGCGGTCAGCTTAGAAAGGCAAATCGTTTCCTATCTAAATATGCGTAATTAAGTTGGTGATTTACCCGAATTTTATGCGTGAAGTGAAAAAAAATAAAAAAAATAATTGATGGTGATAGTGGGGGCTTTTGTAAACAAAATCATCAAACTTCTGCAAAACTACAAAATACATTTCGAAATGAATTTATTCGAATTTCGAATTTATTTATTTTTGCTCTTCATTTCTTTTCTCTTCTACTGATTTGCAATTGTTTTAAGGCTCTAGACACTTCTTCCAAAAACAACCGCAACGGCTGAACCATGAGCCAGGGCGGGAAAGGCGTCGAGATATATATCGTAAGTTCCTGCTCCGTTCGTATCATAACTAGCCAGCATCTGTTCACACCTATTTCCGCTTTACTTGCTATGGTTGTTACCTTGCCATGATTTGTTTTACACGTGTTGAACTGAATGGACTCTCCTAAATCTCCGAAACTTGCTAGATCTATAGATCTATAGATTTATGTGCTAAAAACAATTTTTCATTGATTCCCCATTGCAGGACGATTCGTCGGACGAAGACCGTCGCCATCGTCGGAAGCACAAGAAACGATCTCATCGTCGTCGCTCTCGCTCGTCCTCCTCGTCGCCGACGGCGTCTGCCGCCCTCGGAAACAGCATCCACATCAATCCCATCGTGGCAAAGTGAGCAAGTATCTATATTGTTCCTCAGGAGTTTTTCTTCTTTTAGGAGATCTAATGTGAGCAAATGCACATAATTTTGTGTTCTCATCGTCTATATTTTGATTATTAGGAAGAATTCCCCAATCAGTGCCCTCTAGGCACTGTCCCATGGCCGGCTTCATGTAATACGCTTCTTTCAGCACGTTCGCCGATGCGCAGATGCTGCAGCAACGCGTGGCCTCGCAAGATGTGCAGGTGCGTAATTACTATATGTGCGGAACATTTAAATTTGTTACGAACCAATATGTTTGTGTTTCTTGGCACAGTGCAATGGTGATTATTCATTAATATTTATTAATCTAAGATCCATCACATCGGCGCTGAGCTGGCCTCCGCACACGCGCGTATCAACGTGCTTGAGGGGCAATTAGCGTGAGTTATTTCATATTTCGACAAGTGAAATACTTTGCCTCAACCAGGAGGTTCTCATTATTTTCTCCTAGTTTCTGCCCGAATCTTATAGTGTTCATTTGCTGTATTCTTGCAGCCGTCTGACACAGGAGAAGTTGCTGTTGGAAGCACGCTGCACACCGCTCGAACAGCAGAACACACGACTGATCGAACAGTTGGATGAGACGAAGAAGGTAGGGCAACTCATTTAAATGCCATGTCCCTTGTCACCTCCATAACACGACTTAATGAGGGTTGCTGAATTCAATAAAGAAATAGTTTCTGAAAATTAGTGATGTAGTACGAGGACTGATGACATCCTTCAAAATCGGCTATTTTTTGGAAGAATCGGCTATAGTTGAAATTGCGAGTTCTAATACAAATACTCGAATTATGCAATTGAACCAATTTGTTATAAATGCGCAACTAATCCTCAATTCTATTATCAGGTGCTACAAGTGCTGGAGCCGGCGGTTACCAGCTACCAGAAGACGAACGAGAATCTGACGAGAGAGAGGAATGAAATGGCAGCGAAGGAAAAGGTCAGATGAGGGTCGATATATTAGTGATGACAATACAGTACTCAATACTTATTGAAAAACCTAATCGTACATTAGAATAGGATATATATATCCACTAGGAGCCAGCTACCGGCTTTCAATATTTATTAATAATTATGATGATGTTTTGCGTGATACCAAGTGAGGTTAGTAGTGGCGTATTATTCCAGAAACTTATCTACGGCTCAGCATGGCCGGGTTCTAGTATTATAAAAATCAATTCAAGATCGCATCAGACGAGGCAAAGGCGGCCAAGGCGGCGTATCTGTCCGCCAAGGAACAGGCCGAGTTTGTTGGCAAGCGGAACGAGGTACGGTATATGCGCATTTCTGGGTAATATATCTGCTAGGATGTGGGGGGGGGGGTGCGGGGACCCTTAAGATAAAATACTCACTTTTTGCGGACCCTACTAGCACAGGATTAATTATTTTTTAGACCAATTTCGAAAATTTCCTTATTTGAATGGGCCAAAGTTCCTCAAGGAAAAGGGTTTTATTGCCAGCTATGCTTTCAATACATAGCTGTTACAGGTGCTGGCGAAGAAGTGCGAGGATGTATTGGTAAAGAACAAACAGCTCGAGGAACACAACCACCTACTGTGCAACGAGGTGGGAAGATGTTTACGAGAATATGCTATTTGACGGACACGGGCTTCCGGAAGCTCTATCCGCAATTTGATGATTTCAGTCGGATCGCTTCCGGTCACACGCCGAGGGAATGGCAAATGCGATTACGGATCTTAAACGGCGCGCCGAGTTGGCTGAAAATGAGAAGAGGTACTCATTGTCATAAGTGAAATTCGTACAATTAGCAATGTTTATTTATTCAACCATTGTCGATTGTTGGTCACATACAGTGGTCACCGTTGCTCTGGAAGAACACTTTCTCATCCACTTAATTTATATAATTTAACTATTTATTTGGCAGTTTGCTTGCGGGCGAAAAGCGCACGCTGCTGGACAGAGAGGGAACTTGGCGCGCCGAAAAGTCAGAAATGGAGAAGAAAATTTTGTACAAGGTTCGTAACGCTTACTCTATTTATTGTATATCTGGAATATATGTAAACAAAGAGATAAAGTAGTTAGGGTTTTCATCGCAAGGCGGGCACGTCCATCCCATTAACATCGTGAGCCTGTCCTGGGATGGTGTGTGATGCAGAGCTTACCTAAGAAAACGGACTCTAGAATTAATTCGCACAATGATCCTCTGAGTGCATGATTTCAGGAATCCCAAATACGAAGTCAGAAGCGGCAGCACGACGATGAGATGCACGTAGAGAGGGATAGGTGGACTAATTAAATTTGTTTAGTGTTTTTATTTCATTAAACTTAATTGTCGAATTAAGGTTCGCGAAGCTCGAGACAAAATACCGCGAGAACGACGCGGGATTTGCCTCCGAAGCAGCTGTTGTAAGTATCTTTAATGCGGTTGGATTCATTTAAAATAAACGTGTGTTTGACGTTGGTTGAGTCGAATGGTTTAAAGCTGATAGCTGATAACATCGCAGAGTCGAAACAAAACGGCACATCCAAGATGGGAAAATCATGATCTGGTATCTACCCGTGTGCCAATTTCGCAATTCTACTGCTCATTTTAAATTGCCTATTATTATAGATTCAACTATTCAGAACTCTGTGAAGATGGCAGTGGACGTGATGCGAGCGTCGATGGAAGACCAGATTATTATGATGAGGCGACGGATAGGCGATGAAATCGATATTGAAGTACGGTAGATGGCAATTATCGATTCTGTCGATCGTATTCAGGTTATCAAACAGCCACTAACGATGAAGCCGCAACCCTCCAGTTCCAGTTCCCTTTCCCGAATACGCTCACCGTCTCCCGTTGAAAGGAAAAGGAAGAAATAATAGTTCCGATTAGGCTATTTTTTTGTTATTCCGAATGTATTACGTGTTTCGCACATTGTTTTTTGTACCGGTTGTTTCGAAAGATTTAAATTCGCATGACTAGTAAATTTTGGATTGCTCCACAATATTCGACAACCGATCACAAAGTGGTTCTGTACAAGAGCTCTTCATTCATAATTTTGCGCGAGCATGTTGGTATAATTACACCATAATCGTAGTGAAGGTATGGTTCTCTGGATCGATAGGGACAGGTACGGTATACGAAACGACGAGTATTGAAGCAGGACAATATTACGACTAAGCGGCATTACGAAGATTTGTGTTCAAATGGGCAAATATTGAAGATAAGAAGGGCATATATAATAACACAAAAATCGGATGAAAGTGAGCGTACGGGGATAAAAATAAAGTAAATGGCCATGCATCAGCAGCATCCAGAGATGCATCTCTGCATCTTCCAATCAAATGATAACTGATGTCCAATAGATTGGCTACCGTATGCTACTCTCATGGAAGTGTCAAGAGACCTCTATCGACTACCGCATCTAAATCAATGGAAGGGGGGGGGGGTACATAATATCTTCATTATAGCAGCTGGGGAGGGGGACAGAATGCTTCCGAAAAAAACCCTAGGGGATACGAAAGCAGGCGCGACGCGGAACAGAAGAACGATCACCGATGATTGCAGGGTTGAAGAGATTTACGAATGAAGAGATAGGAAGAGCCGATAAATTAACGACATTAAAAAAGGAAACGAAAATCTAATTATACGAGGTGTTCACAATCTATGGAGAGATGATACACAAATCTACATGTCCCTAACTGCATCCACATTGGTGTCGACACGGGGACTAATATAAGATTAAAAAAGACGAATATAAGCATGGCGGGATAGAAAGGGAGGGCGGGCTAATCGAGTATATTAAGTGGAGGGATCAAACATGATACAGGAAAGGCCTGTAGCTCCGAAAAATAGTAATCATCTCCCGTTTAGATAAAAAAAGAATAGGGAAACAATCGATTAAAAACTTGATTAGAGACTGATTAAAGTGAGCGGGTGCGGGTCGAGTAGAAATGGAGGTCGCGTTGAGGACGAGGAGAAACTGCAACAACTTTTATTTGTTCCTGAGAATCAATCGATAATTTACACAAAAAAACTCTGTTGCCAGGCTACGATAGCTCATTGGGTTGCAGGTTCGGTATCGGCAATCCCGCGAGAGAGAGAGAGAGTAAAGAGGGTGCGGCAATACCGCTTCATTCCCCTCTCTCCTCCATCCCTTTGCTCTCCCCCCTTTCGGTATGTACTTTCGGCAGGTATTACCGCACCCTCTTTACTTCCGCCCCTCTCACGCCGTAATAACGAAACCAATCTCGAACCGGCCACCACAATAGCTCATAATGTGGAAGAAGTAGGAAGTGAGAACAACAATGCAGTGATACTCTGCGAGAAAAGAACGGGCCAAAAACCGAGATGCCCAAAATGAATGTCTATTGTCCCTGATACATACCGTAATCTCTACGATTTCCGTTGACCGGGGCTGGTCGACAGTGCTCCGGCTGCTCCGGCAGTCGGCGGAGATGCCGCCACTGCTGCTGGTGCCGATGAGCCTCCGCTCGCCTGTCAATTCAATTCAATTATTTTATCCACCAGGGTAAGACGGAAAGAAGTTTACATAGATCTTTGTTAGGGAAAAATGGAAACCATTGTGATTAGTCACCGGCATTACCTGTCCTCAGCAAAATGTCCCACTAGCGCAGGCAATTTGTTATTAGACAGTCGTCGTCTATTTAGCAGACATTCTCATTTTACACTTTTAAAACTCACGAACGAGACAACATTGAGAATAGTGATTATGAAAAAAGAGAAAATAATGATCGGTGTGCACCTTCTTGCTACTCGAGGGCGACTTGTCTCCCTCCTTCGCGAGAGCCGACAGCGACGGCCGCGTCTGCATTCGAGAATTATCGTCAAATCACGGGGCAATTTGTGTAAAAAGTCATACCACTCATGAGCGCAAAAATGAACTGACCATTAATTACCATTAAAATTCTAATCCATGAATAAAAAAAGTTCTCTCTCGCATATTTGCATAAAGCATGGCGCTGTAATGCGCTCCTATTAAACAAAATATGATTTGCTGATTGACATAAGATGATGAGAAGATACTCACAGGCGCAAAGGTAGAAAGGGGCTCCTCACTGAGGATCTTAGGAGGCTTGCTCGGATCGGGCGGATTGATCTCCAACTGGTCCAATTTCTTCCACAGGTCCTCACGATCCTGAAAAATTACGTGATCACTCAGCTATGCATATTATCTCTTGTCAGTCAAAGATGCGATAGTGCCATGTTATTAGTCGAGTAAAACGAATCGTCAGCAGTGCCTAACACCGAAGTAAGCAGGAATGAAATAAGACATCGTGTGATGCGTTTGTCGTGTTAGTTACGAGTTTCACTCCAATAAGTAATCTCTACCAATCTTGCGACCTTCGGACCGCGATGAGAGACGAAGTGGTGTAGTGGTCTATGGCGCCCCCCCCCATTCCATTCCACCTGGGTCCGACCCCCGGTCACCGTCTCGATTAGGCCCTCCGGACTGAATTGGCCTGATAATCACTGGCCTAGCAGTGATCTCCCGCAGGACGCAAGTGCCTTGATTAACGGGATGACCTTTACCTTCTTATCTACCAATACACATAAGGAGGTTTTCCAGGGTAAATTGATACTTTTGAGTTAACAGCCACTCGCGTACAAGCAATTCTGCGATTTCAGCTTGAATAAGATCTTCCAATTTTCTAATTTTGCCACATTTCGCACAATACGTAACCGCAATATTTCGAACGCATGGTTTCGAGGCTGGTTTATTATCTCACCTTCTCTCTCTTCCTCTCTCGTTGTCTCTCCATCTTGTACGTTCCCGTCAGTTCATCGAAAAGCTTCCCGTTCATCTCCATGAACGTCTTCAGCACGTTGTACACCAACGCCACGATTGTCTAAATTAGTCACTTTATTTACGTTCATAATAAATATCAATATTGTTATGATTTTATCTCATACTAGGAAAGGAAAGGAAAACATGCACGGTCACGGTCTGCGATGAGAAACGAACAATTTCGGAAATTTAGATTAAATTAGTTTAAAAATCGCGAGGTTTGCTCTTAAAAAAACGATGGTTATGAACTTCAAACCAGGGTAAAAATCGGGAATATCGTTCTATATCCGACATCGTGCTTATCACTTATCACTGGTCACGGTTTTTCTACTCGTTTTTCTCGAAAGACCTCACCTGATTCCAGTGCTCCTTGCTTATTCTGTACAACGCAGGGAACATAATCGGCATCACCTGCAAGATCGATTTAGTATTATTGAGAGAAGCTGAGATTTTTGTAGAAATAATCAATAATGAGCTAGCGAGTTAAATGTTCCGTATTGTACGCTAAACACCGTATTGTCAAAGCTGAGAATATGAATTTTACGATAAGCACGAACTTGCGCCGACGTCTCCTCAATCAGCGATATGATGTACTCGTTGTTCCAGAAATAGAGTGCACGCTCGGCCACCTACAATAACGTAAAGCGTTTAATGTCATACATTTTCATAACTGTCGGGCCGGTAATCAGACCACTATATATTTAAATATTTTGTGCGGAGCCCCTTGAAAGATTTTTTTCCAAAAATGAGAAGCCGTTAGCGCAAAATAGCCCACATGTGGTTCTCAGGAAAATTTATCCCATAACCACCTCATTATCATTATCAAAGTTGTGGCAAAGATCACATACAAAATTATGTTATATTGTTAAATAGCGAAAAGAATCAGCTTGTAACCTAAAATTTCTTCGACCTTCAAACTATTTAATTACAGATATTAAGTTTACAAAAAAATAGCAGTACCTGGAAGTGGGGGGAGCTGACACACTTGCTCAACTGCCGGAAAAGCGGATCGATTATCTTCTTGAACTGATCCGGCTCGATGATATCGAGAATCTCTTCCACTTCGCCGAGGAACATCACCTCCTGCAGATAAGTTGACTCTTGCTACAATTGTCCCGTTGAATTTATCAATTTCCTTTCCCGTGCTACTCCAGGTTTCCGTCAACAAGGCATGTAACCTAGGAATTGCAAACACCCCCCACTTTCAGATTTAGTCGGCTTCCAAGGTCTTTTTCATAACCATACCCGGCTTTTGAAGGATTTTTTTCACCTGACTTTTTCATGTACGTGCTTACCTTGCTGCTGCACGTCCGTGGCCAGAACTTGAGCAGTGCGTCGAACACCTGTAAATAGGTTATCATTATTTACATAAATTACAAGACCGTACTAACACTGATAGTCTATCAGAAAAAGGGCATGAGGTCATTAATCCCACTTCATTCACGATTTTCCATATGAAACGAGAAGGAATAAACCAGCTGCGACACACCACTTACCATAGCATGGAATGCAACAATTATCGTTAGTGAAAACTGCACATGACAACACATTTCAAGCTTCCATGTTAGAAATACAATTTTTATATAAAGAAAATAAACAAGAGTAATAATGGTAACCAACCTGAGGTGTGAGCGTACTGTCCTTCTCGATAAATTGGACGACGCAGTAGGCTAGCTGTAACACAAACTGTTATCCTCAAAATTCAACCTCTGATAGTGCTCAGGTGAAACTTCGGTTCACAAACCGGAAAATAGTAAACACGGGCCAACCTGTGCATGGTACATGGAAAGGCAGCGCGGCTTGTGCAGTGGCAAAAGCACCTAAAAGAATATCAGTCAACAAATATACGTATGGATAAGTCCTGGATCATCGAGAAACTTAGGTTATTCACTTGACCCATGATTTATCATTCCAAGAATGGTTTCGAAAGAATTAATGAGACCAATGGTATTCGCGTTTCACTGGATTGTTAATTTTCTTACCTTGACGAGGAAAACCTTGTGCTCCTGCTTAAGCGGAAGCGCGAATCCGTTGATGATACTGGAAAGCCACATTTGAATGCGAGAAAAGATTATTAAAAACAAAAACAACAACAAAGAACAGACCTTCCGAGAATCTCGAGCAGCTCCCCGACTCCGTTGAAAGAGTCCGTTTCGAAGACAAACCTGAAAATTGAATTGGAATATCTCAATCTCAGTCTGTCTGCCCGAACTTTAACACACAACCTAAGAGACAAGGAAATTTTAAAAAAATTTACCCAGATTAGCAAACATTACCATTTTGATAACAATCACAATTATAAACATTTTTTTAAATGTTAAAACAAGTACAGCAACTCACGATAGGAACATGTTGTTGATCTGCTTGCGAATGAACGCTCGAAGCCCCAAGAATTTGCCTATACAAGTTTACTTATTAATTTATGACTATTTTTTGTAATCATTTAATTAGTTTGTTACCATAGATCCTGTGGAGAACAGTCTTAAGAAAGTCTCGTTCCCTGGGATCCTCCGAATCGAAGAGTTCGAGCAACTGCAAAGAATTTACCGTTGTATCGACGAAGCTGTGAGCCACACATTCACACACAGTGTGAAAGAACTCGCTCGCAATTTTTTTAAAACGGAAATTTTGCATAAACAATTCTTTTCGAAAATAGACAGGTGAATACGATCTTCCAAAACCGGGTACATTTTCGAAAAAAACTTGCTTAAATTTTAAAAATTGTTAAAAGCCGGGTGTGTTTATAAGTTGCAGCTACATGCTTCATGTGAATAAAATCTAAAAATAAAACATTCTCTGTAGTTCTCGGCTACGTATTTGTACTCTGGTTTCATCGTTTCCCCTTACCTGAAGTACGAATCGCTGGTCAATGTACTTCTTGCCGATGCTCGCTTGGAAGTCGGGAGACTCGAGGAATCGAAGGAAGAGCTCGTACACGAGCTGTAAAAAAATAATCAATCTATTCATCAAGAGCACCTTTTCTATTATTATTTGACGAAGAGTGAATTGGTGATAAACGACAGAATTCAGCACACGCACAGCTCCGACCGACCCGTCTTGCCTTGTGATCATAAATTTCCGTTGCTTTACATTTCAAAGGCAATTATATCAATCAATTTATCTTTGTTCCCTAGTTGTAACGTTTCTACTAGAAATCTTCTATTCACATGGCATTGTGATGCTCCAACCGCCACTGGTGGGCTATTACCCGCTTGATGGCACGGGGCCCCGCAATTTTCGAAAAAAAATAGAAGGCTTTGCAGAAATTTACTTCGTACGGACCGTACCACTAAGGGGCTCCGCAAGTAGTTACCAATTTCTGTTACGGGGTCCCTCACTCCCACCACCTAGCGGAGATATAGCCCAGTGCCACCAGTTCAACACTCGGACAATAAATGACTGATTTTGTCGCATCAAGAATGTATTCTTTTGCTTCTTCTTCGCCTCTCTTTTTTACATTCTCAAATCTCATAACGAACCGAGCGTCCATCTCTCATAATTTATACATGCTCAGAGTCTCAGATATCGGAATCATTCTCATTTGCATCGTATTTCCGCCTTCATTATCGCCCCATTTATAGACGATAGACCAACGGTTGTTTCACTGACCCGAGTAGGCTAGCGAAAGGCATAGAAATATCAAGAGAAGAGAAAAGTGCGATGTAAGAGTGGAGGCGGGCAGAGATGCAGTAGGGGGGAGGGGTGATGAGACGAGAGAGAAAGAGAGTGAGAAGCGAAAGAGGATAAAAGAGCCACGATGAGGCACTGGGAGCATGCTCTCTTTCAAAGAGAGGTCGAGAAAAATAGAAAATAATGGGTAAGAAAGAAAGACCTAGATTGGAAATTCGCACGTCCTCCCTCTTCAACTTTTTCAACATTTTTTTACAGTGGCTAAAACTCTAAACCAATTACAGAGTGAAAGAAGGAGCTCATTTCAAAGTTTAAATGCATTTAAAGAAGCGCCGAATTCTATCCGTCCATAGATCAACCCATAAATAGTTCTTTAGCTGGACGGTCAGTGCCAGAGATCACGTGAAATAGCGAGTCAGACTGCTATCTTCATTCCCTAGTATAAGCTCTTTGCCGGGATTGATTGCGCAAGAGCAAGAGCTAGTGAGGGGGGGGGGATTCTTATGAGGGGAAGAAAAGGGGATAGACAGAGATTCGGAAAGCGAGTGGTCAATATTGACAAATGAGAGCCGAGTCGGATTCAGTATCCGCGCGCTAGTCATTTCGACTTACCCATGTAGCCGAAAACAATGCTACGCGTCTCATTCAAATAGAGCAGGTTGATACAGTTGCGACTACTAGAGGATCGATGCTCGGAGCCATCACCGAATCATATTTACGTTTTCTAGAAAGATAATTGATAGTTCACTTTTAAAAATGAAACAGACGAAGAGAAAATATATTTTAGTTTGCTTTTTTAGAAGAGGCTAGGGCACACCACGATCAAAGTGTTGCAAGTTGTGCGTGCAGATGCGATCAGGACACTTCCCGGACACTTTGTTTCATCTAGAACCCGGATAAAATACGTCTCAAAATATCCATATTAGCAACAAAGCTGAAGGTGAGGTGTTCGCACCACCTGTCGTGACAAACCCCAGTAAGTATATGTTTCAAGGACTGAATGTAGGGCAAACCTGGAGATGCGGCCAGGACACCTCGAGAGTGGGCTCATCCTCCTCTGGGTCGAACTCGGAGTTGTCCGAGGGAGGCAGCACACGGAAGATGTTCTTCGACACCATCTTCACCACCTGTATATCAATATATTGCAGGTATAAATTCAAAATATAAATGATGTGTGCAATCGATTAACCTATCAACGTGGTAAACAATGCCGTAGAATATTACATGAACATATCAGAGCCATACAATTGTGGATTATACTAACCTCCGGGTATATATTCTCCGAGATGGCTCCCTTAGTGGACGTCATGTGGTCGATAAGCTCATTCAGCGCCGCGCGCTTGATCTATAAAAAACCATTATTATTTTATTATTTAAATATAATTTGCCATTAAAAATACAAAGTTTAAAAAGTGACCTCTTTACTCTTGAGCTGAGCGACCGGGTCGTAGAAATCGAAGACCTTCTGGCATTGCATCAACTTCTGAATGACGAGAACTTGCTGCTCGGATGCCGAGGTCTCTGCAAACATAATATTTATTAGAAACTATTGAAAAAAAAAGATGACTCTTTGCGGTATCCAGTGTTTGAAAAATTATGCGTCTTTCAGCTTATAACAAAGAATTTCACCTCTAATCAGAGCGAGCTGTGCCAATTCAGGCTCATTCTCAGTGTGGTATCTGCTACTGTTGACAACCCTCCTGCAAATATAATCATTTTGTCATTTTTCAAGACGAGTTTATTAGCAACAAACTCGCTGACAGATTAAAGACAACAACGCAACACAACATGACACAACCGGCTACGAAAGAATAAACCACCTGTTGTGAAGTTCGAAAGAACAACCAGTCTAGCAAACAAAGCGGGCATCGATTACGCAATGCATGCCAATTATTAATTCTAAATACAATTTATATTCATAATGTAAATTTTTAACCTCCGACGGCTGGCACCTCTCTTAGCGAAAGGATCAATCTTGTCGACGAATTGATTCGCCGTTGCAGATAGCTGCATTCCACCTGTAGCCGCGCCCTGTAAAAGCCAAAATGAGCATCTAACAATGATGTAAAAGGTATATCTTAAAATATCTTAAAAATGGTTATAACCATCGTAAAATCTTGTGTAGTTTAATGTTCAACAAACTAGCACTTGTATGTACTTAGTCAACCGAAGCGTGAGTAATATATTAAAAGGGGAAAAATGATTATAATCATAGCCGTTTACCTGTGTGCGAGGTGGTGGCACTTGATGGGGTGCACCGCCCATCAAATTGTGCTTTCCATCCCCGGCAGACATGGTCAATTTCGAGCAAGAAGGGCAGCGAGGAAGACTAGACACTTGCTCTGCCTTCCTCTCTCACTACTCGTCTCCTGGAAAATCGATAATTGGATGAAAACAGCAATTGAGACGAAATTGCAACGACCGATAGTCGATAGTGATCGAAAGGCGGGAGAGATACAAAGAGAATGGAAATTTAGTGGGAGGAAAGCACGTCGGCTGATTCACTTTCACGAAGCATTGCTTATTTTAGAGGAATGGCAACGTGGAACAAAGAAGAAATAAAGTGCCACTAATTCCAAATGGGTTGTAACGGATTGGAAACGCAAAAGGTTGGCACGTGTAAAGGAGGCGTTTGACATGGGCAGAAGGCAATACAACGATCTATTCGAGACTATATGCGATATGGTAAAGTACAAGCAGCACATGAAAACATTTTTTTTCAGAAAAAGCTCTTATAAAAAAATAATGATTGAAATGCACTGACTCTCTCACCCGGCACGCTCTCTTTCTCTGGCCTCTCTTTCTCTCGCTTTTGGCTACATACACTTCTCATACACTTTTTCGTTGCGCCATAACAAAAATTGAGTATCCTTTTCAGAAATAATGTAATCATTATTTTTGGCAACGAATTCCCATAAATATGCTGCTACCAACGTTTTCATAATATTTAATTTGCTTAAAATAACTAAATAAGCTGAAAGTTAAACAAAATATCACGAGTCTGGTAAATACCGTAGTAACCAAGCAAAATTTTAAATTCTTTCTAAAACATGTTTTCTACTTATTTGGGGTAATTAATGATGCCGAATCAAAATTACAGCATTATATTTAAAGGAAGTTATCATTTCGCTTGGACATAACCAACAACTCCAAACTCCACCCATCGCGGTGTGGTGATAGGAAGTGTGAAGTTCGCTGGGTCAAGTTTTATCAGCGTGTCAATTATTAGAATTTTCAAACAATTTTTTCACTGATTTTACATAATCTGATTATTAGCACTGAATCGCTAGTAGTGATGTTATTTCGAGCGCTCGTCGCTCGCGAGCAATTTCTTTTATTCATCGCTCGAGCGCAAAATTATGGCGATGAGTATACGCCTGATAGTGTATCAATTTATTTTGAGTGGTATTTTACAGAAATCACATACATGATATCCAGAAAGCAACAAAAACAACGTTTCTGTGACCGACTGTTTCTGTTTCTGAAAATACAGCAGTATGGTCTATTCAAAAAGTGCGTTAATTGGATTTTTGCACTCTGCACCATTCGACCTCATTTTTCAGTACTCCGGAAAATCTCAATATCCGAGTAATGTGGTGGGTATTTACCAGGATTATAAGGGCTACAAAATTTGGTTCTTGGGATCCTGCCCAAGCGTTCGAGAGGCAGCAAAAAAGCCGAAAAATCGAGAAAAAAAATACAATAAAAAATCGGACTGAAATGAAAGAATTACTTTCCATCAATGGTGATTTTTTGCACATAAGAGGTCACTAACATAACGCAAAAAGAATTTCATTTCTAACTTATTGGGTTGCCGAGATATGAATATCACGTTTTTGGAAAAAAATGGGATTTTCGCGCGACACGCGTAGGAAGCTAGAGGGGCTAATTACTGTAGTTTTGTAAACAAGGGGTTGACCCTCTCCTGTGTCCGCAATATGGAGGTCTGATTCGAATATCCTGGAGGATGTCCGGTCCATGCTGAATTTTTATGGAGAAGGTCTCTTAAAGGGGAGAGGGTATCAACCGCGCGGGCGACTATGCAAAGTGAGGAATGAGAGGGACGCTCTCCTCATTTCGCACGCTCTCTAGCTCGTTGCCTGAAACGCAGGGACATTTGGCACACAGCCAATTGCCCATATCTCCGTCCAAACAAATATTGAAAACATGGGAGTTTCGAAAGTGTGATCGGGTAACAGGGGTCTCTCATCTCACATCGAGAACTCACCTAGCCAGATATTGATACCTATCCCCCTTTAATTATATATTCAAAGAACCGCATTCATTAGTTTTCGAGCAAACAAGAACAAAAATAACGTTGAGATTTGAATTGGCGGGTGGTAAAAAACAGAAAACTTATCACAGAAAGTTCGCCGGCTACTTTAATAAATTTTCCGGCTTGGTCCTCCCTATGAAATTTGTGATTCTATTTTTTTTAGAAAATCAAAATTATAGTGAAACTTATAACAACTGTGTGTCTTTTTCCAACGTCTACCATTAATTCCCTTCGAAGAATGTGATACACCACTGTGACTTATGGGATACGCAGTTATCTCTTATCACCGCTCGCAACAAATTGGAGGTGAAATGGCCTCGTGATGCACATTGATAATATCTGCTCGTCTGAAAAAGAAGGCCGCACCCCAAACAAGACGACCCTCTGATAAGGGTCGCCATTATAATACACACTTATGGGACAAAGGTGGACACTACTGCTACTATCTACAACTATCTAAACTAATATCTATCTATCTAGCAACTATCTACAGTGCTTCATCCTCTGAGTGAGATCGACAGTCTGTTCCCACTTATATTTCCGACATTAAATGCTTAAAAATAATTGATATGCATTTTAAAGATTTTTTTCTGAAGTTCCACTAGACTATCAATAATATATATTAATGGCTCATGTTATCTCATAATCAATTCAGAGTATGGGCAGGTTTCATGGTCTGCTTCTGCATGATCGAGTGTCTCCCACCCATCTCTTCTCAGATCGATTCGGTATTCTACGAAAACCCATCAATCGTGCACATTTCATGGAATCCCAGAGTCGTAATATCCTGCGGCCCATTCCTTCTCAACTCGAACAATAATAAAGTGTGACCCCATGCTCTCTGACGTAGTCCTCTCCAATGTCTATCGAAAGGTGTCTATGTGTTTGGAACGAAAGCTGCCTTCCTATCGAGTTCTCTCTAGGCCTCGAAGAGAGGCGAGGCCTCCCTCTTTCTCCCCATCGATTCCCCCCTCTCTCTTCTCCCTGCCACTGAAATGTATGGCACAACGGGAGTTAGTAGCCGTTTGTTCGAGGATTTGTCGAACTCTCTTCATCCAGAATGTTCTCTTGTTCCATCTGCCTTGCTAGCGAACGTTCATGAAATCTCTCTATTATGTACTATGAAGCAAGCTTAGAGCCAACCAATTACCTATAATTAACCCCTTCAATCAAATTTGCATTGCTTCTCCATCATGTTGCAAATAATTAAAGCAATCACCAATGCGGAATTGGAACTGGAAATCTACCGATTTCGGTTGCTCTCAGAAACTCTTGCAGCTGGCAATTAACCTTCTTTCCCGCTCCCGCAAAAACTAATCGCTGTCCGACCTTTTTTCTGCCTCATTTCCTGCTTCATACACATTTTCGAGGCGTTTTCCGCTTTTGTGCTCATAGTCTTCACGCATACCTATGAAGAAGTTGCTCAGTTTATTCTTCAAAATTCTTTATTCCATAAATTCATCAATTATGCAAGATTTGAGATGCTTGCGACTTCCATTTTTCTTTTCTCAAACCATTTTCCCGGCAGACATGAAAGCAACGCATAGGCTCTTTCGCTCAAGCACCTCTTACATCACCGGGCGAACCGTTTTGGTCCACTTAGGGATCTGAATGGTCTCTCGGGTGGGTGGCACACTTCCCACCTTCCCCGAATTTTCCAACATTTTCCTGTTGTTAGACATGGAACCCGGAAGCGGCAGTATCTCTCAATCCATTCCCAGACCAATTTCTCCGCCCCGCTCTTGATACTTCTTCTTATTCTCTACATATTTCCGATCTCTACTTCCAACATTTTCCTTCCTTGACAATCTCATATTCTAAGTTTGGTTATGTAGTAAATTTTGAACTTTTTTAAACTCTAGATTCTATGATGTGATTGACTGCATAATTAGTCATATTAAGTCTATATTATCTGTTATATATAAGGCAGAGATGTCACGCTGATCACTTTAGCAAAAGTCACAGGCTGGTTTTATAGAATTAGAGACCATATCGTGCAAAGCCTTCCATAATGATGATTGCTACCTCTGCACAGCCCCCCTTCCATTATCGATGAGTTCCGCTTCTGCCATAACTTATATCTATGATTATATATACACACATGTCACATGGTCTCGCTGCGATTCTCAGCTCTTCAATTAGTCCTTTTATTCCGCGCACTCTCTCGCACCTCTGCTCCGAGAGATAGTACGAGAAATTGTGATGCTGATTTGCCATTCTGACATATGCTTGAATTCTGACATATGCATTTTGACATATGCTTGACATATGCCAGTATTCTTGAACTCTCGTTCCCTGACCATACTTATGTATGGGTGATTGATCATAATACCTTGTTATTCCTCTATCACTTACTTCTTTTCAATGAAAATTGCGTGATTGCTACCGTATGATATTATTTGATAGATCATAGATTCAGATCCCCCTTTCGAGATGATCGTGAATGTGTGTGCCTCGACAGCCGGGGGTACAACCAGACTGTCCACTTACTACTACGAGTCCACTCCGAGGAGGAAGAGTGTGAGTGACAAAAGCATACGCTTGAATCAGTATTCGATCCTGTCCCTTCAGCATTCTAGTACCTACTCATATTTAGACTTGTTCCCGTGAAAAGCGGATGCAGTGAAATATATTTCGCACTTAGCACATTCGTTAGTTCGTCTTGCCCTTCAATATATTCCCTATGAGAGACAAGGAATGATAAATAGGATTGCGAGAAAGAGAGTATACAGCTGAAAAGACTGCATATTCACGCTTCGCCCACACATCTCGCATGCGCTACTCTAACACGAAAGCATCTAAGATCCAGAGTAGAATTCTTATTTCGTTGTGTTATTCGTGTTCACGTGTCCACAACTAGATATTTTAAGGAGTCGAATGTGACAAAATCATTCTGAATCGTATAAAATTTTAATTTTTTGAAAATTTAACAATTCAAAAATAAATAAAAGTGATCTTACAAAGTTTGCGACATATTCCCTAATAACCTCTCCTAAATGCTCAATTTCCGAAATGTTCAGAAAATTTACCATTTTTAGATCGACTCAACTCCGGAGAAGAAACCAATCGAGAAGAAGGAGGTGAAGACGAAAAAAGCGTGTGATTCGTCAAGAAAATTCCATGTGATCTGCAAAATCAAGAATTTCTTCCGCAGTAAATCGGTCCAATAAGGGCCCGAAAGTCTCGTCAAGTTCATGGCATCGAGCCCATTGTACATTTGTGATACATTATCGCGAGCTATTGTTTGTCTCTCTCTCTCTCTCTCTCTCTCTCTAGTTCTCATGCTCTCTTGCTTTCTCTGGCGAAATGGAGACGTTACGCGAAAGCTATTTGCTATACCTACACTCCTTCAAACCATTTTTGCCCATAGCTGCCTTGTTATCAATTCCGATTCCCGTCCTAAAAATAAACAACGATAAATGAGCATGTGTTTTTACTTTTAAATCTCATATCGTACATATTTATCAATTCAACAAATTTTAACAGGACGATTGAAACCAAAGGTGAACCCTTATCAAATTGCGCTCGAGAACGTATTAGAGAACTCAAAAGTCAATATCAAATGAGGAGAGTTGCTCAATTAATAACTTCGCCTCTCCCCCCGCTCGTCTTTTGATACTGAACAAGTTTGTAGCTTGAGCGGCTGTTGAAACTTTCGCCACTTTTACTCTCCATTCCATGCGCTGTATATAACAAAAGTATACGCCACTACAACCGGACTATTCTTATCATTATGATCAGTTTTTCGCAACATTTGGTTATTAATTCTTCCTGACTTTCGATCTCCCATTGACCTCTAATCTACCGTAATCGACCCAATTTCGCTGTGTTATGTTCGTCTCGTGGATGCACTACCAACGTCGGCATTCGGCCAATCTTTCATGGCCGAGAAAAACAGGAGGAAATCCAGTATCTTACTACTACCACTCCCATCACTTTGACACATATAACACTAATCGATAACCAGTTACGGGGGAGTTATCAGTGTGCAGTTATCAGGTAGCGGTTAGAGTTATCGCAAGATTGCCTGCTACTTCGCTAAACGCTTTTAACTTCAGACTTTGACTCATGGAAGGGGTATAGAGTTTGGGATGTATCGCACCAAATCATCACGTGATAAGTGTTTTATGGGCTCGATGAACGAGGTTGTCGCTGCAGCTGGAGAATCAAAGATTAATCAGTAGTCTCCACGACTTCATAAATGACTAAAGTTCTATCTCACCATCATTTGTCCATGTGATATCGAAATGCGCAAATGTTTATTTCTACAGCCGTAATCTGCACGTACGCCTTAGTTTACCATATCACAAGATTATTTGGCTAGACTGTGCCCTGCACCATCATTTTCAAGAACATGATCGCTACTCAGAACTCGCCGAATGCTGTTTTCTTCAGCAAATCGAGTTTGAATAATTCTGTTGTGCTATTTGGTCAGAACTTTTCGTCACTTTAAATAGGTGACCGGGCTCCCATTTACAGTAGTCGCGTTCATTGCTCATCACTCCTACTCTACTCTGTTGATAAATTCCCCTTTTCTCCGGTCTTTATTCTTAGTCACATCATCTTCTGGCAGAGGATTCTTTATCTGCAATTATTATCTTAGCTATTTTTAATCGCAAAAACCCATGTCTCTTTCGCACCCTCTTTTTCGATCATGTCTACATCTTATTTAAAGAAGGAGTCCCACGAACCGCGTGGGCGACTATGCAAAGTGAGGAATAATAAGGCACGCTCTCCTCATTAAGCACGCTCTCTCGCTCGTTGCCTGCGTTTCAGGGTCGCTTGGAACGCAGCCAACTGCTCATATCTTAGTTCAAACGATGGGAGTTTCGAAGGTGTTATCGGGTAGCTACGGCCCACATGCTCACATCGAGAACTCAGTTAGCAAAATATTCGTGGGACACCTTCTTTAATTTACTTCTCAATTGATCAAAGAAAGAAACTCTACTTAAGATTGTTCTACTTCTATCCTTCAATTTCTCCCAGACCACTCCCCCTTCCGATTACTCTTCTCACCACCTAGTACTGTTCACCACTGTGTTCGATCAACTCTCGACTCCTCCCTCTTCCACCCCTCCCCCCTTCCTCCTTCATCTTCACTTCTCCCCGTCACCTTACCATTTTTTCTCCATTAGAGATAATATGTTTCCCCATTTTGCATGTTGTTTTCAGGTCGTGAAGTTTCCGGATTCAAAGTGTTCATTGCAGATAAACCACACTCCACAATGATGCTGCGCGTGCTAATGTTAGCGGCCTTGGCATACGGTACGTTATGGTAGGGATCCAAATTCCAACCGATGGCTCATTTGTTTTCGAAAGACGGAAATTGCAAGTGCAATCATTGCATCGTGCTCTCAACAAAGGCACTTTTTCAACCAGGGTCAATCATCATTCGAAACTTCGTCCTCCTTAAAGTGTCGCCGTATCGACAGTTAGAGATATCGAGAGAGTATGCGGAAAGAAGAGGGCGTCAACCCATTCTAACCTCTTTTCTTGCGGCTCAAATCACGCGTGATGATTACTCTTCTAATTGCGCCCGCCTCATCTTTTTATACTGTCAATGCTCATCATTTGGTGATTGAGACTCTCGATTTTGCACGTTCCCTAGTCTCTCTGACCTCCGAGAGAGTATCCTGAATGAAGGGACCATTGCTCTAGAGCGTAATAATAGGAATGCGGGAGCGGAGTTCGGAACGGGTAATTCATGTACTATCGAAAGCGCCGATCAGCGTACGAAGCAGTGACCGAAACAAGGCGACTCTCTCTATTTTGTGTGTTCTCATCTTTTCTTTGATCGGCGATAAAGTGCACCCTATTGAGAGAGAAGTGCGATAGGTACTCTCGTAATGTCTCGTATTCTCTCTCTCAATCTCATCGTTGAGAGAGTACGTTAAATTGAGAGAGTGGTCCCGATAGAACGGTATAGCAGTTACTTTCACTTTACAAAGCGCGTCTCGGCCAAAAGCGGAATGGGAACTAGTTAAATAGTGCAGTAACCCGACCGTAACTGACGCTCTTTCGATTCTGCATTCTCTCTTGTTAATTAGAGTAAGCGAGAGAGCAGGCAAAATGGCGAGAGTTCGAACACTACTCTGCTATCGATCCTTTCCCTTTCCCCATTACCCACTGACGAGAATAACAAGTTGATACGGCATAACGCACACATTTACGATTTTTATCAATACTTACGAAACTATGGGAGGAGAAGAAATGAGAAAATGTTAAAGTGATATCAGCCGGAAAATCAAAATTTTTCGTCTTTCGTACAGCAGATCACGAGAAGCAATGCAGATACGATAGGACGAATAAGCAAAATTGAAACCTATGTAGGAAAGCCCATAATAGCTAGAATAGTGAGGGGAATATTTATTTTCAGATGTGTCTGAAACATTCATCAGCACTGGAATTCGAACAATTTGCCCTAAAATATTTCTGAGTTGAATGAAAGGATATTGCAGCGGCGCCTACTCCACAAAATCCTTCGTGTCTTGAGAAATGTCTCGTCGCTGGCGGAATCGTCGGAGCAGCAGCTGATCTCAACTTCTTCAAATCTGTTGCCGTCGACATTAACAACTTCTGCAAGTAAGAATACAGTCTAAAAATAGGAGTGACGGGAATGAGAACGGGGCTGAAAACAGAGAGGAGTTGTATTATCAACTTATCATCTAATATTGTTATCAATGAAACATGTCTACCGAGTGAAAACAGGGCTCGGAAAGATTATTTTATCAGTGGGCTTGAATACCATGCAAGTTAGTAAAGTGGAGTAAAAAATCTTCGTCGTATCAATATTTAGTACAACAAGTGTGTACAAATTGGTGGGGACAGAGTAGACTACGTGGAGGTGAAATGACATTTGTTGAAGGACAAGGGCTAATCATGTACATAATGTCCATGGTATACCCGAAAATTGACACCGTGGATTGGTAATGCAGGGTTTATTGCGTGAAATCGTTGCTCGAAACTTTCTCGTCCTTAGGAAGGAAACTGATCATGTTACAGGAACCTTAACTTGAAAGTATCCATTTTGTTAATCAGTTGTGTCACCCCTTCTTGATTGGGGGGAGTTGATGGTCACTTACTTACGCGATAAACAGCGTACCTTACAATTCACCCCGATTAATAGGGACTCTCTGTATTCCCTACGCTCTCTTGCTTACTCTGTCCACCCGGAGTTCGAACATTCCTTACAATTTCGCCCTGTCCCAATCTTGTTTTTTTCTTCCATCCCCAATAGGGGTCAGAGTAGACTTTCTGGAAAGAACCCTCCTCCATTTGCCCGATTTCTTTGAGTTGGGGGGGGGAAGAGTGGGAAGAGTGTGAATTGGTGGGGTGACTCTCAACTATCGCGAATATTACGGAAGATCCTTGGCAAGTGCAATAGTGATGAAAGAGCGATGAATGATCAGGATGAGATCATCGGGAAGGGCGATTTTCTGGTTATAGGCAAATGATCTTTATTTCCTTCTCATCATTTGTTTTCGAATGACGAAGAACATGGACATCGAACAAAAATTGCGCAATAGATCATCGATCAGTTGTCTAACTTCTTGATTTCGCATTGCTTTATGTATCTCATCAAACAGAAGAGCGAGAGATCATGATAAAACGATAGAGTCCGACCATTTCTCAGTTCCGCTCATTACTGAGAAAAGTGATTCTCGATAGTATATATAAAACCGCTAATTGCAGCGGTGCCGCGGGGGTTATAGTAGTAGTAGTAGTTACTCATGTCAGTGTTGAAAGAGAGTGATGAGTGACATGCATCGATTCTCCTCATTCTACCTACTATCTCGCCGCTCCAGAGAGAGAGAGTCATCTGTAAAACTATCCGGTATTCGGCAAGAAAAGAGCGGCAGGAGGAGTCAATTCATCAAAATACTTCCAGTAAACAACATTTTGATGAATCATAGCGAGTTGGCCAATTCGTTAGTTACATCTGATGTCAACATCAATCACATTCTTTCCTTGATGACGAAATCATCAGTGACTAACATGGATTGGATATAGAAAGTGTCATGGAAGCAAAACAAAGCTACATTTATCGACATAGACAATTTAATAATTATATGGTGTCACAAAGAGCATGACGCACTTGTATGGCGTCTACATGATCAGACTCTGAAACAAGAACAGTGCGCACCGGAAGTGTGATTTCAATTGATGATGCGCTTGCAGTGTATACACCGCTCTGCTAAAGTGCGCTTCTGGATGCTCTCAGGACGACCTCAATCTCGTGATGAAGCACACCATGCACGCCAGCTATGTGTGCAAGGAGAAGCTCGAAGGTGGGCTTCAATATCTTCATGCGCGCTCTCTCTCATTTCGGTCTACAGGGCTTCCGTTCGATCAACAATTGATTTTCTTTCAGAAATCAAGACTGTACATGATTGCCTCGAGTCCGACACTACCGACCCGCTGTCTGACTGCGGAAAGGTAAACCGAGCATTGAGGCTGTCAGTATGAAGATATTTACCACATACATCTTCACTCTCCCGGCTCTCACTGAATAGTCGGATTATTCAACCTTACTGCTCTATTGACAACCTAGAGCTTTAACGAGCATTTCACAGAAATCTTTTGTTCAGATACTTATCAGACGCCTTAATCTACTCTTGATCCATTTCGAACAATGAGGATCTCCTCTTCCAGGTCTGTGAGGTTACGGAGCACGTGCCACTCCGTCTCGATTCCACTGCTACCGCTCCCGTTAACCCCAACGTACCTGCCGAGGGTACCGGACCTCTTTGCGGGTAAGTATCTTATCCATTAGATACCGTAATCGGACTACAGATAATAAAATAATATATTTTCATTTGCAGCAAGCAGATGTGCGTGCTCAAGTGTGCACGCGAGCAGCTGAACAAGCAGTGTGCTGGAGCGGGAGATCTATTCAAGGAGGTAATCATACCACGCATATCTATCATGCATAAAAAACATGAGAACATAAATCGGAATAAATTATGCCATCTCTACATCATTCGGCTTTTAAAAATGAGCAGCATCCTCAAAGTTTGCTCACGAGACTCAGCTACTTTTTCAAGTCAAAATGCTATGGCAGCACTGGAATTGCTAAAGTTTTGAAGGAAATTGATTTTTGACGATACGAGTGTTGCACGGTGTACTGATCGAATAGGCAAACAACAGAACGTTGGGTACAGCTGATCACTTCTGATCTTTGAATTCCGAACTCTTTAGATCTGATCTTTGATCTCTGAACTCTTGTAGATCGCTCGTCATCAAGTGGAGATCGGCTGGGACATGCTGCAGGCGCAGAGCGAGAACACCAATGACACCGCCTCGCAGGTATAAATTTTCAGAAATATATTCCGTTAGTGAAACGTTCGTAATCACCTCTCATTCCACATGATCTGTCACCAGCCCGAGAAATAACAATGTGTGTGTAATAAGGTGACGAATTTCCCAAGTACAACCTTTAATTCTGTACTTGATCATATGTTTTCGAAACCACAGAAACTGAGCAATTGTTGTAGGGAAGTGACTGATGATCCTAATTCTATTCTGCCATGAGGAGTGTCTAAGAGAGTAGACCTACCGTCATTTTCACGAAAAAAAAACTGACTTTTTTCTAGCTCGTCGCCCTGTCATACCTTGCGAATATTCCCGAGAAGTGCGTGTACCTCACCAACCTCGAGACCTTCGACAAGGCAAGATACTCTTTCCTTTTATCCTAATGTTTCGCTCATCTCTAAGAGAGCACGGCATTGAAGATAAGAACCCGATAATTGCAGGAGATTGGCGGTGATATGATGAAGAAGCAGGAGATGATGCCCGGATCGGTCAGTTTATTTCTATTACTCTTTCAGCTGGCAACTGAGTGGCCATTTATTCCGCGATGCGTGCCACCGATGAAAAGAAACATAAAAAAAGATAAAATAAAACATGTTCCACACTATGAAAAATACGGTAATGACGGAACTTCTTCTACCTTTTATTCGTTCAAGGTCATATACTCTCTCATCAGACTAAGAAGGAATGTGCGAAATGAAGATACCACCTTCTATCTCTAATCTTTGATCTCTTGCAGGACTTCTCCAATGATACCATGGCCGAAACCGCGGACGTAAGAAAACTTTTGCCACACCACACCTACACCAAGCACCTCGTGTTCTGTGTTTTCCGATAGTACACTAAATTAGTACATCACGGGGAGTACTGTAGCCAGTGCACTCGACTAGTCTCACCACCTATTGCAGTCTGCAGAGTCCACCTTCGATCCGTCCCTCTTCGACTTTGCTCCTCCTCTAGGACCCCCGACCGGGGAATCAGCGTCGGATGCAGATGTTACCCCGTCAACGATGACTACACAATCTGAAGAGGACGTCAAGATTCTGGGAGATATCACAACGACAATCTTCGTTGAGGAGGAAGAAGCGCCTGAAGAGACGACGGAGCCATCAATGACAACGACATCGGAAAGCACGACCACGGTAGACACTCATAGTTTCGTAGTTCCACACATTATAGTTAGGGTGTAGAGTAGATAGTAGATACATTTTGATTGGCAGGCGAGTGTTGAGTGCATGCTGTAGACAGCAGTAGTCCACATAGATCAGGGTTGTCCATTCGGCGTCTGCATTTTCCTCTGGTACACCATAAATCACAAATGTTCCAATTACCAATTTAGTGTGATCTGCAATAGGCGCCGAACGCTCAACTCAAAAAGTAGACGTTGCTTAATTTTTAGTACGTTCACGGTTAGAAAAAAGCTTAGTTATCACTCTATGTGAGTTAGGATGCGGAAAGTGTTCCCTTTAGTCCGGTTCCTCCCTTGCCGCTGCTATGGACGCACCCGTCGAGTCAATGGATAAGATGGAAGGAGGTGTCCATGCTCAGCCCAAGCCTGCCGATGTGAGTTATCTCTAGTCGTATCAAGTCTTGGCCTAATTGATCCTCATATTCGTTCCATCTGGCCTAGCAGTGATCTCCCGCAGGACGCAAGTGCTTTGATTATCGGGATGGCCTTTACCTATTTACCCATCGGCTAGGGAACGAATGAAATGCAAATATAATAGAAGGATGAAATGCAGGCTCCTGTCGCCGGATCGACCGAAGCCGACGAGTCAATGGATGAGGCTGCCGAGACTACAGAGACCGCTGAGTCCGCTGATAAGGTTAGCCCTCCTCCTACATTGACACCCCCCCCCCTCCTTTCTCAGCATTAGCAGTCGAAATACGAGTGTTCTACTCTCTTCATTTCGCATAATTGGATAGTCGGTTACTCTTTTTTGACATCTATTCAAGGCACATTATCAGCCTCGTGGCACGTGTAAACAACGTTGTGCACCCTGCTAATTACCCTGATTGTTGGCTGAGTTTGGTGCGTTTTGCCTGCAGGAAGCCGCAATGGGCACACGGCCTGTCGCATCCGAGTCTTCGACCGATGGATCTGCTGGTTCCGGTCTGATCGCTTCTAGACCAGTTACTGAAGAAGATAAGGACAAGATGCCGGATGATGAGGAGGTCCGTTCCAAGGGGCACGTCATTAAGGCATCCTTCCACGTGCCCGATCTGCATACAGTACTCCAGGTTAATCCAGTGTGAGATAGTGTGCGAGCGTGAGTGCCGAGTGCATGTGTGCGAGTTCCCATTTGAGTCCCGTTTCATTTCCTCTTCCGTTGTTTAGCCTTTTGGGTTATTCATTGGATCCCTAGAAAATATGATAGCGATGCGATGTTTGATGCAGAACAAAAGTCTAATACACGTTCATTGGGTTGAGTAGATGGGGGAAAACCGAAATGAATCTGTTTCAAAAGATTTCTCAAATGAGTTTGAAGTGAGTGATTGATGGAATTTGCTCATCTATCTACCGATTTTATCTACTCCTCAAATCGTTGCAGACCGGTGAGATTGTCAAGTCCGGCGACACAAAGCCTCTCGTCGAAGTCGGCGAAGAAGAGGAGAAGAAGGTTGAGGGCGAGAGCAAGGAAGGTGCAGTCGAGGGTGCTGAGAGCACTGATGCCGAGGTTTATATTCATTCATTCATTCACTCATTCTGTTTTGCAATTTTTCAAGAAATGAGGTTGAGTTTAATTGAATTGAAGAATTTGAATGAGTACGGAGGCTTTATTTCAACAGGGAATAGTGGTATTTTCCCTAAAAAAGGTGCAATCTCTTTTCAACATATAGCTTTCCCTCAAGGTGCCCCTCAAGATGCGTATTAACAAGGATTGACTAAAAAATAATATCGATGATGGCAAAAACAAACAAATGAAAAATCATCATCATTGTATCCAGGTCGAAAACAGAAGCAATAGGGATCATGCAAGATAATAACAAAGAAACGGAGAGAATCTAATCTTCTTAGTCTAGTCGTTAGGGTTGAACGGAATGACGGAATTCCAAACTTTTGATTCAATTGTCCTCTCACTCCGGAAAGGCCGAGAGTAAAACAATGTCCGTTCGGAATGAGAATCGATGAAATACCTTTTTATAAGTCTGAACTCGTTCCGAAGCACTAATTGAATTAATTCTGGAATGAGGTCATTTTGATCACTCGCGTTCGGCCATTCCGGAAGCCGAACGAGCAACCCTTGTAGTCATCTTCTCTCCACGCTAGGGGGAATAACAATTAAACATTTAATTATACGATAAATTAGGGCGCAAAGTCCGAGGGCGGTACTGATGTTGTGCCCGCTGCGGCCTCTGAAGATGGAAAGACGGAAGAGGCAGAGAAGAGTGAGGAGGGAGAAATGGCTGATGGAGTTGGAGAGGAGGTCGAGAAGGAAATTGAGGTATCTAGACGTGTTTATTATCCTAAAAAACAGTAGGGAACAAATTCTCGACAAAATCGGAGCCGTCGATTTGTGGTATTGTTTTTTTTGTATAAAAATAAATTTATATAAAAAAGTAAAATTAAAATGGCAGGGCGGAGCAGCAGAGAACAAGGATTCGGAAGGAGCTGAGATGACCACGGAATCACAGATTGTCATTGATGATGAGAACGAGAGCGAATTGGAGAAGAACGAGATCAATCCCGTTACGGAAAAGGCGGTACGTTTTCATCGTAATCTCGAGGTTTGGTCTGACTCTCTCAATTTCCCATGCTCTCTCGCCTCCCTAACCGACGAGAGACCATTGCGAAATGAGAGGGCGAGACGATTGTTCCTCGCTTCGCTGACCGACGAGAGAACATTACGACATGAATGATTCTGATTGGGCGTTTGTTGTTGTAATTTCTCTAGGATAAATGAAAAGGCTTTGACAAACAAAAATGTTCAATCTAGATATCTAGTATTAGAAAAACTTTTCTTAACTTTATATTTTTTAAATGCTTTTCGTCATACTTAACATATTTCTCTGATTGTAAGGAGATTTTTTGTAGCATACAGTGCCCCGTGAAGGATCCGTTTGGAATAGATTGAAGGGCCAAGGAGACAGGGTTATTCAATTTTCGCCTTTTTTGCAAAACAACTATCATTGATAACAATCATTAATGATCAATGATTATCGCAAAATGATGGTTGTTTTCCACTATTAATTGGCGCCGTTATTTCCACCGCCACGTCACTAATACCTGCAATTGCTCACATAAGACACTGCAATGTTCTCTTTTTTTTATTTATTTCCCTGAACCCGCGTCGATCAAGAAATAGTTTACAAAAGGGAGATTTGAGACATTACAGCTACAGTGACGAAACTACATAAAGGGTAAATGAAGAGGTGATTTTTTGCCTCCCCCTGCTAATATGTCCAGTCAGTAGTGTCAGGGTATTTTGCAACTTTTGTGGCGGAAATGAGGGAAATGAGAGAGTTAAAGTTGACCGATTCGCCCATTCCTTGTTAAAAAAATTGCCGACTCGCGCGCCACTGTGTGGTGAAATGGAGAGTGCATTTCGATTCATCATTTGCCGTAATTACAACCGCTGTTTTTGTCCATTCCTTCTTTTTAATGATTTTTATGGGCTTAGTCTATGTACAATTAGAATTGAATCTCTTGAAATAAATCATCTTTCAGAAGGTCAATGCCGCTCCCTCATTCTACCTTCTCACTGCACTCTTCCCTCTTCTCGCCGCCCTGTTCTTCTAATTTGATCTTTGGTCTTTGATTCTTTACCTGTGATCGAACGATTGTTTTACTGTACATTTCCCCTTTCCATATGATTCTGTACTAGTGAATAACTCCTTGAAAAAACTGATCGCCCCAAACTTGTCGTATGGCCATATCAAAAATCATCTATATCCCTCCTCTCCACCCGGGTCGTCATCTGTACTTCATTTCTTCCCCTTTTCCCATTTCTCTCTCGTGTTCATCGAGATTGAGTCGAAATAAACATAAAGATTCTGAGAATGTTTTAATCTATCTCTGATTTTGTATGATACAAATTTATTTACGAATTGCATGCTAAGTTGACCCCTCATTAGAGTTATGGGCTCCTCTTTCATTGTGATCTCACAAAGCGGGAGAAAGGGAACCCTCTCTTTACTTCTCTCTGTGGAATGCGAACGTAAGAGGTGTTGCTGCTACTGGATCGCATTTCAAAGGAGTGCCCGACTACACAGTAGAAAACATCGCTTTGTCATCGTTGTTAGCACGTGAAAACCAAACCCTAGGACCTTGGGACATTCAGGAACAATTTAAAATGTTAGGTGACATTGTACACGACTTCCGAATATATGAAAGTAGATAATTAACTAGCGAGGGTAGTGTGTTAAGTGCCCGCTCGCGTAAGAATCGGACAAATCCTTTATCCCACTCCACCCCTTGACGCTCGCGAGGCCTCGCGGGCCTTTTGCTAGCGTGATTCGTATTATTTGTAGCGTCCCACAGCATTCTGACCCTCTTGGTTCTCTCCAGATAAGGGTGAACAATATCTAGAATTAAGTTTTGATTTCCGATTTCAACCGCTCAATCACATTCAGAATGAAAAGTTTTAGAAACATTTCATATTTCGTGTTTGCAGTTCGGCTACAACCCTTACCGATCTACGTAGAATGCTGTGGACCAAAAATATAAATTAAGGAAATAAATCTGACATTTGGAACCCGTTTAGTATACTGTAATTGAGTGACGGTGTCAATTTGTGGCAAATTAAATAAATCTGATCAACCGAACTAAATCTGACCCGCCGAACCGATTTGGGTATAATACTCGTTATACAGTATCGATGTGTGACAAAAGTCATAAATCTGACCCGCTGAATTAAATCTGACACTGCGAATCTCTTTGGTATACTGTACTCGGGTTATGGTATCAATTAAAAAGATCCACGATTTTTTTCGTGGAATTTATAATGAGTCGTGTGGTGTGTATCTAGTGTATCACAGCGTGTCTGAGAGGGGAGATATTCCACATATCACGTCCATTCATTGTACATGGGCTCGAAGACAATGGTAAATAATTCTTGTTAAGCATATCTCATATCTCATATCACTTCTCCCTGACACGCTGTGTGTATTGCACGGTTCATTTGGTTGAGTTTAAGACGACTCACACTATTAAAAACTCTTCGAGCAACAAATAATTTATTTAGTACTCGTTTGACGCCGGTACACAATAAAAAAAACTTTCAAAATAGTGGTAGGCGATAGATAGCGTTTGCGAATAATAAATACTTGAACGGGTGTGGTGAAATGAGATCAATTGAGAAACTTGTCTTGTTTTTGGTACGGATAGGAGAACGGAACGGAAGGGGAATTCTCAGAAGGAATTAAGTCTAATAGGCCTATTTCCTCCGAGTTTGTACTAGATGTCATAACTAGAGAGATTCGATAAGCATCGGGATAACGATCAATCGACAACCACTAACAATCAACGGGATTATCCTATGGAAAAATAGTCTTCGGATGCTGATTCACAACAAACTGGTCTTGACTAGAAGGAACAATTCGAATTGGGGGGAGCAAAATTCACACAAGTCGTGAAATATGCAAGTAATAAGATGTGACCCGTTTTCCGAATTTTACAATGAAAAGTTAGGGAATGAGAACAATACGTAAAAAAATACTTGAACGTGTGACATAAACCGAAGGAGATACAAAAATACAGAAAACCGAGATGAATGGCTAAAAATATATCCGACAAACGGGCATCCTGACCAGAAACAAGAGCAGAACCATACAAAAAAAGAGTGAGTGAAAGAGGGACGGAACATAGTGTACGTTTGGAATATACGTATCCATAGACAGTCAAGTAAGCTACTACCGGTACTAAACTCTCACGTTTGTCTGTCAGTCAGAACGTAATAGAACAAAGTGAACGAAGAGATTCTATTCGTTTTGGCGTGATTTCTCAGGGGTCAGACAGGTTGAGAGAGTGTGGAATGGAGATTTCAATTCAGCGGCATCCGCACTCCATCGCAATCATATCGGGATAGTGTTTAATAGTGATGCGACCATTAACTTCACGGAAAAGGATGGTGAGTGGCGCCATCTCCGTGGGCACACAGCACGGCTCGGGCACCTCCAATTTTAATTAAATTAATTGAATATTATTAAATAAATATTATATTTTAATCGTCTCGAGATTCAGTAGCTAGATAGTACGGTTCCGCAAGTGAGACATTCGTGGAGACAGCGAACAAAGGATTGTATCGTTTCTCCATTTAAAAGAGACAAGTCGCGCTTTAGTTGATTTTAGTATTAAATTTTCCGGTCTCTTTATATGTTCTTGCCTCATCGTTATAGTTATGCAGCAATCCCTGGATGATAGCGTGATTGGAGGCGTTTACTGCCGCCGGAAAGGGGAAAGGGCATCCGCCGCTGCATTGATAGGCATCGTAGCCTTCTGAAAAGGTTGAACATTCAAAAACTTGATGCACAGCATGACCTTCGCATTTGCCCGATCAGATTATCCGATCAGTTTCGGGATAAGGGACTTCCAGAAACTGCTACTGGTAGTGAATAGTGAAAACATTTGTTTGCGATGTTAACGCATAGCTCTTGGGGGGGGGGGGTGGATAGTACTCGAACGTTTAAATGACAACAATGAAAATGTTAAGGGTAGGGCTTACTCGGTGCCAGTATCCAGTCCCACCATCCCAGATCCTCAAAATCGACATACATCGACTTTCGATGACATAAGCCCTTTTGACCGCCGGGCCTGTAAAGTGATATGCGCGTAGTTTTGCACAATTGTTTTGCATTTTCCGCTGCTTTTCACTCATTTATTCACTTTTTTAAATGATAAAACTCGATTAGTGGTATGGTCATTCAAATATTCTAGTTTCTAAATGTATTTGTGATGCTAAATAAGATGGATAAACTGCTGAGAAGTTCACTAATCGAGTCCAAATCCTTACCTATGCCGTCTATTATTCCTCCTCCTCTCCTTCCTCAACTCCTTCCTTCTCTTCTCCTCGTCGGAAAATCGTTTCCTCCTCTTCGGATGCTCATTCTGCAAAAAATAACGATTGTGATCGAAAAAATAAACTTTCAATTTCATCTCAGAAATCAGTGAAAGAAAAATATCGAATATCACAAATACGTATTTTACACCCTCATTCCTCTTGTCGAGAGAACACGTGGAATGAAGAGCTTCTCCAACTAGCCCTAATCATAACATAATACTAGAAATACGGACCGCCGACAGTTCTTTTCCACGCTCTCTCGCTCGGTTGAGTGGTCAAGAGAGTGTGAAAAATGAAGAAACGTCGAGAAAAAATGGTGCTCTACATAGTACTCACTTCCTTCTGCAGATCTTCTCCGTCTTTCTCCACGTAGCTGACTACCATTGTCGCTGATGCGGCTCGCGACTGATATATAAGTACAATTACCATTTTCCCAGGAATTTTTCGACCTTGGAATCCGATAAAGTATGTACAATATGAGGATTGTACCTGCGAAAGTGAGGACAGCGAATTGGCAGGTGAATCGACAAGTGAGCAGTCCTCAGGAAGTACGACCAGTATCCGAACCTATAGAGAGACACTTAAAGAGCTGCTGCTTTGTGAGCGCTAATGTAACTTGATTCTTTTTCAAGACTGAAATAGTACGTGAGAACATCTTTTTCCCTCACGTTTATGGGTTCACGTTAATGTATTCGTGCAACCGTTTCACATACTATTTTTTGACTAATGCATAACTTTCCTAATCCTATTATAGTATAATGTCCTACTCCTAATTTACTGCAACCGTTGTCCTAAACTATATTCAGCTTACGATATCATGTTGATTGGTGTAAGGAACAGTCTCAGTCACGTCCAGTTCCACCATTCTCTCCTCCTCTCCATCGCGAGTGATCTCCACACTGTCTAGCAACCGTTCGACCTATATCAATCGATGACATACTGTGATACTTCCCATGGTTATCGTACCTTTAATCGGTCCAAGTCCTCTACTCGGTATACCCTCAGAGATCCTCCTCGTCCTCCCCTCACACGCAGTTTGACATGTGCCTCAACCACACGCTCCTTCAGGGCCTGCAAATATACTCGTTTGTTTCTCTTCCTAACCTTGCCCTTTTCACCATTACAAGAACGATTCATTCTTGATTGTTGAAACATATCCACAGTTTTCTCCATCCTCTCTTTTCTCACATTTTTGTCCGTCATTGGGCGTTAGACCGAACTACTCAAGCTTGATGCCAGAACAGTTGAACTTTGAGCTCCCGTTCCCTTGAGACATTTAAGCCGCCTACTCAATGTCCAATATCCCTTCATTCTGACTGGTCCCAAGGGATGGAATAAGGGAATAAGTTGACAAGTGCATGAGTTCATAGCGCATGTTTAAATAAGGCACGAAAAATGGGGGAAAATCACACCTGTTGCGCGTCTATGGACAAGTTGTAGGACAGGAGCAAGCCTGAATTGAGGTCGAGTAGCTCCTGAACAATTAAATGTTAATTGATTTCCGCCTTCGAAACCGATTTTCTGTACGTACTTTACTTTGAGTTTGTATTTCTCAGTTGCTAAAAATAAGGTGAAAACTGTGATTACCTGTGGATAGAACAGCCGAATGGAGTCCTGGTCGAGCATGCCCTCTTCCGCTTTCCTAAATATTGTTTTTTTTTGTTTTTACTCCAGGTTTAAGCGAATGATAATTAAGTAAATATGAAACAATAACTTGGGTGGACGGTAACCGGCCGATTCAAAGTATCAAGACAAAGATATGCATTTATTATTCGGGTTCAATATTTTCCTGTTTCAGCCAACCTATTTCATGCCGCTTACGGAATATGTTGGCTAGAAGAAAATATAATGAACCTGTACACGTCCAAGAAGTGGTCAGGTACGGGCAGTTGTGGACTGGAGAGAGAGGGCGGAGTTGTAAGACCGAGTTTAGCGAGGACTACTACAAAGAACTAATTATATCTTGATTATTATTACGAATACGCCTTCATCACACTTTCGAATGGGTTCTCTCTCTCTGTATTCAAAATTTGTGCTCTCCTTGAACCGAAAGATTCCTCAAATGTTGCGCTTTCTTGGAAATGAGTAATCGTGGAACTCTTCCAGAAGAGGTGTGTGTTGAATGCCTGATTCAGCCTATCACAGTCATCCTTCTGCCCCTCAATCTTTTGCGCAAACTATACGAGAGATTGAGAACTCCCTTTCTTTCTCTCTATTCCAGATGCACTATCACTGGTAAGATAAGATGATTGAGTGTTGGAAACATGGAGTATTAATTCGCAGAATCCGAGATAGCACGTTTACTTTTCTTAATATTTTCAGAAGAGGCATCATTCCATGTCCCATTATTGACTCTTCCCAAATTTACTGTTAATCTCAAAATTCGGGCTGAGAATCCCGAAGCTCAAAAATTTCAAAGGGGAGCGAGATATTTAGAAAACTCTACTATACCTGACTGGAGTGGTGACACAGAGACACCCGGAGAGGAAGCGACGGCAACGAATGGCAAGGTGTGTGACTGGAGTGGTGACACAGAGACACCCGGAGAGGAAGCGACGGCAACGAATGACAAGGTTTGTAGCAGCAAGAGATATATAAGACGAGTGGATAAGAAGAAGGATGAGGATGAAATGAGAGGAGATGGAGGAGAGACCGAGATCGAGTCCAGTCCGACTGACACTGCAAATATTAATATAGTAGCTACAGTACCGTAACCCTGCCCCGCAATCCCGCAGGACTTCGTGTGCCTTGAGTACGGGGTGAACCTTTACCTTTTACCTTTACCGTAACCCAATAAGTCGATAATCTATTATCGTACCACTTTTCATGCTCTCGCCCGGGAGTGCATCGAAGTGGACTGAGAGCGATGGCGCTGATTATCGATCGATTATCGATTATGGGATTACTGTAGTTGGCACTCAGTGTGAGGCAATGAACATTCCTGCAACGTAAAAATATCATGATTATTTTTTTCTAATTTGTTATCAAGCGAAGTACTATCGAAAAATACGCGTCAAACAAAAAAATGGCACGAAGCGACTGATTTCTGTTGAGTTGGGCCCCGAGGTAGAGGATGATAGGGGCCAATCAAAAAGAAGGATCGGGCACATCGGAAAACGAGATTGCAAATGGTCGGACGTAACTCTCGAATGAAGGATAGATGATCCAATAGAAGGAGGAGAAAGGGCTTTTGTATGTCCCGAATCCTCTCCGACCTGCTCCTCCCCTTTTCAATTGGGCGGAGTGGGCGGGAGAGAGAGAGAAGTTTATGTGGACCGTCAAAAAGTGTGCTCGTCTCGGCCGGTTAGAACGAGCGAAAGAGCGGGCAAAAGGAAGTGAAACAGACTGAAAATCTCTCAAACGGATTGGATGTCGTCAGATAATTGTGGGAGAATGACGGGCTCGCTGGTAATTTGGAAAAAGAAGCGACAGAGAAGAGATTTGAGGGGTGAGGGAGATTGATAGTTCCGAGGACTTGCTTTATTGCGCAGATTCGTCAATTTAGTGGATTGGACTTGCCCGAAATTGGAACCTCTCTAGTTGGGCTTCAGAATGAAGAAACCGCCTCTTCGTTCCGAATGATCTTTTGTCACTCCGTAGGCAAAATGAAGAGATGTATCCCTCATTCTAGCAGTTTTACATCCGAGAGTTTATCTACGATGGTAAGAAAAAAGGAGGAACTAGCTGAACAACATTGCGATCAATTGCCTGCTTCTAATTCAATTAGACATTATTGTGACAAATGTGATGGGATGAAAGAGTTTAGGGGCTTGGAGGACTGAGAACTAGGAAGACTCTTCGGGAGGGGGGGGGGTACTCTGACCCGAAGGAAAGAGATAAAAGGCGGCCCCGATTCACGGATATCATGTGGTGAAAGGAGAGACGCAAAGAATGGGACAACACTGGTCAATGGGAGGAGAGGAGCGGGAGAAAAAAGGGGTTCACACTCAGAGCATGCCTGAGATGATGACGTCACGGATAGACTTTGAGCGCCATTTAGCTAACCAGATCAAGCGCTTTTGTCGATTAGTTCTGAGCTCCACGGAAGGCATAATATGGCTAACGACACGAAGAAAATCATCGAAGAAAAGCAAATCAGTCATACTTATGACACAAAACAATTAGTAAGTACCTGCATGACGTCGCCACAACTTCCGATGGAATTTCAAATACATTGAACTGGTTTATCACAAATGCTGAAAATTCAGGCAAAAATACCGAATCAAGACAGTTCTTATAAGTCTCAAGGGGAAACAAAATCAATTCGTATTCCCTTTCGCCGCGCCGGAAAACGTCGCAATGACCAGGAAGTAAATCCGAAACTTGTGCTTCTGGCATTTGGGCCCGACCTTTCCCCCTTAAATCCCGGAATAGAACATGCAGCAAGAATAGGACTCTTTTGGAGGGTAGACGATGTATATGGAACGAAAGAGTAATAACTCCTCCCTCACCAGGTGAAATCGTGTGGGTTACTGTAGAGGCTGTCTCGTTTTTGTATGTCTGGCGCCGGCCTTAAGTGGATTCATAACGAGTGAAGACAGGAGAAGGACGCAGTCATAAACTAAAAATGAGAAAGGACAGGAACATTTTCGAATCTTTTGAAGATTTCGATTAACAAGCAAACGCCCCTTCAAGCTCTCTGCAGTTTCTGATAGTTTTAGCTATCAGGATTAAATAACGCGGAATAGGAAAAATAATGAGAAATGTGAGCGACAGCCAGATATCACACATAACGAAAGCCAGAACTCTCGAATAATCTCGATGCGCGAAAAACCTGTCACGCGATATTTATCAAGTTGATTGGGTATAATTAGAACTGTTGGAACTGTGAGTAGTAATGAAAGAGAGAAAGAAAGTAAAAGAAGATACTCTTATAGAAGAGAGTCCAGGGAGGAGTGATAATGTGAACATCTACCCGCTTTCCCCCTTCTCTCCACCTTTCTCACTTGTGCCTGTTGATGTAAAGGGGAGAGTTGAGGAGAGAGAGATGAGTGTGAGAGAAAGATGAATAGAAGAAGGGACATGATGAAAGGGACTGTATCGTGTTGTTTCCAGTGACCAGTGAAAGAAACGTCTGGCCCCATCCAACTATTCAAAATGATTCTCATAGGAAGAGCCATTTCAAGAAGACAATATCTAATTTGCAAAGGTCAATAAAATATCAGATAAATACACACACTATTATGGAAATACGTCAATTTCTGGTCCAACATAGGCACAAAATTCAACGTATATCATCGCGTAATAAGAATATTACGAATGAAAGGAATACGTTGCTTTCATGGTTGCACTAACCTACGCAGGTCTAGTGCTTTGCCGATTATATCCTATTAAATAAACAATACCGATACGAGAGATCACTCTCCTATTTTACGATATCTAATTCCCCAACCTTCTAGGGAGCGCACCAAAATAAGATGATATACTCACCAAGACCACTCAAGGAACTGGCGAAAGAAAAGCAGGCGGAAAAGGGGTGGAGAATTGGGGACCTTTAGTGACGAAACGTAGGGATCGGTCTTACAACCTTGCATGGAATGAGGCGAGCCTGCGGGAGAAATTCGAGAGGTGGTCTAAGGAAACAGAGGACGCATAGGGAATGGGGGACTGAATTCATTCTGGGGAAAGGGCTTCGAATGACGGCATCAGTCCACTCTGGTTGCCTTTTAGTATCCTTTTTCTGCACGTGCTATGATCGTGAATGGCTGCGACTTTGGACGGTCATAGGCACCTGCAGCCATCAAATCAACGTTGTTGTAATCGTATTACGTGCTCAGATAAATTTCGTGATACATTGGATATGGACCAGAAATTTACAGCAACTGGGAACCTTCGAGATGCAAGGCAATGTGTGGTAGGAAATGTGTGCTATGGAAGACGTAGTCGGGGGATCATTCAATACGACTACGTGTTCCATAGTTTCTTACTTCGGTGTGCAAAATTGCAAGATGGAGAAAGGAAGTGAGCTTGCAAATCGCTTCTAACAAAGAATACCGGGTAGTAAAAAGACGACCAGTGGTGATGAATTGATTGATTTAACGATCGGTGCGGCGTGGGAAGTGATGAAGCAATTCTCTCCTCATTCACCGCTCTATATGGTCGATCAGAGAGAACGAGATAGTATCGGGATATGAGATACAGACCGATAGTTCGAATGAAGATATTCTATAGCGCGCACGCGTGCATTGATCTAGGAAGTGCACAGTTTAAAGGAAGGATAGGAGAGGGAAGACGATGAGAGGTGATAAAAGCGATAAAAGTGAGAAAAGAATAGGATAGATACAAGAATTGAGAAGGTGATAGATTACGCAAAATTGAGAGTGTCTCTGAGAAGAAGATAGAAAGTGGGGAAAAGATACGATAGGCGGTTCAGTGATGAGAGAGACACGTAATGATCGGGGCTAATTTAGACACATATGCGCATACACAAGGAAAGAGTATTTTGAGCGGTGGCAAAATGGTGTAAACACGATAGTTAACATAGATCGATCAATCAGTGTGGGGTGCGGATTGTTTAATCACGGATATAACACCTCTGTTGATAGACAAGCTGGTGATGAATGTTACGATGCAATATTACGAATGTTTAATATCTTAAGCTCTAATATCAAATCCATCAAGCACTCGCAACATTGGCAGTCCTAGGCTATCGGAAACTGCCTCCGCCTTCTCTCGAGAAGAGTTGCAATACTTTTTTGCTCTCGCGGAAAGACCGCCTCGTGCCATTAATCAATCACTTTAAGGATGGAGACACGGAGAGGACTGCAAGCAGAATCGCGAATCGATTGGATAGACCACAAAGATTAAATGCCATACTATTTCGGGATAACTGCAGATGCGGTCAATAAACATGCAAAACAAGGGTGATTCTATTGACCGATTTTCTGAATAGCGTACCTCTAATCATTCTGATGAAGCATTAATCACCCCGATAGCTACCTACACATAAAATGCGGAAAAACTGCAGATACTCTGAAGAATTTAGTCCAAGTTCAATCGGATGAGAAGGACGTTGATTGAAGATGAGATCGATGGAAAGAGAAAGCAAAAAGCGGCGCGGCGCGTGAGAGTTTCAGTGATGAGGCAAAATTAAAGAACAACTGATGGATAAAATGAGATGGGGATGGTCTCATTCTCTCCGTTAATCAATTTTTTTCAATATTCGGCGATAAATCATGATGATGCATAGCAAAATTATATATGGTACACATTCATTCTAACTATATAGCCATTATAAAAGCGTCTGCCTATAAAAACAGATATGTTTCGTCACGTAAGCAGAGCAAATGAGCGATGGGGGAAATGGCATTTACCATTCCCTTAAAAATGACCCAACCACTAAAGAGCGAAAGGGCACATTCGGCGCGCCACTGTGTCTAAAGGAATTCGCGAACTCATCTGGTATAAAAAAATGAAGATATAAGGTTGGGCGGGGCTTAACTAACTAATGACGAATGACTGAAGATTCTGTTCATAATCAGCGCTACTCTGGTGTGCCGCCCCAACTTGGATCCAAGCCTGGAGGCAACTTGGAAATCGCATTTGGTCTCTCCATTCTCCATGCTATCTCGCTTTCTCTTTTTCTCTAACTCGGTCACCCAAGTTGGATCCAACTTGGATCCAACTTGGGTGAGAGAAAGAGGCAGAACGAGAGAGTATGGAAAATGGAGAGAGCGGGGTTTCCAAGTTGCGCCCAGGCCTGGACGCAACTTGGAAACCCTAATTCTGCTTGGATCCAAGTTGGGGCGGGACACCAGAGTAGCATTATGATTATTGACAGTATTAAAGATAATTCATGTACCCAAGTTGAGGTTGATCGTGCGTATTGTGAACTTGCTAATTGTAAGTACATTGATATTCCTGCAATCAATCGTTAGAAGTGCAACACAATGAAGGAAGTTATTTCGACAGGACCCAGGGGGTCGAGACCAGAATATCTTGTGGGCGATTTGAAATGGAGTGGTCGGGAATGGATGGGCACTGGCGACACTCGAAAGTGAAGCGTCCAAAGAGATATGAGCCCTTCGGGAGCGCGTAATAAATTAAACAGCGCCGCAACCCAAAGTTCCTTCGCTCTCTCGATTCTCCGTGCTATCTAGATGGTTAGAGATACGAAATAATGGATTGAATTAAGAGAGCAGTACTCAGAGTTGGAGGAAGGGACTCTTTTGAGTTGAGATTTTGCCGGGGATGGAAAGTGAGATCGCACGATGGGTTGTCTCTCAATATGTGCGCTAAGAAATTCTTCTTTTTTGGCGCACGCTCGCGCTCAAGAAGAAATAAAGATGAGATTGAGAAAAAATGATTAGAGTTACGTATCGTCTTATCGATGAGACAGAAATAGAGAGTATGGGAAAAGGGGAGACACAGATCATGATGAGCACTGGCGAACAGAGCCACTAGATACTATCAATTATATCGGGGCGAATTAAGCGAGATAGTCTTTGAGACGAATAAATTGAGACGAAGAGGCACCTATGAGGGGAAATTTAGCGTGTGATTGACGCTAATTGGAACCGCGTGATGCTCGACAAAAAAGTACAGCCCCGGCACCATTTGGTTCACATTACATGCGCTGTTATAAACAAGTGTTTCTTAAAATATCCCTCACACACCCATGCTATTTGACACCAAACTAAAAAATGTCAATGGCATAAAAACATGGATATAGGCCGAAAAAAAGATTAAATATGAGTTGGAATGAGTCCCGTTCTGCGTTTTCCTGAGAGAATCTTCCTCCTTCCCTTCCACCTCTTTTTCTCCATCCATCCTCAACTCTCTCCTCGATTTCCGCTATCACTCGCCCCCTAATGATAAATGATCGCTTCTCTCTGTGACTGAGACATTGATAGTGTGATGATGCTCCGCCTCGTTGTCTAACTCTCTTCACTTCATATGTTATATTGTAATGTCTAACTAGCGAGAGATCACGAGGAATAAATAGAGAAACTCCGCCCTTCCCGCATCTCCACCAATTGTACTCCTCCAGTCTCAGAGCTGCAACTTCTTCTCTTCGAGAGGAGCAAGAGGGATGAACTCTCTCCATTTCGTACACTATCTCGCTCGGTAGGACTAACCAATACCATATCATAGAGTATGCGAGCAGCGTAAAACCCTTGTTGACGGCTCAAAACTCGATCTTGCAAGGGATTGATCAATAAAAAAATAACCGTTTTATTTGCCCTAAATTTAAACAATTTCTTCGCTCGAAATCATATCAAATATATAAATTGCGTTGCTAATATTGGACTGGGCTTTGGAGAATGGAGACGGTGCATGAAGAAAGGTGAATATAAATACTCGTTTCCCATGGTCTGTGCATCTCATAAATGACAACCTCCATTTCCCCCCTTTTCGGCAGTAAATGAGATCGGCAGGAAAGAGTGAGACTCTCATTCTCCATTGATTTCACCTTTGAGTTGAAAGAAGTTGAAAGGACCCGACAAATGAGTGCGTGTGTGCAGACAAAGAGGGATGTTCGAAGGAAAAAATGAACCTAGAGAATTCAGAGAATTGGGCGTTTTCCGACTGCTAGCAGATCGATCATGCAAAAAAAAGAAAGAAAGGCACAGAGTCTTTATTGATCTTATTTTTTAAAAACAATTTTAAGACTGAATGAACATAAAAATGCGTTTTTTGTTTATTTATTCTCAAACCCTTTCAATTCAGAGACCAATATTTCATAATATCTAATCAAAATAATATCTAGCCGCTCATCATTCAAAAAGGAATTATTATGCAATGTATTTGAAAATATTGAGAGAATGAACTTGTAAGCGTTTTTGGTAGACTATGAGACAAAGAATTCCACGTGCTATCTGTGACATCTATCGAATAGAGCGAAAGATCATGTGAAATAAAAGCAAAACGAACTATGATTTTTACTCTCGATGCACTATCTCGATCATGATGACTTTAGTAGAGATTGTGACGAGTCGAAGAAAAAAAGGAAGAGACTCTTGGAGTAAAAGAAGAAAGAACGGGAGTACCTGTCACCCCAAATGAGCGGACCATATCATGTTGACGATTTCAATAGAGGGGCGTGAAGGTAAATCATTCTGTGACAAGTACAGTGTTTTCAATGGCAAAATTAGGAGACATTAACACCAGATCGAGCGGCTATTTATTTCACCAGTTAAAAGGAGGAAGGAATATTGATTATGTATTTCTAATAAAATTATATTATATTTGTTCATAAATGGCGTTACAGTTGCTCGTGCAAGTAATGGAACGTACTTATAAGTACTGCTCAACAATCTTGTTATCTAGACTATCTTATTTATTTTTATTCCGTTTAAATGTCTGTTTATTTCTTTTTGTCAGACGTCCCAAGGATTATGATCATTTTTTTCATCTATTATTGTTTATGTATCACAATCTGAACAACAAATTGATCAAACAGAGATCAATGGAGAAGAATTGTGAGTGATTTATGCCTGGTTCTCTCCCTTTCATCCGCTGTCTCGTCCGTAAAAATGCAGTGACCAAACATGTGAAATGGAGTGATGAACCAGCCATATTAATTATACACTCACAATCAGCATAAACAGGACTTGGTCAGAGAACATTCGGCTCATTTCTACCCGAAAATGAGCTCATTCTATTTGCGAAAAAAAGTTCTCGTCCGTGTTGTTAGTGTTGTTTACTTTGAGCAACTGGAACACGGCAAAGCTGGGGGGGGGGGAGTGTATGGTAAGAGATGGTTACCAAGTGTCGCAATAGGAATATCCGTACCAGTCATGGAGAAGAAAAGGAAATACGAAAGGGAGAGAGGGAGAGAGGGAGGAATATAATTCGACATATTGGTAACCAAGTCATCATTTCACGTGCTCACTTCTCGGCCAGATCTGCGAGATAATTGTTGAAATAAGGATACGATTACCTGTATTTCGAACTCTAGTGAAAATATGTAACACTGTCAGGAGAATGAATGAGAATGAGTGTGTGTACCCGGGGAGTGGAAACGCTAAGAGGAAAAATCGTACATGAGCTGGATAATGGCTGTACCTGGTTCAAACGAATGAACCAAGCGTGTTTCTAGATGGATCTTCGGGAAACTATGGATCGATCTAGGAGGGGCATGGGTGGGTCGCGATTGGGCGGAGGCTGATCGGATTCTTCATGAGGTGGTGTGGATTCAGACGATGTTGATGGGGGTTCATCAACCACGTGAGGAATGACGACTACACGAGAGGAACGTTGTTGTCTGCAATTCAATATATAAAACCAATATATATTCACAATACAAAATCCATGCAGGGCACTAGACATAACATAAACCAGAGTAATTCCATACTTTCATTTTTTTGCTGTGCCGAAAATGTCTGAAATTGTGTGATTCTTAGGCGAACACACTCATATACTACTTATTCTGCTGATCGTCAAAGTCTAAAGAGCCACTATGCTGGGAGTATATTTATTGGCACGCTTGATTGTGTGTATTTTGTTGATCTCGGACCTATTAACATGTTTTGCGGCACTGAAATTCCCCTATACTGAATGATTACCTCGCTGCAGGCAATTTCGTAGCGTCATCGTAGGAGGGAAGTGGAGGAAGAATGTCCGGTTGCCCTGCACGATCTGTCAATCAATTTACTTTGTGAATATAGGCTACCTATTCATATCACCAAATGCTAATATTTCGTACTATCCGATTCTCTTTGGTTCGCTCAATATATATTACACAATCGCCAAAACGCGCGCGACATGTTTTCACTTGTTTACAGTTGCGTTGCATGCATGCTCTGCTTTTTGACCCAGGCATCAACCGATGAGATTGCAAGGAATGAGAATGGTAAAGAAGGATTACTCTACCAGAAAAGGTTGGATCAGAATACCCTAGTCAGTCAGATATATTAAGAGAGTTTGCTAAAAGAAAAGAGGAAGTGGAAGAGACAACTGACTTCTATGAGACGGCGCATAGGGTGGAGGTCCGTCGATTCCGAGTGCGGAGAAGGGTAGGGTTCGAACACCTGAAAGACATATTTTAATATTTAAATGTATCTAGAAGAGAAGTAATTTCATTTTTTGACAAGTATTCCTAATTTTCCGAGAGAGCGGTCGCAATGTATTGGAATTGGTCAGGCATCCCTAGCATCTTGTGTATCAAAATGTAACAAATGGCTGGTGCTCCAAAATTAATAATGTTCTCACCATCGGGTCGTATCGAATCGCCTCTCCTTGACATTCCGTAGATCGATTGGATTCTTTCCTCTCTCCGATTTCCTCCTTGCGACTGAATTATTTGATAAATACGGTATACACTCTATCCATTCCACATACTCTCTCTCGCTGTCTCGTCGACGAGAGAGAATGTAGAATGGAGAGAGTCATGCCGATGCGAGGTAGAGGGGACAGAGGGACGGTCGCATGAAATGTTTCCAGATTTCGCAGATAAAGATATATTTCGCAATTCAGTTCTAGATAAATTCTACCATTCTAAAAGCGTTATGTCATAATCTGCAAAGTGAGCCTTGATTTTAGAGATTTTTCTTTTTTTCATTTATTTTCACGATGGATGAATCTTACCGAATAAAAGAAAATGGGTGGATCATCGGCCCCTATATTACCTGCATTCGATGTTTCATGAGCAAGTACATGCTAACGACGAGGACGACTATCATAATGAGAGAGAAGATTGTTCCGGAGATGTCGCGAGTGAAGAAATCATTCGGCTGAAGTTACGTATTCAGAATCCACCGAAATATGAAAGTAAAACATAAATCATGACATGTATCTAGTCAAGAATCATTACGAATTTTTGTTACTTGGTTCATTCTACTTTGTTCTAATAACAATTGTACGAGACAGTTCTACGGCTAAAATACAACGGAGCTTATATTATACATTAGACTTTTCTTTTATAAGAAAGTGAAACTGCAAATGTTAGGAATATCTTTCGATTTTTTTCTCTCGAATATTTTTCGGATTCAAAATAAACAAAGAACGAGTACTATATTATAATGAGAGAGAATGGCTGCTGCTACGATACAGAAAATTTAATATTTATCATAGTATGCGGTGTATTTGTCTCCGCTCTTCGCATAGTATGCTTATACAATTTAGCCACTCACATTCTCTGAGTACTTCTGGAAGCGGCTTCCTCCGAGGACTGCTGTTCTATTCGCATCGATCTTAATAATAATAGATAGATCTAAATCAGAACCCAAATTCCGAATGGAAGAGTCCCACCTCGCAGTGATATCCGAGGAAGTTGGGAGGGCACGCACATCTTCGTCCAGATTCGACGCCACCGTTGAGACAAACCTGTAAAATGTTTGTGCTTCTCATCCATTTCAATGATATATCAGACTACAATTCAATCGGATTACAATGATATATCAGACTACAATTCAATCGGATTACATAAATCGTGGCATTTCAAAAAAAAGTAGAAGTAGATAGTAGGGTTCCCCCAATTGGGCCGTTCCGCCCAACTGGGCTTTCGCGCACCGGTCGAATCGCCCAGTTGGGCGCGCAGAATGACTAGCCAGTGGGCGTTAATTATGAATTTATCTTGAAACCTATCCGAGAATTGAACACGAAAGAGTGAGGAATGATTGAAATGAGACGAGAATGGTCGAACGAACCGCTCATCGCCGAGACGAATGACATGAATGGGCGCCCATGGGCGCCCAGCTCAATTCCTTTGTTCACAACTGGGCGTATTGGGCGTTATTCATTCAACGCATTTTGGAGCTGGGCGGACTGGGCGCCGCCCAATTTCGAAACCCTAGTAGATAGATCATTTCATTCCAGAAGTGAGCTCCCAGAAGTAATCATTCTGTGGTAATCCGTGATACCTATCTATGTAGTTCGTGATAATTATTGAGGCTGCTGACTAGGACAAACAGAATGAGGAATTCCACATGTTATCTCTTCGCTCTAACCGAAGATAGAGTATGAGGAATATCGAGACGGATTCGTGCTCTAATTCTTACCATATCTCTGCACTCCTCTCCCTGGAAGAAGGGTACACAACTACAATAGTCACGTCCGTCCACACCCTTCAGCTTCTGACCCTGCAAGTATTCATCTCTCTCTCTTCTACTTATCTCCCCGCTCTTCAACTTCAGGCACTATTTGGACAAGGCATTTTGTAACAAAATACTACTTAACCCTCATCTGACGATGGATTTGCTTCCTTCGCCAATTAAAGTGTCAATACTCACATTTTTTATCGCACTGTACAGTCGAAAAGAAATATGCAGTGAAATGAATGCATTGTCTCACCTGATCGCAGTACTTTTCGCAGAAATCCCCAAAAAATGGTTCGGGGCATGCACATCTGAAATATATTCGTGCATATAACAATATTCACATTTCTCAACTTAGTTACCTCATATTGAGCGAGAAAGACCGGTAGCCGTTGTTCTGGCATGGCGGTAGTTTTCTACAGTGCTTATCCAGAGCGACAGGGGAATCACCTGGACAAAAACAATTCATAACTAGTTGTGATTTGAATCTTCAATATATGGACGATGATAATAATATACTCACTGCGATAATAATGCGGATTGTGAGCAACTAGAATAAATTAGTGAAGTAGATGGACTGACTCGGACACTTGCACTGCACGCCGTATCCAGTGAAAGAGCGGAGTTTAAACAAAGCTGTCGCTGCGAGCAGAAACGTTCCCTACAATAATTGTGATTATATTAACCTTTCCACGAATATTGTGGACCATTAACCCCGTGCATAGCCCTAGTTTTCTGATTCCTTCGATAACAATCATAGAAAATTTTGGAATTTCAACGACAAAATTGAAATATAATTGAGTGGGAAGAATAGGAAGAAACCTCGAAGACTCTGCATCCCTCATCAGATTCCTCATCAACGGCAAAATCGGCAACGCTCTGCGTCCAATTACGGATAAGCTGAAACGGGGAAAATTATAGATATTGTGATAAAATCAAGGAACTTCCGCAATACACGCGAAATAATGATCTATGTCATCTCTGAAACCAGTAAAATGTATTTTCTTCATTAAATATTGTCATTCCGTAGCTTTATGTCCATTCATTTCATTGTATCCTCTTGGAAATCACGCGCGTGTTTCTCAGAACAATTCTCCCATCATTTCGCCACCAATTGCATGCCATTTAGGAAGGTATCAATCAACACGCGGCAGTAACATCGAGAATGATTTGATCTCGAGAGAAAGAGAGAAAAGTAAGAGTAGTTGCCAAATCACGCGGTTCGTCTTCTCTTTTGACCACGCGAAAAGATCATTCAAAACGTGGTCGAAACTGAACATTGCTAGTCATCGATTCGAGAGAGCTTTACACGAGAAACTCGCTAAGTCATCGAAGTTCGTAGAACGGATTTTTTCGCAAACTGACCTACGTGCAATATAATTTAAAATATTGAAACAAAGAGGATTACATATCGAAATCGACAGTAGATTGAGAAGAAGCAAGCAATTGTATGTTTAGTTTGAACTCTTGAGCATCTGATTCCTAGTCTGATGGACAGAGTATAACGCAATTATAGTAGACGAGACAATTTGGGTGAATCATGTTTCCGTAAATACTTGCCCGCAACTCTCGACCTTGAATGAAAGGTGTGAGTGGCCAAAAAAGGGGTGACTCGTTTTCTGATCCCTAAAACTAAGTCAGGCATCAAAATGTAATGGAAGAAATAACAACGCTCTTGAAACTTGAAAATCTTTCGACTTGAGATGTTTGGATACAAAATGTATATCTAGAATGCATTCAGAACAATGATATCCAAAGAAATAGAGAGCACACGGGAATATCATTTGCCCAAAGTTCGCAGGGCCCTTAATTATAACAGGATATTGGTTTCGTATATAAGAAAATATAGAAACATCAATGAAAGGAAGAAAAGAGAGACCTCCTAGATGGATAAACTCAGTTCGCTTCGTTACATTGGGCCGTAGATGCCCTCGTTAGAAGTGGGGACAAGGAGAGAGATCAATAATTTCGGAATAACACGACTCACAAGATCATTCTCCGGTCCGGGTGTGCCTCCACGGCAACAAGTGATCTTGAAAGAGCGTGGCAACCATAGAGGACCTGCACCAATGTATACTTCAAATCCATTCATTGTAAATTCAACTATATTTGATTCATGAAGTCATCTCTTATCCAATATCATCACTATTTCCTTATAAAATTTCCAGCAAAATCTGTGCAACTTTCTTAGTGATTATCAAGGGGAATCGTTTAAAAATGTAACGCAAATTTCGAGGAATATCGGCAATGCCCGGGGGAAACAAAACTAGCCTGCGGCAAGTACTTTCGCTCGCTTTTTGCGAGTTATCTGCCATGTAAGATACAAGATTCGAATGTAATCCAGAGTCTAGAAAATTTGGAGAAAACTAGTGAACAATGAAACTGTCATAGATTTTTCCCAGTATTTAATATTTAATAATATATAAGTATAATTGAATACCGATGAAGTCGATGCCTGCTCGGGGTGAGGCGATCACAGGAGAAGTTGTTGTGGAAGGAGGAGGGGTCGATTCTGAAATCAGTTCGACGTCTGGTGTTTCCTTCAAAGTTCTCTTATTCTATAAAAATGTAAATCATTCCAAGTGCGAAACAATCAGTTTCTGTTTAATTTCTCTGGAAGGAACTCCTTGTAATTCCGCAGGCACTACCTGGACTGTATATTTATCACCCTCTTCTCCAATCTTTCTTGTCAATCAGACCGGTTCAAGAACATTTTCTAATAGGTTGTCCCTATCAATTTCCATACAATGATTCTTTTTGTATTTTTTTTCATCGATAACTTAGATAATGGATAAAAATAATTGATCAAATCAAATATCACTTGCGAGTACGAAAACGAATTATTTCGTTCCCATCATATTTGTTCACAAACGTTGTTGCACGAAGGAGTGCAATTACTTCCATTTACGCAACTTTCTCTCAGATAATTATCATGGACGAGTTACGAAAACAACACAAAAAGGGTAATAGTAGTAATGTTCATTGGCTACACTTTCTATGTTGTTCGGCTGTGGTAGCAAAAGCGCTTGGTAACCCTATGGATAAGTCAATGGCAAGGCCAGAGTTACGATTATCTCCTCAACTCTCATTTTATTGCGTACTATCTCGTGAGTTAGACAGTGAGCTTTCCCCTATCCTAGAGCATCAAAAGAGAGGGCAATTCATCGACTGGGGGCAACCGGTATATCCGTCATCTCTTCCCTATCTCTACCTTTACTCGCTCGACGATTACACAATTCACCCTTCCGAGAGATATTAGCGATCGAGAGTATGCCGTTGCACAATGATCTAGTTCGTATGTGGCCCGCTCACTCAATCTCTAGCTTGCTCTGATTTAGGAGAGAGCTTAGAAAATATGCTGATGTTTCATTAACAAAAACAAAGCATCTAAAAAAAGAAACATTAAAAAAGAGTGAAAGCGAGAAGAAGTAAAATAATGGCGCATAAATTCAAAAATAACCTTGTGCGTTCGAAATAGGAATCAGCAGAAAAATGGTAGTGAAGAGACGTTGAAGGCTCAGTGAAGACATAAGGGCATCTGGAAAGGCATCTGGATTACTCTCTCCACTTCGCACGCTTTCACGTTTTGTATACGTGATAGAACAAGCGAAAATATTGAATTACTGAGAATAGAACCTCTGAGCAAAAAAAGGCTCGAGCGATCGCAATTATTGAGTTTGTTCGCTATATTCGGAACTCGATTCAAATAGTGAAAGAAGAGGAAAAGGGAAGATTGGCACAATAGCGACGGATGTGTTGTTTAGTTGATTGAGTAAGGAAATAGAGAGGAGGAGAAAGGAGAGGGGAGGGAATCTGTCAAATCAACTGAAATTGGAATGTTTTGACTAATTTATCGGAAGTGGCAGTTAAAGTGGTTGAAGAATGTTTAATGATTGGTTTTTGAGTGGTTATAAATTAATGAATAGGAGGGCGATAAACTAATGTAGTTCCGATTCGAGATTGGAGGTCGTAGATGGCCATGCATTTGGGTTTAAAATACGACTCTCTCTCTCTATCTCTCTCTCTTCATTTCACATGCTATCTATCACTGGTTGGAGTTGAAAGAGAGTGTACATATCTCGATTTCTACCTACATTATTCCCATGAAGATTACTGGAAAACCAGCTCCACAATTCGCGAAAAAAACTGGGTGGAATTTAAAATGCAGAGAGATAGTCTGAGATGCGCATGATGAATAGGTGCGTCATTTTATAATCACCAGTCAATTCGAATCGACTTCAGAGACTTCTATTGCATTCAATTATGCATTGACAATTGCAGATGCAGAGAGATAATAGTTAGGCGTGTTACGAGCATTCATTAGGACTATTCGAGGAAATCGTCATCACATGTTCTCGATGAATAAGGATAGAAAGGGGAGAAAACATGAAGAATGAAGAGACGAAATATTCATCCTTACAGCCATACTTCAGACGCCAGTAGGTAATTCGAACCGGAAGGGGTATAGGTTAGATGCAGAAATGCAGATTGTACTTCGATATAGTGAGGGAGAGGGAGAGGAGAGGAGCGAGGGCAGAATGATAGAACTGGTTCATTGTGCCAAGAGAGAATGGGGAAGGAGGGGGGAGAGAATGACTGGGGAGTATGTTAGTAGAGGTCGAGAGAAGAGAGCGATTGGCAATGTTCGATTGCTGAGAGAGGGACGAGAGCGGAAATCAGGGATATTCAGAAGATAATTGTACGAATCAGACCTGTGAATGCAAAACAATTTGGAAACGTCATATTTGTCATAGATAGAAATGGTAAGTATCTAGGAAGAGTTGCTTCAGAAACTGCCAGCGTGCTGAAAATGAGATATTCTGGCAGGGAAAAAATGTTATAGTTTCGACGCAATAAACCCGAGAGGTCGAACCTTTTTCGAATAGTGAAACGATAGTGAATGACTCTGCGGCGCGGCAAGGTCGAGTCACTGAGGAGGAGAGAGGACAATAGAGGAGTTTAGTAAGCGAGAGAGGAGGAGTGATGTCAAGTGATGCAGTATCGATGACTACTGTCATTCAAATAAACGATAATAAAGAGTCTGTTCGAGGGATCAAAAATTTTGAACTCTAGATAAATTGAAAAAAATGCATTAAAACTATTTCAACATCGAAAAAGAATAATTCAAGAATAGCAAGTTGTAAACAGTTCAGTTCATAAAACACAGCTAATTTATGACTAAACTGACAGTTATGTTTCAGCTCCATTTATAGGAGCAGCAAGGATTGTAGAGAAAAATTATGGATGCAGATTTTAACTAGAAGTAGAAATATCTGCGTCAAAAGTGCCTATTACTTACGAATCCCTCCTGTATCTCAATTTTTATGTGACTTTGACAGAAATGGAAAGGGGAAATGAGAAACGCGTGCAACGTGGGAGCAGGAATTAGACGCCGAATTAGAGAGGGGAAATGAACCGAAAGGAGTCGAGGGGAGAAGGAAAGTGTCATGCAGAACGAATTACTACATATGACATGTTGTCCATTTTCAATGACGGCATCATGATAGGTAATTGATCTCAAGAGTCTGACAATAGTTAAACGCAGTGTGCACAAAGTATTTTTATACTTTAGTACTTAGGCACATGCGAAATAAGTATGATTTTTAAACTTTTGCACTTCTGACAATGCGCAATCCGCAAACATTAGAACGTGAAAAAATGTGGATAACGAATACACGCATAGTTCTGGTACAGTTATCTGAACAAATTTATCTTCTTTCGTAACAAATGAAATGTTCCGCCAAATTTTGCTACCTGATAAAGTCGCCTCGAACAAGAAAGGACGAAGACGGAAATGATGTGCACAAGTATCGTATTGCCACTTGCGTGCTTGAGTTCTGAATACCATTGCTCACCCAAGTGCATGAATGGCCTGACCATCCCATATTCCTATGCTCTCTCCATGCTCTACCCGACGACATAGTATGACGGAATGAGAGAGAGACACGATTGTTCCCCAAGAGGAATCGGGAACGAGAGTATTGAATAACCCCGAAAGGCAATCGGCCACTCTCTTCAGAAGGAAACGATTGCTCACGATTAAGAACACACACACACAAACACACCGCTTCCTCCACTCTTTCCCGGGTCTAGACAAGATCCTAAACAAGGTACTGATTCCGGCATTGAAAAAGCAACGTCGAACGAAATCGAGATTTTGTAAGAATATATATCTGCACTTTGTGGTTGTGGGTTCAATATCGGTATTGCCATGTTCCCTAGAGCCATATTCACGGACTTGAAAAAAGAGGGGATGATAGTAGGAATGCAGATTCGATGGCGACTCGATAGTATCTACCGTCTCGCGGTGATAACGATACCCAGAACTACGGGTTCGCTATCGGCATCTCCAATTATTTGAATTTATACTTATGATTCGTTGATTGCGTGTTGAGAGAATTTGTACTATAAGCAAAAATCAAGCTTGAGCAATATTTCCGAAATTAAAATGCAAATGAGTAGAAGTCTGAACGTGGGAAATGCAAGTTAAACGAAGAGGAAGAGACGATCTTTGCCGAGAAGCTTGTCATACTTATCAGCCTAATACCCACCGAAACTGCTAGAGTAAACAAAGAAAGACACCCGAATCTTACCGTTCGTCCCCTATCGAGTGAATTAAACAGCGACATTGATGCCGAAATTCGAGAATAGTTGCAATTAGGGCTGTGTTTATATAATCTCGGCCCTGATAGTGAACAGTATGTTAGCAAAATTAGGAGAGCTGTTTCTTAGATATACTTTATCCAACTTTATCGTTGGCTCGAGTCGATGGAGAAGTTCAAACATGAGTAGCTGCCTCTTCATACTTTCGCAACTCTAATCTGTTTGTTTTCGAAAGTAATTATAGTACAAAGTGAGAATGGAAGAATCATTATGGGATACGAGAGTGATGATTAAACATCCGATAGTTCGACAGAGTAATGAACAAGGAGGAAAACAATGAGTGATCGAAGGGCAAACGAGTAGAGACTGAAAGGCAGAGTGATTACAAAATCAAGAGTAATACCCAAAGTAGGATAAAAAAGATTCGATGAATAATCTCTCCCATAAACGTCATACGGATTGTTCTAAAATTATATATTTTATCAATATCTACAACCAGTCGAACACAATCGATTGCGAGACTACGGAGTACGGTAGATAGTTAATATGCGAACTTAAAACGAGCAAACGCATCAAGTGGCTGTCGACAAATGAAATGAATTCATCATCATAGGTAGACATCCTACCGTACCTTGTGTAGTTTTAGCATTAAAATAGATCGACATTGGATGAAGAAGCAGGCCTGCAATAATGCAATAATGCAATAATGCAATAATGCAATAATGCAATAATGCAATAGTGCAATAATAATGTTCCACTTTTCCCTCCCCCTCATTTTGCTCTCCTCCACTGAGGAGAGCGCGGTCTCCTCCTCAGAGGAGACCAAGTCCGCGGGGGCGAATGCTCCCCTCCCTCTCCTCAGATTGGAGAGCGATGGACTGAACCAGAGAAGTGAAATCGAAAGCTTATATAGGGATAAATTGGATGTAAATTGATTGGATGTAAATCGACGAGAGGTAAGGGAGAGACGAGAGACATAATCTCATTCTGGACTTATTGATTTGTTGACGAATGGTCTTCATTCTCATTCTTCGAATTTCTGTTGTTTTTTCTCCAAAAAGTTAAGAACTAAGCACTAGGCAGTTAGCACTACGCATAATCACTAAGCCTGAGCCTAAGCACTAAGCCTAAGCCTAAGCACTAAGCTTTAAAGTCTAAACCTAATGGTTTCATTTGAGGCTCAGGCGTAGAATGAGCTAGACGACCGTGCGGAATGCGACGAATGAAGCGAAATGAGGGGGGAGGGAAAAGTGGAATAGGGTGAGACCCCCCAAACGGCAGAAGCGCCAAATCTTTATAAAAAATTTTTTAAAATAATTTTCAATTAAATCGGTTTCAATTACAGTATTTATTGTGAAAAGGTAGTCGCCGACGTATCGTGTAAGGTATTTCTGTCTTTTCTCTTACCGTATCCAATCGCATGATTCTCGCAAAAATTTTCTTTTTTTCTTTTTTTGAAGTTTTTGTTTGTTTGTGTTATGGTATTGACGAAATTTCAATGCAAGTAATTCACAGAGCTCCTATACATTTCACAATGCTCGAGGGACGCACTCGAATCTTCTGTTTCGAGAAAGAATTGGTTGGACAACTTCTCGACCTTCCCCAAAACTTGTTCGTCGCGAGAGATGGCATAAATGCGATCGAGAACTTGGAAAAGTTCGTTGGCGAGAATCCCAGCGGATTCTTCTCCTTTTCGCTCAGACTTAGAGGAGGCAAAGGAGGTGATTTTTCTTCTCCCTTTTCTAGTAATCATGATGTTTGTATCCTCATTTATTATTTGTTCAACGATTTTTTCTAGGCTTCGGAACTCTCCTGAAGTCCTTCCGGATCAACAAAAGCTCCAATCAGCTGATGTGTCGCGATCTTAGTGGGAGACGACTTGCGGACGTGGAGGTTCGTCTATTTTCATATTCATTATGTCGTGAGATTCTGTCTAATGCGTCTACTCTTTTTTTTATGCGACTACACTTCATCACTGATTCATTATATTATAATTGCAAAAAAAAATTCCAGGAAGAGAAGAAGCTGAAGAAGTGGGTCGAAACTGCAGGTGATCGTGAGAAGGAGAAGGAAACTAAAAGGTAATCGAGGCTCCCTAATTTTCTTGACGTATTTGTGCTAATTATTATTTTTCAAGTATGTTAAGCTCACATTTAGAAAAGCAAAGGAGAGCAAGCTACGCGCGGCGACTCAGGAGAAGCCGAAGCACGATTTCAACGACCCTGACTACATCAAGACGAGGGAGGATATCCTCGAGAAGACCGACGACGCCTTCGAAGATGGTTTGCGTAAAATATATATTTAAATTAATTATGCAAATACAGGTTTCAAAAACCTGAGTAAAAAGCGCAAGCCCCAAGTGGATGAGGAGGAGAGCAGCTCGGACGAGGATGAGGACCAGCCGGGCACCAGTACCTCTACTTTTAGAAAGGTTCCATTTGAATCATTGGTGGGCAGGATTTGAACTATGTTTCAATTTTTTAAAATTAACCGAGAAAATGAACGGTGAAAATGTTTTTGTGTAAAATAAAAGTGTTTGTTACATTTTAATGCCTCGAGTTTCGTCTTGGTACACAGCCTATTTTGTAACTTATTTTTATTAAATTATAAGGTCTACAAATAGGGTGGAAAATAAAGCGCTCATTATAATTATTTATTCACATCTTCTCTCGGCAGGCGAAGCGAGAGCGTGTAATGTTCGCCGAGGAGTCGTCGTCTCCATCTTCCGATGAAAAGAAGGCAGAAGCGGAGGGAAGTGGGGAGGAGGAGAAGGATGAGTGAGTTGTTTCCCCACTACCGAGTTTCATAATATTTGTTTTTGTCTACAAATTAGGATTTAATAATACTTCGATCTCGGTAATCTTAAATATCTTGTCTTTTAGAATCCCCGACGAGAAGCCTACTATCCCCTCTCCCCTTGTTCCTGCCCCGGTCGAGGAACCGAAGAAGGTGGAGAAGAAGCCGTATGAGAAACCGACGGATATCCCGACCGACTTCCCGGCTGTGAATCTCGATGAGATTGCGATAGTGAGCGAATTGTAAGTTACTGATTTTTAGTGTGCTCACCTATTAGTAAGACTCAATAGCCAATACATCCGTTCAGGGAGGAACTGGGACTGTACCATCTCAAGCATGCCCTGGAGGCGCGCGGACTCAAGTGTGGAGGATCTCTGCAGGAGAGAGCCGCTAGACTGTTCAGTGTCAAAGGTACGGTAGTCTAACGACTGGTAATCACAAACTGGCTGTTTTTCTTATTTTTTAAAAAAATATTTTGTTATAGGCCTGAAGAAAGAGGACTATCCCAAGGCCATCGTCGCGCCTCCTCCCAAGAACAAGAAGTGAATGCCCACTCCTCGTCTGATTATTATCCACTTGGATTGTATCTCGTATCATCGTATCTGTTTGTCCTCCCCTCATTCATAGCCCTTCCTTTTGTACACTTGGTGGTGGCTGATAATAATGTATAAACAACGTCCTCGGTTTATATGTGAAGACCCTGATGTACCAGCTTTGATTGCTGCTGTGATACTTTTGGCTGATCTTTTTTCCATTCCGGTGTTCTATTTACATTACTGTTTAGATGGTCGCAAAGAGAAAGGGAGCTACTCCTAAGGCGGTCGCGAAAAAGTCAAAGGTAATTTTTGTTTCTTATCTTATTGTTACTTATTATGATTATCTCTCTCTTTGGTCTATTATTCTAGTGAAGGACTCGTATGTGGCTTCTCATCCGGCCTGGATAAGTTGGTGATTGTGATTTTGATCATTTAGAATATCGAGACGATCGTCGACTCTGAGGCCGTCAAAGAGACACCGGTGAAGAAGCGCGTGCTCGTCGAGGTGGAAGACGAGACGCCCATGGCAAAGAAACATAAGGTGCGTGGAGGAAGGGACTTGCCACGGCTCTTTATTTAATATGTTGCTTGCCACAAAAAAAAAGAAAACAATTTACTTATAGGTGCCCGAAAGCAATCGATCGCCTACGCGATTTGTTTTTTTTTATACTTCTGGTAGTCTCAGATGCATTTAGGAAAAAAATTGGACCAATTGATAACGAAACGGCAGAGAAAACCACCTGGGAGTACTTGACATGTCTCACATCACTGATTGCATATATTCAATATCTCAAAGTATGCTAACATTATCCCTTTCTTTAATCAACGAATGATAAACCCCTCAAAATTTTTGGGTGTCTTATTTATGATCTATCGAAACCCGGGATGTTTAGCATTTTTATTGATTATTCTTATGAATTAGGTGGAAGAGCCGAAGAAGGAGGAGGTGAAGGAAGAGTTGGACGCCGTACCCGCACCCTCCAAGGAAGCACTTTCCAAGATCAACGAACAGGTGAGGGTGTGTCTACATTGGAAGGGGTTGGGATTATTCCTTAGTCGATTGAAGAGAAATGAGTTTTAATCGCCTCATTCATGAATCGACTGAATTAATGAGCCGATCTACTTTTCCCGGACATTTTGCTTCTCATTATCTAATTCTTTGGACGCTTCTTTGATACCTCGAAATTTTTACATTTAAAATAACTTTATCAGCTGATTCATTAGGTGTTACGGAACTGGGTTGCCAATAATGTTCTCCATGTAGTTCGAAATACTGGTTTTTAATCTTCCTACCTTTTCTAAATCAATAGCGTTATGCCATGATATCTTTTTCTAGTCAAGGCAATATAAATTAACTCCGTAAATATATATTTTGACTCAGGCGCGCGTTGCGGTCTCCTCTCTGCTCAAGTACGTGCACGACAAGGGTGAGAAGTCGCTGTTCCCGGAGGCGGATCACGGTCTCAACGTCATGGTTACATACAAGAAGCCCGCAAGAGTCAACGGAAAGGCACTCAAGAAGAATATGTACGCTTTGAATATTTGCAATATTCGATCTGTTTAAATAAATTGTAAAAATATAAGGGCAATAAAAATCCTTTTGCCTGTAGGAAACAACATCAAAACTTCCGTGTTTCTTTATTTTTAATACTCGTTGGACCGTGCCGATTGCAGCATTCTGCCGCACCCCTCGGTGACCGCGAGCTCGGCGATGTTCTGTGTGATCATGCCCGACCTGGATATCTCGGACAAGGCCAGGGTAAGGTTGTCTTTACTTCTTTGGAGTAACTAAATATATAAATGTACAAAAATACGCTCGTAGACGGACGCGGACGTGGAGAAGCAGGCGCGAGAGTGGGAGGAGCGCATCCAGGCAGATCACGGTCTCACGCGCGCCAATATCGCCAAGATTATGACACAGCTGCAGGTGGAGCGAGTGTACCGCACCTTCGCGTAAGTATTTTTAATTATAATATTATTTAAAGTATTAATACTCATATATGATTGTTATTACCATCCAGATCGTTCACATTATGGAGAGTGTCGTTTTAGGTGCATAAATTTTGATATATAACTTATTGTTGAATAAAGTTAGACTTTGTAACTATTTATTTAGCCTTTGTTAGACTTTGTAACTAATCATTTTGTTGCAGTGATAAGCGCAAGCTGGCTACAGCGTACGACGTGTTCCTCGTAGAGAAGCGCGTGCACAAGTCGGTGATGAAGCACCTTGGCAAGGAGTTTATCAAGGCCCACAAGTGCGTCATTGAATAGAAAATTATTTCGGAATAGATATAGATTTTTTTAGATATTGTGCCTATTTTTTGCATAAATTCAAATGTTTTAGAAGACTTGCAGTATTATAATTGTTGTTGTTGCAGGATGCCGGTGATCTTCGACTACTCGAAGCCACTGGGCGAGTCACTCAAGAAGGCCGCAGCCACCACTGTCTTCGACCTCACTGCAAACAAGATGAGAATGTGGGTATTAATCACTGTATTTTTTTTATTATCTTTCATATTTTAATATATCTCGATTGTAGCTCAGTTTCGGCAGGCCATCTCTCGCAGCCGCATGCCGACCTGGTTGGCAATGTTGAGCATGTAAGTTGTCCCAGGACTGGTAGTGTTCCGCTTTTCCGAAATTTCAAGATGTATCTTTCTTTCTATTGAAAAAACATCGGTATACCCGATTTCTACAAGGTTATTTCCAATTACGGTATGCTTGAATTGTATTTATTGCCAATTGGTAGGTGATCGCGGAGATGCTCTCATCCTGTCCGGGCGGTCTTCCCAATGTGCGCTCTCTGTTCGTGCAGCTCGCTTCCTCGCAGCCTTCGCTGCCCATCTACGCGGACGACGGGTAATCTTTGATTTATCCTTGAGTATTTTGGGGTGGGAAAGGAGGGGGAGGGGTCGCAGGACTTCTTGCACAAATTTTTCTGTATATATAGTTTTCTAAATACCCGTTGAAAGTAGTTTAATCTACAGCGGGATGCCGTGCTTTCATTGTGTGAATCTTATTTGCAGATCCGCAAACGACGTAACATTGAAGAAGCCGCCAACGGTGCGGGCTGAGGACAAACTGGTCGTTGATGATTGCTCAACTCTCCCTGAAGGATTGAATGTACGGTTATATTGAATAACATTGTAGATGTCTATCCATTTATTGATTACCATAGGAAAAGTATATCACGCTGACAAATTGATGGTTTTTGTGAATTGACATTGTGTACAGGTGGCAGTCTCGAAGAGCGGCCGCATCCGCGTCATCCGCGAGAAGGACGGTACCGGCGTGCTGTACCCTACGGTTAATGTGAGTTATAGGATTATCGATCGAAGTACCGTATTTGCCTCAGCCCCTGGCCCGGGTCCAAGCCATATCCGGACTGGCATGATTTAAATGCGAGATAGTTAATGCTAATTTTGAATCAATCACGCTGGTGCGCTTTCGCCCATTCTAAACCAAGAAATGTGGGTTGGGCATGAAATAGTGACAGATTCGGATTATCAACGATTAATTCGATTGTTTTGAGGACGAATGGACATCGATGGACAAGCTCAAGCCAAAGATGGATCCGAAGAAGGTGGAGAAGAAACGACAGACAAAGGCTCATAGAAAGGTTTGATTATTTATTTATCGACTCTAATATTAAAATGTATTCAATTTCATATATTCCGTGTGGAATGTAGTAACACAATACTCGTCGAGGATAATGCACGATTACCGGAACCCCGATTAACGTAATGATAAATAATGGTTGATATTCCAGCTGAAGCACAAGGAAGCCGTGGCGAAGGCGTTGAAGAAGAGCGACGGTGCCGCCGTCTACAAGAAGGTCATTGCGAGACCGTTGATGAAGACTGCGACTACTGAGGAAGCCAAGGTGAGCAGGCCTGTATTCTTAGTAAATTATCTCTTTTACCAGTGTGCTTCGTGTAGTGTGCTTCGTTTTCGTCCGTAATATTCGGGGAAAAAATTTGCCTTAGAAGATAATCTCGAAAAAGCGGTAGCGGTAGTTTAAGAAGATATTTTTCACGGATTTAAAGTTTTATAATTGCAGCCCGTGAAGAAGGCAAAGAAGACGAAGAAGGCGTCAGTGAAGCGAGCTATGAAGAGACTGAGAGGAGAAGTGAAAAAGGCTGCGCCCATCTAGATTATAACTTAATTGCCCCTCCATCCCATCCATCCCATCCATCCCAACCATTGTTACTTCTTCGTTAGACCGTTGTTGAGGCAAGTAGTCGTAATTATCGATTGATGTTATCCATTGTTACTTCTTTAGCCCTATCTCTAAACACTGTTTTAGTCGAGACCCTTCCTTGCACATGTTTCTTATTGGTTCGCCACACATCGTTATCGTTTGAATTCTCTGTTGTTGAATGTTGTTATCGTTGTGCCGCACGCACGCGATTTTGTCGATAAAGATACGTTGAGTAAGTGAGTGCGGGAATTGGTTGATTGAAGTTCACGGATGCGGGAAGTGGTTGATTGCCATGGCTATTTTGGCTTTATTGGAGTGAATGTAATTGTAGTAGTCGAACGAAATTAATGAAAGAAGGCTGTCATTTTTGTGATCGAGTCTTAATTTAATGGAGGTCTGAGGTTTTGCTCCCGTAATCTCCAGTTCGATTTTTTGAACATTTTATTCCATTTTTATACTGACAATTTTCGCTTTTTTGTACGAAAGGTACGGTTGAAGATATAACCTCTTCTTAGTCGGATGTCCCTGCCGGTCCCTTAACGGTTGCTAGTAGCAACTTGCTACATTGCAGAGTTCTCTCATTCCTATCCGTTGCAACGAAAGGGCGAGAGTAGATCACATATTGTAACGTTTCTGACATAGAAATTTCAACTCTAATTCGAAGGGACTTTTTTAAATCGTTCTTTTATCACTTCATATTATTTCATAGTATCCCTCGGACTATCTCGAGCGGGTTGAAATATATTTGTTTCGCATTATATCGAGTACACAAAACCCATTGTTCCATGCTTCTTGGATTGCGTTTTTCCATAATCATTTCGGCTTAATCAAAAGCTTCTCCAGATGTCTCTTCCCTGGTACTACCTCGAACGGCCAGCACGTACCGCACTACTTCGTGCCTTCTACCTCTCTTGCGCCGTCGCCTACCCCATCTACGTCGGCCTCAACTTCAAGGAGTACATCCCGGATCGGGCGGCTGTAAGTTGAAAACAAACAAAAATTACTTGTCATAGTGGGTTTCATAAATATACGTTGAAACATTTGCAGGTTTTCTTATATATTTGACCATCATTGGTTTTTGTTAAATTTATTGAGATGTTTGGTAGTAAGAGCCCGATGTGCAACCTTAAATTTCATCTATTAATTATGTAGCAATTTTTGAGCTTAGTCCCAATTGAAAAAGTAAAGGGATGCAAACTCACTTAACTAACGAATTAATTTTCCGATTTGTTTTACCTTTGATTCCAGGTTCTGGCGGGTGAGCGACAAAAGTTGGAAGGAGACTTGCTGAACAGTCGAAAGTGATGGGACGATGATCAATCGACGTGCTGTGATCTTTGATCTTTGATCTTCCACTCATTAATCCTGTCAGGTCCCTTCTTCTCATCAAATAGTTATTAGTAGATGTGATGTTTACATGTATTTATCGACCTTTGTTGTTCGGAGTATAAAAAGGTTTATTATGAAGCCACTCAGCTCTACGAAATTGTTAACAAACGAAAGAATAAAATTGTACCAGTGAAAAAGAGAAGATCGACGGCATACGGTATGTACATGAACATGTAGATGGAAATATTAATTGCTCCGTGAATCATTTGAAGCATGATGGGAGTGACTCAGACATGGAAAGAAAAGCCGGAAATATGTTTCCGAGATGATTCATTGTCGGTCGGATAAGAGGTGGAATATTTTGTAATCGACGAGAAGATCAAAACATTAAAGGTCTTTTGGATGTCACACGCTAGAACTCTGTGTTGAATTGTGTGTACGAGAGCAATGATCCCGTGTAATATTAGCCGATTGTGGATACTTTCTGGCTCTCACATTCCTGTCTTTCTTTCTCTAACAAGGCGAGACGATTATTGCTGGAAGGATTGGTGGAACTGTTGAGACTGTTACTCTTATGATCGAGTGATCATAAAGAGAAGGGAGATTGTAAGGAGAGAGAAGATGGTGAGGGCGGACGACGAATTGCATTGATCACCCTTGCAGCAGCAAAGCTGATACTTCTCGCCGCTTACGGAGATCTCGGAGCAACCTTCCTTCTGAAATTAGTGAATACGGTAAGCTGAAACGCTATGTTTGCCACTACTGAACTACATAATTTGTTAAATCATGCATATATTAAATTTGCTCCTACTACTATGGAAATAGTGCTGGAAAGTCTTTAAAAAAGAATTGAAGGAAAACTATTCAGACATTCTTACAAGGGAAGGTTGCGATCTCGATATGGACTTTCCGAACGAGACCTAGTGCGATGGATAGGTCTCGTGATTCTAAGAACTTTAGTGATTTTCATTTTTGCTGAGGAGACCCCGGACCCGAAAAAATCGATAATTTCAAAATCAATGTTTTTCTTCGTGTGTCGCGCGGCGGGTATAAGATCCCTTCCCAGATCCTCCATCAACAAGCATCGGTGGTTCAGTCGGTAGGGAGTTCGCCTAATTATCAGGTGGACGTGGGTTCGGTTCTCCCCTGCTGCACATTTTTTTGCTGCATTTTTTCCTTTCGTTTTCTAACTTCTTATTTACTGCTGAAAGCTTTTTTTCTGTTGCAGAACTTCTGTTTTCGTTGTTGAGACTGCGATCATTGGGTAATCAGAATAGTCAACCTCTGACCAATAGATGCAGATGAAAATTTTTGAAGGTTACAAAAAGTGTTATCTAGAGCTGACTAGAATAGACATCAACAATGAAAAAAAAAGTTCTGCAACAGAAAAAAGCTTTCAGCAGTAAATAAGAAGTTAGAAAACGAAAGGAAAAAATGCAGCAAAAAAAAGTTGCAGCGGGGGGGAACCGAACCCACGTCCACCTGATAATTAGGCGAACTCCCTACCGACTGAACCACCGATGCTTGTTGAGGGAGGATCTGGGAAGGGACCTTATACCCGCCGCGCGACACACGAAGAAAACTATTGATTTTGAAATTATCGATTTTTTCGGGCCCGGGGTCTCCTCAGCAAAAATGAAAATCACTAAAGTTCTTAGAATCACGAGACCTATCGATCGCACTAGGTCTCGTTCGGAAAGTCCATATCGAGATCGCAACCTTCCCTTGTTAGACTATTGCGTCACAACACCTTCGGTCATACTTCATCATTCTCGATAAATATAGGTATTTGCGAGAGCTGACTGGATGTAAAGATAAGCCGCGAGGTCAAACGCTCAAACGGATGAAGACCAGTGGGTGGATAGCAATGGTCTCGTCTTTTACACCTAATCTCTATCGAGTCAGAAAAGCGAGAGATAAGGCAAAAATGATAAAGCCAAGATCAAAAACATGATGCGGCTAAAGAGGCATTGGAATGTAATAGGGCTATTGGAAACATTTTCTCAATATGGCGGAGAATGAAATCAGTTCACATTAACTTTAAGACTCTGAAATCGTTCGATAAGATACTGTACCTGGCATTTGGGGCCGTAGAAAACTTTGGGGATCTCGATGCCATCGCATCCTTTCAACACGATGTGCGTACGTTTGTCACCCACGCTGACTGAAAGATAATGTAGTAACTAATGGTCATGGTACTGTTGGTAGTTTGAATTCATATATTACTGCATGTACAGTTTATAGGTTTCAGGGGGTAATGCTGATTTGTGATATGATAATGGTATTGTAGGCCCGATATAATTGTTGCATCGGTTACGGTAAGTCTGAACTTACTGTAGTTAGCGGTGATCTTCTGACAGAAGGTCGTGTTTCCGCAATTCAAAGACTGAGGAGGATCCTCGTAGAGCTGATCGTAGAGAACTCCTAAAGTAAAATCATCGGTATTAAATGTTTGTAAATGTTCGCTCTCCTCTTTCCCCCCCCCCCCTCCTTTTTAACCTTTAGGCTAAATTCATGATCTACTGCGATGGAAGTATTCTTGAGGCGAAATCACGATTTTTCCTAATACATATTTTTCCCTGTAAGGTTGATGGAGGACTACGATGATGAGCAGCTAAGAGCAAATAAATGTTTCAGAGGTAACTATATATTTTCTTACCTGTCCTCTCAAAAAGGCAGAAAAGTATCTCGGGATGTTCGGCTGCCAGGGCACAAGAGGCACAGATGATTAGAGACAGTAACAATCGCATCTGAAATGCGGGGCTTGTTGAAGCTTGCGTTTAATATGATCGTTGGAAATTCGGATCGAAGACACATAGACTATGTTCTGAGGAATCATCGAATTCGAATTCGCGGACTGGAAACTTTTTTAGGATGTGAATGAGCAGGCAAGATAGCATCAAGGGCTAATAACAACTAATGTAATCGATTATGCAGCACTACTACGTGGAATGGATGGTGAGAGCACAAGAGACGAGAGGTTGGAAGAGAGTGATAAGCATATCGAGTCTCCGCAGTACCCTCTCCCCGAGGGGTGAAGAGAGAGAGACATCCATAATACTCCCTTCGCTTATTTGATTGTCGATAGACCATGGAGAATGAGGAGGGCACGAACATTTGGAGGAGCAAATAAGAGAGCAATGGTGATACAACGAGAGCAAAGTAAGGGCAAATAATGTGAAGATGGAGCGATTGGGACGTTTATAGGTGCTAAAGACAATTCTACATCAGGCTGGTCGACATTGGCGCAAAGTCACATGTGTAAGCATAGTTGGAATTTTTGTCTCCTTCGATTTCACATGGATTGAAAGGAAGAAGAAAAGATAGTTCTCTAGAATTAAAGTATAGGCAATCGTCTCTTTTTTTTCCAGAAACTATCATGCTACTCGCTGCACGGCGTAAACTAATTGTTGCGACTATTAAAGGATGTCGTGGAATGTAGATAAGATGATCAAAGACCACAGGGAATCTTTAAGAGTTTTATTGACAAGATGTATCGCGAGAGCATTTGATCGTTTCATACTATTTTATAGTCTGATGGGACGACAAATTCTCATCCCATATTAATTGGACCGTTAATTTGAGAGGATGGGGAGCATCCATTGTTGGTTGTCTTATCTACAAGCGAGTCTTTTTATAGAGGAAGGCGCTTTTGTTAGGGAAAACTAGGAATGTGATCGCTAAGACGCAAGAGTGATTAGAAAGCGACTATTTCGACTAGCTCTTTCGAACTCGATTCGGGAAGATTCCTGTGATATGATAGGCGAGCTTTATGATTTTGATAGGCGGACTGTAAGGTGAGGCAATGTGCGCGGCTGTTCTCTTCATTCAGCATTATCAATCTTCGACTAGATAAAAGCGGAAATATCATGAAAAATTGAGAGACTGAAAATAATATTGAGCGGCAAGTCTTTGAAGAGATCAGTGGAGAGAAAATAGTGAGTATGAGGAAGAGATTATCTACTAGCATAAAGTAAAGGCGATGAGATCGAAGGACCATCCGATCGAATTATGAATAAATTTTTAATGCGAGGGTCAAAGATGAATTGCGTGGTCCGACGAGATATGAGAATACGAGACTGGGAATATCTAGTGCAAGTGCTATGACATCTTGATTGAAGTATTCGGAGCATTAAAGGGGGTGTGGCATCAATGTCTGACTAGATGAGTTCTCGATGTGAGATGATGGATAACGGTCACCCAATGACACTTTCGAAACTCCCATGTTTTAATTTTTCTTTTGAACTGAGATATGATCGATTGACTGTGTTCCAAGTGACCCTGATCGTGCAGGCAATGAGCGAGAGAGGGAAGGGCAGTGAAGAGACGGCGCATGCACATCGGCGCTCGGCGCTCGCTTATGATAATTGACCCATCATTGATGCCTCGCCCCATTAAACCAATCGAAAACGATGGAAAAGGGCAGTAATATCATCACCATTTTAAAAATGACTCATAATACACTGCGACATACTTTCGAATCGAAAGTTTCAATGCGGCATGATAATTAATGGTGCAAGTGACGATATGATAGATGCGAAGATAGGAATAGCTCCTGTAGGTTGGTTTCCTTTACATAAAGATCGTCCTTTATAATACCAGGATTGTGAATACTTTTATGCAAGTCGAGGTAAAGCTTGGTACGGCTTGGTTAGAATTGGCTCTCTTTATTTCATGTTATATTCACCCTTACTGATAGGTAAGATAGTGTGCAAAATGAAGAAACCATTGTTTGATAAGCCAACCGATGGTGAAGCTTTCTTATCGTCCCCGTGTTAATGGTTTTATTGCACAAGTAAGCACACGCAATAATCCCTCGCTCTCTCCATTTCGCATGCTCTTTCCCTCTCTCGGAAGGTCGTGCTGAGCTCATAACATTGAGAAGGCGAATTTCTCGTGACACGAATAGTTCGGTCGATCAGGAAGCACCTGACACTCAAAGAAGCTAACACAACCGAGAAGTGTTTTGTGTCGAATGCTCAATCTTCGTTTTGAAATTCTAACAGAACAAATTACTGACTTGTTTACTATCAACAGCGTACGAAGCGAGATTATAAATATTTTAATATTTTTTGAGATGGCTGATTAGGGACGAAACAAATGAGGAACTGGGAAAAGGAATAAAGAAGACAATCAGCAAGCATTTATTCATGATGTTCAAGAGTAATTTGTCTATTCTAGATCAAAGATCATTGATCCTTCAATGCGCCTCAGAGCCGGATTGCTTGGGGGCCGTCTCGGGAATCGAGGGCAACTGGAATTGAAGAGGAATGTCTCTCTCCAATCCGACTGCTCTCTCCGCGATCAGAAAAGTGCGAGAGAGCGGGGCGAACGGAGAGAATCGGAGAAAATTTCGAAAATGTGGAGTGCAAACCTCGATGAGATGCGTTCGAGTGCTATTGACGAGGCCGTCTTGCGCCTGGAAAGAGAGAGAAATGGGGGTAAATATTGAATGAGATGAGAAGGTAGGCTGACTAATTGTAAGGAGTCAGTTTCATCGGAAAGGCAAATTCAATTTTTCAAATTCAGAGGAAGTGGAATAAGATTCAATTTTTTGAACATAGGTCGATCAGGAAGCAATATTGGTAATGTTTTGCGAAATTTTTGATCTTTGATCTTCGATCTTTAATGTTTGATCTCTGATCTCTTACCAGACACGCATAGCAGTCTCCGTCCAGTTCATCAACGCACGCGCGACAGTACGTGGCTGGGCAGTCAGGACAACGAATGAGAGAATACGGACGATTCATCTCCTGCAATTACTCTCTCTCTCTATTGATGTGAACGCCAGCCATCTAATCCCTGGTTCTATTCAAAAAATATTTTAATAGAGAATGCGACTAAGGAGGGGCTTTTACTTGGTATGGCCAGGCAGGATTATTTTCGGAAAATGATTTTGATTTTTCGTTTTCATTCTAACTAGTTCAAATTCTTCCTTTCTCAATGCTCAATGCAATGTACTTCAAAATGAAGGCAGTATGGCCGAGTTTGTAGATAGGTAAGGCGCCGCCGGCAATTCGAAGGGCACCGAGTTCAATCCCCCGCCGAGGCAAACCAAGCCTTGCTATCCCCCCGGGATCGACAGATTTGTAGTGACCTCGGTCGCGAAAGGCATCCAAGAAAGCATTGAACCGCAGGATATTGTAGCCCCAATATCAGCTGGCCCCCACCTAGTGCTTTCTCATGACTGTAAAATCGCTTGACGTGGATACACCTTTAACTTTACTTTTTTTATGCTTAAAAATTAACGTTTGGGGGAAATTTTCTTCATAGGGATATAATTAGTGCGCCTCTCAATTAGACCCATCTACTAATCATATGAGGCCGTTTGCGAGAGAATCAGACAAGAGTTGGCACAGGTCAAAAATGTCAACGCTCTGAAATTTTGCGTCCTGGGGTTCTTGGGGGTGCTGATGACGATGGGCACATTCATTTTGCCCATGCATGCGTCGTTGACTCCAGACGACGTAGCGTCGAAATCGAATTTTTGCTTTTATTTCGGTTCCCGATCAAGCCAAATTTACGTGAGTATGGCCCAGGGGTCAGAATTTGATTGCGATCACGACGTAACATTTCATTTTTCATTATTCTAATTAATTATTTTATAAAATGGAACTTTTCGCAAACAACAGTGCGCAAGTGGAGAGTAGGATAGATCGGACCGGCATGTCACGAGGATTCCAAATCTGTTTTCCACTTCAAAATCCATCATCTAACTTTTGAAATATTCAACTTATAGTGTACCTGGCTTGTAAGTAATCTTTCCACCCTTCTCCATGCTGACTTCCGATCTTCTGATCTACCCGAGTCTCTCTACCTTGGTCTCTTCCTTCACTCTCTGCCCCTCTGCACTCTCTCAATTCCCCCTGCACTCTCGCCTCGCTCGGGAAGGAGACTCCGATCGATAAGAACTAGGAAGTAAACAAGCGAAAGATCGTGAGATTTACTTACAAACCAGGTAGACTATAAGTTGAATATTTCAAAAGTTAGATGATGGATTTTGAAGTGGAAAACAGATTTAGAATCCTCGTGACATGCCGGCCCGATCTATCCTACTCTCTACTTGCGCACTGTTGTTTGCGGAAAGTTCCATTTTACAAAATAATTAATAAAAATAATGAAAAATGAAATGTTACGTCGTGATCGCCATCAAATTCTGACCCCTGGGCCATACTCACGTAAATTTGGCTTGATCGGGAACCGAAATAAAGGCAAAAACTTGATTTCGACGCGACGTCGTCTGGAGCCAACGACACATCGGTGGCCAAGATGAGTATGCCCATCGTCATCAGCACCCTCAAGAACCCCAAAACGCAAATTTTCAGAGGGTTGATATTTTTGACCTGTGCCAAACTCAATCGGATTTGTCCGATTCTTACGCAAACGGCCTCATATTGCGCGCACATGTTCCTCTTTCTGGCTGACCCTCGAGGGGGATTATCTCCTCGTGTCGAAGAGGGGTTAGATATAAGTGTATAGCGAATCTACTCTTGTCTCCCATCTTGTCTGAAGTATCTCAAGCATTATTCAGCAATTGCTTACTTAAATATCCACATAACCAAACCAAATTTAGGTATCTATGTCTTGTCTGTCAGTCAAAACGATGGTGTGTGGGAAATTAAGAAAACAGTAACGGTATTACAATTTCGTATTCTCGATTCAATAACCGGTGATTTAGTAGGTATGAGGAAGTGAGAGCAGATTTTCTCGAAAAATTACCTTGCAATATATGCACTCGCCGGTCTTGAACATTCGATCGACCACGATCGTTTTGAGCCTCGAATTGGGAGAGAAGAGGCCACTGGAATAAAGTTAATAGACATACCTCTTGCTTGCACTTAATGAAACGGTACATAGATACAAGTCCTAGCATGCTGTGATTTCGAAATTTCGTAGGGAATTGAGCGAAATTTTCGTCGTCTTACTGATTTTTGAAGTGGATGTGGAATTAAAAATAATAATATAAATGAAACCCGTCAATGATGTTTTCGTTCATCTTCCATCTATCGGCGACGAAGCGAATGCGAGCACGCGCCCGTTGCCGATTCTTATGCCGATTGAAGAGGATCTGAGAAGAATCTTAATATTTAAATTATCCAATATTGAGGAAATTTAGATGGGAATTACACTTTTTTATATTTCAACTTTACGTTTTCGCTATTAATTTTTTCACAAGATGTAGTGATAAGATGAAGTGAAATTCAAATCTCATTACAATCATTACGTCAAGGCAATACTATATGATTCGCCCAAAGTACCTTATTGTAGAGGAAAATCATTCGAACTCGATCTCTCTTTGGAAACATGAAGGGAAGCACGTAGAAGAGAACGAGACGCTTGATTACGAATGCGAAGATTACCTGAATTAAATCATTTCTCAATCGCCAAGAATCCCCAGCAGCATCACCCTACTAGATCCAACGAAACATCCTAGAGTAATAAAGGGAATACCGTAACCAGAAGTATCGTATACCCCAAATATATACTTAGTGTACGAGCTTCTGAAAGAGATTCCAAAATCGATGTCTAACGACGCTACTACTGTTCCCCATACAATTTCACGAGTTCGTTTACGGTATGCTACAGAACCTGCAGAACGAGCATAAGAAAGAGCGGCATCGCGATCCACAGTCCAATATACAAGAGAGGCGTCTCGATCGGCGTGAAAAGACATTGTTCGTTGCTGTAAAACATGTTTTATCTTTTTTTCATCATCTCGGAGCACCTAGAGAAGGGTTCATCTCGGGAACAAATGATACAGAATAAAATATTTACGAGAACTCCTGATCGTTGCCTCTGGTGTTGTTGACAGTGAGAATGTCGTTGATTAGATCGGCCAGCGCACCCTTCCCAACGAGCTAAAAGCCGTTGAAATTTGGACTAAGGTTAAAGCGATTACTATGAGATATGAATGATCAAAAACTTTTAAAAAATGGAGAGGGTTAATTCCGTACCCGTATCGTTGTCTTATGGACGGCCTTGTTCGTAATCTCCTCGATTGTCATTGGGAGCACCTGAGAATCGAAGAAATAACTGTTTCTTCAGTTCTGACCCTACATTGCCTTTCTCGAGTTCTCACGTATTGTCTCGAATCGGTTAGACAATGCAAGATAGTACGCGGGATGAAGAGTGTTGAACCTTGGACCTCACCTTGGAGAGAATGTACTTGATGTATCTATCAACGGCAACGACGATCACAACGAAGAAGAGCGTCGCCAGCCACTTCAGAAGAGGTTTCCTAGCTGCCTTCGCCTCAACCTTCGTTGGTAAACTGGAATTAAGCCTACTTTCTTCGTTATATTTGTCAGAATTGGAAAAAAGAGTTGTGCACCCCATTATAACTCGCACTGGGTCAGGGGACATGCATTCAGCATGCTCTTGACCATTCAGATAATGGAAGAGATCACTTACAGTCGAGAACGGTTGCTCACCCGAACACTTTGAGTAATCCGTACTCCTTCCATTCCAATTTGCTAATGCGGTGTAGACAGTCCTTTCCTTCCACCTCGCGAAGATGGTCTATTTCCCAAAAGCGGCTGGAACGAACTTGTACGATCAAATGATACTGATTTGAGCATGTAATATGATGTATACTATATCTTAGCCGTAACTATAATGACGGTATCAGCTAGTTTACGATGGTATGAATAATTTAGGGAGGCTGATTTTTTAAAAGGAAGAAATTCTCACGCGGTAATGAACTTGTTGTTGAAGTCGACGTTTGTGCGGTAATTGGTAATCATCTTCACAGCGTCTGAAAAATGCAAACTTACATAATTAATTTCATTTACTGAACCATTTTTTGTACAGTCAGGTTATTACTCCGATTGGCAAACATTCTCTTATTTTTGTTCACATTGCTGCTGTGTTTGTATGTTATTTCTGTTCATGCAAGCTTTCACTTCCCTCAATGCCCTCGGAACAGATGTCACTTTCCGCTCCCAATACAATCAAAAAATTGTTAAACCTCGGAATATGGTGTATACGAAGAAGATCATAAGCGCCTGGAGGACTTCCTTGAGCGATTTGATGATCACCTGTGAAATATTTTGACTTAAACATTTTAATTGCCCTTTCAATTCGAATTTGCTCTTACAGTATAATTAATTTTTCAAGCTTGTATGTCCTATTTTTGCGAAATGTGCGAACCTTCGTGTACGCGACATTGCCCTTCATTTTCTCTTTGATATCCGAAATAAGAAGGGTGTTCTCCACTCGAGGCATCTTGATCGCCTTTACGTGCATCTTAAAATCTTTTTTATTTTTGAGCCTGTTCGAATTGTATTTTTTTATTTCGAGGAAACAAACATTCATTCGTAGCTCGTCCTCAAGACCGGCCGTAAGATTTTCCATGTTCGACACCTGTGAATTTACAAATGTGTTTTTCTAACTAACACAATACGGCATATAAATCGCGGGTCTGAAAGCGAGAATGTCTATCAGAACTGTGAACGAGTATGGAAATTGGCTTGGAATTTCGCACGTAATTACGGTTAGACAGCTCTAATATAATGTGATAAAATATGAAGAATGGAGGAATCATTCAGAACCTGCTCTTCGAAAGTGTTGCTACCGTCGATCTTCTTGAGGTTAGCCGCGCAGATCTTACTGGACTCTTTCTTCTTCTCAGCATCCTGCCAAGATTATCCATTGCCTCTCGATCATTTATTTTCCCACAGTAAACATCAGATGCATCGTCTCCCTTTCAGATATACAATATTTCATCGGCCAGATCAGGCAGGGAAACGAGATTCGCTATAAATCGTCGCTATAAATCCTTTCACCTCGCAGATGGTGAGTACGTCCAGTTTATTGCAGATGTAGAGGCCGAACATGCGCAGGACACCAATGCATTTGAGCTGAATGAGAGATGAATATACAGTATGTTCAGCATGAATCATCTCTTTATGTGAGCAAGCGATCGAGTGGGATTAGTCTGATTGCGAGTTATCACTCTTCAACGCCCGATATGATAGTAACATATAGTATTCAATCCATTACCGTTATCACATATTTTCACAACCATCCCTTTCTAATCATGGTTCTTGTCGTGAGTTATCTAATTATTCCCGGCCGATTCCTGACTGATTATTACTGAGCCGTTGGTTCGAAACGTCTCACCATAGACAATGTAGCCACTTTTTATTCCGCCTTTCTCCCTCTTCTCGCGTGCTAACAAGAAGAAGACTTCACAGTGTAATTTCATTCCTACCCAAATGATTCTCGATGTCTCCGAATGCTAGGACCATTTTTTTTTGTTTTACATAGATAAATACCTTCAATCCGCCCATCACTTCATGACATTTCTCCATCCCTTTGGCGAACACATTATCGCAACGGTGCGCGAGACGAGCTGTTACGTTCTTCGCTGCCTACAAAGGAATCATTAATAACGGAACAGCAAATTTAATTAATTTCAGCGAAAATAGATATTTTTGCAAACTAGACATATTTTGTGAAAAAAAACAAAAAGTGGGATCATTAGCCAGTGTGTACGCATGATTGAAGTGACGGTGATCACTCTCGTATCAGATAATTCAGTAATCATCTCCACGCGGATTCGAACCAGAGGGGATCGGAATGCCAGCCCGGCGCGCCACCCACTGCGCCATCCGAACAATTCGCCGCGGGGAGCAAGTTGTAACAAGAAGCGGGGCTTCTGGCACAACGCGCATAGAACATAGAAGAGGGTGGGATTGACAACCAGTCTCCTTTCCAACTTTCATAGAAAAAAATATAGAAGGTAACAAAAATGTTTTCTCGCGCTTTATCTAGATGCATATCTCTGTTCCGAACATCGTGGAGAAGAGTGAAAACCGATTATTTGTGAACGAAATGCTTGTCTGTCTTATGTACATTATTTGATAAGTCATCTCATCTCTATCTCACCGGATTCTTCATTTTCTCAATCATGGCTGCTTCTTCGTCTACTCCTCCACTTTCTCCTCCCTCACCCTCCAGTCGGAGCATTTCATCTCGTTGGGCGAGCACATGCAATGCATTTTATTAATCAGTCCCAACCTTGCCTCCGCTCAATACAGAACCATTTTAATCAACAGTGCTCGAAATACAGGATCGTGCATAATTCCACCATATCTGACAGCTAAATACTGTAATATACGATCAGAACGACTTAAAATACCTTGGAAGCCCGTTCGTTTTGCTCGATACTGATGTCCTCCTCGGTAATCTCGCCCGTAAAGTCCTGAAGAGGAGTCAATTTCATTTATCTTCTCTACGATTTCTTCTCTTTTTTTTCCTACAAACACGCTTAGTGTTCGCGATGTGGGAAGTAGCTTTGATGGGACAAATAATTCACAGTTTCGCTCACCGATCGGAAGGGGTCTACAAAGGCCTTCAAAGTGCGGGTGATCTTCCGACCGAGCGTGATCCCCTTCACTGAAATTATACGAAAAAATCAACACATCTTATTGAAATTTAAGAATATTATATTAATTAATTTTAATTACTGACTGATCTGTGCCTCGACGATTTCCTCCAACGGACCAGTAAGCATGGAGATGCGACTGGTGGTTACCTCCGATTGAACTTGAAGGTTGCACAAGACTGCCTGAAATTAGAATCAAGTGACGCCTGAATTGACTCACACTCTTTCTCAAATGAATTCCGAAGGATGTGGCTTGGAACGGAACTACAAAAGTGTCCTTCTCACCTCAGTTGTCAGACGGAAGTTCTGGACGATTGAAGAGACGGGGCCGTCGTTGAGCGAGTTGAATACGAGCATCGAAAGTGGCACTGGAAGGATATGGAGAATATCCTCTTCATTATACACATTCTTTGTATACTTTCCACATTCGAAGCAAATGATCTCCGAATCTATTCTGACAGAAGATTTTACGACTGGTTTATTTTCAAGCGAAGGCAGTCTTAGTCCATAAGTGAGAAATCAAAACTGACGCTGTCCATTCTTGCCGATTGCACCGAAGATCATGCAGATTGTCGCGCATCGGAAAACCTGAACGCACTTTCGATATATCGAATATCCGTCTTCCTTCTTCACGCAATATCTCCATGATCTTTTGAAAAGAGAAGTTGTAACTAATGAATCTATCTACGCCTGTTTTAAGGTATGACGCAAAGCTAGGACGAGGTACTGAAAGATGGCTCTTTGAAAATACGGTGGGATATTGTATTGATCGCTACACACGTGAGCCGGGAGGGGAGGATAGCCAGAAAAAGGGACGAGGAGGAGGGCTCACCGGACTGTAAGTGAAGACGAACGCGAGGCCGAAGATAATGAACCATTTCACGATCAGACCTGTAAATTGATTTGTGAAAAGTACACTAGAGGTACAGTAGTGTGCTCAAACTTCTGCTGAATATTTAATGGACATGATTTCGTAAGGATTACGGTTAGGTTACTGTAGCATAGAATCATATTAGGTGGTCGTATGCCAGCTACTCATCATACATACCGAAAGCGTAGTTGAAGTCGGCAAAGTTGAATCGTTTCCATCCGAGGTAGTACAGACATGCAGAAATGAGAAGACCGAGCAAGAAGTTGATAAGGTAACGGAGATGGGGGTAATGAGTGACCTCACTGAAACGTCTTATGGTCAAAATAGAGTCGATTTTTCGTCGCGACAAAACCCTACCCTTTCAATTTATGATATATCGTATTTTATGCAATTTCAACTAATGAAGCTTGATTACAGTTCCCCATGCTACCATTCCCGTCGGCTGACACACCTCTTGAACAGATAATCGACGAAGAGACTTCTTCGTTTCCTCCGTCGAATTGACGCCCTCTCGACGTCATCGAAGAACAGCGCCAACCTCTCCATACGAGATCATAGGATGAGAATGAGGGAGGGAAGAGATGGATTGAATTCTTTCCCATACTTCTTTGTGTGTATTCAAATACTTTTCATTTTCAGTCAATTGTAAATTGTCGCAGTCCACCCACACCTTTGCAAATAGCTATTTTGTCGGTAGCTTCCAGACGTCTGTCTATCCGTTTCGCAATTACATTTCATCCGTCAGGGAAGCGAGAGGCCATGGAAAAACGAGAGAATCAAACAATACCTCTTTACAAGGTGCGAGTAAGCGATAGAGAATGTAAACCGGAGAGAGTCTAACCTCCCACTTTCTGTTCACTTTTTCTCACAACGATGAGCACGCGTAACCCGAGCCGTGTGTCTCAGAGGACCTTTCCCTCCCTCTTCCTCGGTTTCTTTTCCCTCGGTTCTGAGCGGATTCCGGACCCTTCCTCCTTCTAATTCCTCACTAATCGCTCAGTCTGTTCTCAATTGTCTGGAAATTTTAAAGAGGAAGATACTATCTTTGTCTATGGTAGATTTGGTTCTTCAAGCGATTTCAATCGCTGAACTCTCTTCGATAATGAGAAGACTGAATTTGTATTGTACGGCTTTTCTTATCCCAGATTATGCTTTTCTATGCCTGGAAGCACTTCTATTTCGTAATTCACCCCGTGCTGGCATACGCAACGATTGGTCCCATTTTGGATACGTTGTGATCTTCGATTTCAATTACAAGGGCTTTAGCTGGTGACGGAAGGGATGAGGGGGGGGGCTGTCTTCCTATCGATGGATTAGGACCACGAAATATAGCATTGGCATGTGTACGAAATACGCGTTTCGAGGTCGCATCATTGTGCGCGCCATTTTTTCCGAGTCAAAGATCGCCCTATTCATGTGCTCGCGAAAGGATGATTATAGCTAATAAGAAAGGAGTTATGGGCACTGAGAGAGATGAGAAACTGGCAACTTTATGCCTAGTGTCGTTAAGTCGAAGGGGAAGATGATTGTGTGCTGCACCGAGTATTCTATCTATCAACGTATCTATGCACTAGTATGGTTCTGAAGTCCCGTTAGCCTTGTTGTTGGGTGTTTCATAGAGGTGAGCAGAAACGGAAGAGGTCGCGATAGGGAAGAACGCTCCCTCAATTTTCCCGTCATGAAAGCAAAGGGAAAGAAATAATTCCATTGAATGGAAACCCCCGCTGCGCATTTCACAGAACTGCGAGGAATTGGCTTGTCCTCATTGACTCAAGCTTAAACTTAAATAGATAGTCTTTTCGTTTCCTTTTTGATAGTGTTAGCCCATGTGGTAGCCCATATTGTTCTGATGCTTCCTAACCCCAATCTGTCAGATCTATCACAGCATGACGTTGTCATAGTCACCGTACACGCCACTCTCGTGTAGATGGGCAAGAGCTCATATTATACCGTGTCATTCATATTATTCATCCCTGTCTCTCACTTCCCGGTCGCAAGATCTCACTTGCAAAAAACTCTAATTGTAGTCGCAAATGTGGACGTCAACCGGTGACGTGCGCTTGGGTGTATTTTCAATTCGTAAGAGAGCACCAACAAAAGGGGGTTTTCGTGATTCTCATCAAGCCCGTCATCGTTACTAATAATTCACGAGAGCGCATCATTCGATAGATTGTTTCTGCGCATGTTTCTCAGTGTGGGGAGGTAGTGAGCAAAATGAATAGACGAATGAGTGATGAGTAGATATTCTAGATGGGATACGTGGGAGCGAAGAGGATCCATCCAATCTGCGTAGATGAGAGTAATCGGGGATTCAAGCGAGAAAGAATAGGGAGAAGTAGTAGTATATTCGATTGTGTCAATGTATCTCTCGTGTGTATTATTCTCGTTGTAAGTACGCATTATTTGCATAGTCGGCTTGTGCTATTTAAAAGCGCATTTACTTAAAGTACAAGTTTTGTCTCACAATCTCCACTGACTACAATCTCGAATTCTGGAGGCGGGGAACCCTCAATTGTTGGATAGTGGGTCTCTTGCTCACTATCCCGAGTGAAATTCGATTATCACAGTCTGTATTCTTATCCTGTCGTTCACTCATTTCCTTTTCCATTCTTCTTTTCTTTTTCTATTATTATTGATTTACCTTTTGTCGTTACGATTTTCAATAGTGGGTCTATGTGAGGGACGATACACATGGCTTCATTCTCTCTTCTTTTCAAAGAAAACAATCAAAAATTGAAGGGTGTAGTAGATATCTCGATTCTTTCTACTGTGACTTCTCGAATTGTTCTCTTTGGTCATTCGATTGACACCATTTCCCGGAAGTCCATATTCCAACTCAAAACAATGTTCTATTCAATGGAATGCCCTCAATAGCATTTTTGTTCATTGCCCTATTGTTTATTCGAGCTGTCGAAATCGGTTCGAGAAATATATTGTACTAGTTACATAGTGTGATACGGGTTCTTGGTGTTTTTTTCTTCAATTGTGCAGGTAGGATTGATTCGAATTCGTACCCTGTTCATACTTGTTTCTAGACTTCGGATTGGGAAATGGGTCTATCTGGATCTAATTCGGTTCCTTGTCGTCAACCCGGGTCGGATCGTAGGTAACGATGGCACGTTTTACGATCGCAACTATCCAATTGAGCAGTCGTTATCAGCACGTTTCACTTGTGTCCTCTCTCTTTAATCCACAAATCGGCACAGAATCTACCCTTCTGCACTAGCTCGATTTCTGAGCTTTTGAGTTTTATCTCTCCTCGATTTATAGATACTCTGTTTGACTTGCGATAGCATTTATAGTCGAAAGCGCCAGTGCTAGACATCTCCCGTTCTCATTTCTAGAATTTTCAGGAACGAAGGCAATTTTCGACGGGGGCTTTTCTGTGCAACCTGTCATGTCTCACGCGCGAGAAAAATAGCGTCTAAGAGCGAAATTCAGGCTCTTCTTTCGTTTAGGAATATTCTTCAGCTCACAGTGCATTATTTCTTACACATTTCCCTCCTAGCTTGTTTCTCTTTTCTGCGGCATTTGTTTAAGTTCTGCAATGCTTCGCCCAATAAAAAACAACCAACCTATAGTGCATAGTAGGTGTATTATCACCAGATTCAGCATCAATATTTGACATTCGTCAGGTGGTTTGATATCACACGGGCTTTGATCTGGTGACTGGGGATAAATAATAGCTTTGCCCTTTCCAAATTGGAATCAACCAAACGCCCCGCAAACCAGCAATCAGGCACGATTGCAACTTTTGCGCAAATGTTCTCCCTATTTCCCATCCCTCTCTTAATTTCCCAAGCTCTCTCGTCCTTTCTCACCACTAAGAGAAGGCTTATTTCCCGTATCTCGAGAGAGCTAGTCTTCCACACACCCCCTCTCATCTCCTCCTCCACCCCGCCTCCTTCCCTCCTTCCTCTAAAAGGCGAAATCCCCGCTCCACTCATCTAGTAGCTAAGTCACCCGTATCGTCATGCGTCTGCCCGATATTATCCATGCATTTCTAGCGCCAGAAGAAGTGGAGAGAGGTACAGATAGGTTTGAATCATAATATGACATTGCCTCTCACAAAGTTTATAGTATCAAATTAGGCACTGCTACTAAGTTTACGAAGTCGTCTCTAATGTACCGTAAGATATTTAATTTCATTTATGAATGGCAACACCCCATGACATGTGGCCATTGAGCACGCTAAATTAATAGACTCATTCTTCATTGTGGCATCCAAATTAGTTTCGCATGACTCATGTTTGTGGCAGAGATCACATGACCGGTCAACGATGCAGAATTAATAGATGCACCCATTATTATGGCACGTTTCAAGAGTCATTTATTCCACTCGGCTTCTTTACTTTGAGGCAAAGATCACTCATTCGACCAATCTGGCTACTTATCTGACGCTATCACTTCCATCTTAGTATTCCCTTGGGAGCAGTTAGGCTAGAATAAAAGAAGTTCAACTTCCTCTAAGTTCTCGTAGATAATGTGAAATACAGGGAAGGTTCGGAAGCACCACAAATTAATTATTCTCCGGACTCTTCCTCGTAACTTGTTTTGACTGAGAGCGAATCCACTTTGCTTTACCTACCGTGAAATTGAATTGAGCGCGGGTTGACAATCTAGTATGGGTGAGATTGGTTCGCAAATTGAGCGAAGAACTTTCGGCGCCTTTGCACTATTCTGCTTCTGATCTTTGAAACTGCTTCGAGTGTTCACTTCGCTAGCTAACTTCATTCTCTGTTCCAAACGCGAAGTGGTCGTGCAAAACGCAAGCAGCCGTGTCAAAATATGCCCCTCTTAAAGTAGATAGTTATTGGAGGCCTAGAAATGAGAAGAAGGGGTGAAATGATGATGAGTTGCAGTGCCATCCCACTACATGACGAACTCCAGCGCACTCGCGGAATGGTACGATGCACCGCTCGATATCGAAGACATTTTCGCAGGTAAGCAACGTGGTGTTTGCGTCTGAATCTCTCTTGTTCTCACTTTGTATTGACGATTAGACTTTCTATAATCTACGACACCTTTAGATGATAGATTACACTGTCGATGATACTGAATGAAATCATCCACTTTTGAAGGTCTTCTGCACACGTTGTTCGCAACTAGTGCTTCGGTCAATAAATTAAATGAGCTCGAAGTTTAGAATCAGACTTCTCAAGGATCTTTCTTCTTTTCTTTTCTAAAAATGAATATTGTCAATGAAAAGGTGTCTTTATTAAATTAATTCAGGGGGCACGTTGATGCTGTTCGCCATTATCTTCGTTCCTCTCTACGGTTTGGTGGCATTAATCATGCTCAGAAATGACAAGGTAGGTTCTTTATGTAGTTATAGGATTGAATGCTTGTATTCGTAAAGGAACGGGTTGGGTCTTCATGTTATTTCCACGATATCCGGTTGCTAGTAGGCTGAAGCTATTGGGGCATCGTTAGCCGAGTTGGTGACGATGCTTGACTTCTAGCATTCAGGAGCCAGACCCTCTAACTTGTTTCCCCCCTTAGACGATGTGTTCGCTAAATTAGAGTGTGCAGGTTGACACTTTTCGTTGAATTCGCCCGAGTCTACGGGCATTTCGAGTAGAAACATGAGACGGGGTAAAATTGCTCGAGAGAATTTGCTCTCGAACCTGTTGCGTCATTACAATTAATTGTTGAAGAAAGTGGTTATTTCTTCTCCGAGCACTTCGGAAAACTGTGGTTGTGTCCAAAGAACGATGGATCGAATCAGATTCGAGCGAGCATCGGAACAACCGAAGATAATCATTTTAATTTATCTGCGCCCTAGACGCGACGATATTGAAGGTTACATTTACGATGTCAATGTAATTAAAACTCTCCTGTATTAGGGATTTAAGGAAAGATTGGTGAAATATGATGTAGTTATTCCTGACAATACTTGCATAGATCCCGAACAGCAATCGCAATATTTGTTCATCTGGCTTCACCGGATGACTAGTAAGTGGATGTGGCTTCTTCAATTACCCAGGCATACGTGCATTATTCAGAATAACTCTGAATTTTCAATGGGCGTAACCCAACACGAATTCAATTCTATGGCCGTTTTCGAGAAGAAACATGAGCCTTACGAAATTTTGTGCCGAAAAGAGGTGGAAATTCCGGGGTTGCGTCATCAATAACCCGAAGAATGAGGCCTTTGATTCTCTCCATTCTTCTACCACTTTTGATGGTCAGACAATGCGATAGATCACGTGGGATGAAGAGAGTCTATCGACATTTCTCGGGAGAAGTAGAATATTCCAGCAGCTCCCTTTGTTGGTTCAACGAAGCCCCTGAAAAAGGAAACCGAAGGAGCGAATCCTTTTCCTACCTCTTCTTTGCGGTCAATAAGAGCTGTCAGAATGGGAAAAAACCCGTTTCTTCATTCCTCCTTCTCTCTCCCCACTCTGACCGATGAGAGAATATGAGGAATGACGAGATGTATTCTTCACCATCAGAGCCCTATTGTTGAATGAATAATGCGAGCGTCTCAGACCGTAGTGTTCTCTAATGTTCAAAGGAACGAGAAAAAATACAAAATGAGCAGACCGAGTTCCTAATTTACGTAAGGAGACGGCTAGGTCGTGCGAGATTAAAAGATTGGCAGTAATTGGATGATCGGGTTTCCCGATAGAGAGAGGCATTTAAAGAAGCGTCAATTCAGTGTGGTTAAAGCATTTCACGGGGATTAAATGTGGACAAATCGAGGAAAAAGTCGGATGTGTCGAGAGAACCCAGAAATTGGTGCTAATATCGAATGCATGCCAATATTCAATAAGCCCTAGGGGAAAAGGACAGTGCAGATATTGTCCGCGAAAGTATAGTGTACTTTCTGGTCCAGACCAGGCTGTACCTAGTGCAAAAGACGCGGAAAATTAGAAATGAGAGGGATTTATCTATCGCAAGTAATTGCTGAGTTTTTGAATCGCGAACCACTTGTGATTGTTCATTGTTTGAATACAGGACATCGTCGGCTTCCGCTTCCTCTTCTCTGCTGCAATAGCTGACGTTCTGTTACTAATCAATTATGGAGCATGGCCAGGCAAGAATTGTTGAATTCTAATCAAGAACAGTAGCGTCTGGGATGGTTTCTGAAAATGCCCATATTATATTTGTTAGAACAGTAGAAGAACTATCGAAGATCATCCATTTTTTTCAGGAGCGACGATTTTAATCAAGTCGGAGATAATCCTTAAATGGATGCGACCCTGGATGCAGGTAATTCGAACATTTGAACTTCGGTAATCGAGATCACTCTATCTTTTGTAATCTCATGACTTTTTGTAATTTTTTTTTCTGTACTTTACAGACATACTAAATGGATGGCTCAGAAAATTATAAACCAGCATTCCACTTCTGCGATAGAATTATTATCCTGAATTCAAAAACCGTTTCAGATGTATCTCGACTGGGCATGGTTCTCCATGTGTTATCATTACTCCCTCATCGCGTGGAGTCGATTTGCAGCTATAAAGTAAGCATCTATCAAACCTCTAGATAAATTATATATGAGTCATCCTCCAGAATGAAAGTGATGTCCATCTTTCAGTTGTAATGAATTAGAAACACGGTTGAAGAACCCTTCAAAGAATATTTTCGTCTCAGATACCCTCACTCCTTCCGATCTCAATCCCGCACGATGAGCTATCTGCTCTGTCTCAGCTGTTATGTCTTCGCAGCAGTTCAGGTAAAACTGTTTTAATTAATTATAATAGTTGAGAGTTCTTTGAACTCTGCATTGTAACTCATTGTGATAGTTTGTAAGTAATGAAATGAGCAGTGCATTGTCGTACTCTGTGCCTTCGTTTGCAATGCGCTCTTCATTAATCCGAGTGGTGTGGTTGTGTACTGAACGTAGGCGATTTGCACGAGTTGTTTGCGTGCTCTGCCACACGGGGGATGGCCAACCAAAAATAATATGTATAATAATATGTGTACTAGATAGTAGTTCTAGTTCCAATCACTCTAATTTCTATATTATTTTCAACATTAGGTAAAAAGGCAAAGTATCTGAGCATGAACAATAATCTGCGCCTGAACCACACTAATTTTCTCTCTCCTCAGGTGTTGCTGACCCACTTCCAGTCATGGTACGTCACTTTCTACTATGAACCAGCAGCGTACGGCATGCTGTCCGAGGACTTCTTCAAGTAAGATCGTCTCACTCTATCCATTTTTCATGCTCTCTCACTTGTTCTCACTGGACAAATATGAAATGTGTGCTCTAAGTCTCTATTTCATCCAGAGCATGTGTTGAACTCACGACAACATCATATTATTTGCGCAGTGCGGAAATTTGTAGTGGAAGAGGAAATGAGCTCAAGGAGCGATGATTCTTTTGGCACGTTCCGGGTATAAATGCAACATGCTGAAAACTGATCTCTCAAATATTCTCCCTTGGAAACTGTCCAAGTAACGTAGAATAATCGTATAGGTTGCGGTTCAAGTATGCATAGTATGTCGGAGTGTCTATCCGATATTCATTGCAGATACCTCACCCAGGGTCAATCTCTCATGTTCTTCACTTTCCATTTATTGATGGTCCTCATTCCCATAGTCTTCTACACGTAAGTTGCCTTTTTTTAGAAATATTTAATTCCTATTTCGAAAATAAGGCAGATTTAAAATTTTGCAAACTTTAAAAAAAACTGTGTCTTTTCCATTTTGGGAACACTTCCCTATCCCATCTCGTATATTTCAATGACACCTTGATCATATGAGTGGATCATACGAGAAAAGTGTAACCGAGCAATGATCTCTCCGTTACTCGTGATCTCTCACCGGTCAGATACATCGAGAGCATACGGAAAATGAAAAGAGACCGACGATTGATCAAGATGACCATTGGCCGGAAAATGAACTGTAGATACATTATTTGGGTGTGTACGGCAGTGTGATGGTTTGAAATGCGAGAAGTGGTATAATTTAGGAACCAGTTGTGGGAAAGTTTTGCCCTAGTCATTTTCTTTTGGAGCCGAAATTCCATTCTCGAAGGTACCTAAACAACTTAGCCTGCAATTTAATAGGACGATGCACTGTGATATCAAAATCGAATTAAATAAAGGTGAAAAAACAAAATTGAATAACGAAAATATAATTTTAGATACGCGATTGCTTTGCTCATCCAGCATCGACGAACAGCGAAGAGGAACGGACAACGAACATTCACATCAAGTCAACATCATGTCGAGAGCAGGTACCAACCGGATCCATTATGGTTTACATATTAATATTGTTAAACACTGTTACATCTTGGACGTTGCATAGTATTCGTCCCCTCATCAAAAAGTCCTACGTTAATCGAACAGCCGCCGTTCCTAGAAAAGGCTTATCCATTTATGTCCTACAAACTATTCCTGCAATGGACTCTTCAAATGCATACTCTTTCATCTATCTGTCCAGAGAGAAGGCACATCAATTGGGGAGAGTATGCAACAAATTATTTCTTCCAAACCCCCCCTCTAAAACGTGCGGAGTCTGTGATTTGGAGGGAAGACATCATCGAATTAGCACAGGGAACTTTAGAGAAAAAGTGTAAGGAAGAGGAAGTTTCGGAGTGAAGGGGAACCCTCGAGCAAGAGATGTATTAACTTGATGAAGTGGGAGATCTGTAAAAACAAATGAAAGTCAAGAAATTGAAGAGAGTGAGACAAGCAAATTGCAGATTGATCATTCCTTGCGTCTTCAACTCGATCGTCTTCATCGTCGGACAGGTTGTGATCACTGTCGGAACGGGTGCGTAACGGATACGGTAGTGGTCCTGGCAGGAAAGATTAGAACGAAAACAAGACAGATTTAGAAGGTTGACATATATTATCGAATTGCTTCTTCAGGGGAGGGTCGTTGGGCCACATGGACTGTAATGGTGCTCTTCTCGTTCAATTCCGCCGTCAATCCAATACTGTACCTGTTCTTCTCTGGAGTGATACGGTAATGAATTATCAACTGAATATTATTTTACAGTATCACACGGACTTAGATACAGTAAAAGTATGAAAACGTAGTTTTCAATCAATATCTTACAGCAAGCGTATCCTCGAAATGTTCGGAATGGATGGAGTGGAAAGGAAGAAGACGGGAGCCCCAGTTTACAGGTACGATTCTTTTCCGAATTGCCAAGAATACCAATATTTTGTCTTCATATTTCAATCTATGACCTTTACTTTGTAGCAAACTCGATCAAATTTCACAACTCAAACTTGCAATGAAGATATAATTTTCCGAATAGGTCAAAAATGGAATTTGCCCTCTCTGATTCGGCTCTTTCTTCCTCCACGTTTCCTTTTGGTCATACAAGGGAAAAGTTATCGAGAAATTGAGAGATTTAGAGAATTTCGTAAGGATCGCAGATCGGCTCTTTCCCTTATCAGTTGTAGAACCTTTTGCTCGCTATTCTCCCCAATACTCGTTATCTTTCGATGCTCGTTCTTCGCTCTTCCATTGGACTAATGACACATTTGAAGATTACTCTCTCCTTTTCATCTAGTCTCTCAATTTATCTGCAATGACAGTGAATAATGTCACATCGTTATTCTTGGAAGGAAGTATTGTTCTATGGGTTTCTCCAATTCACATGCTCTCTAGCTGTCTCTAGCAGTCGCAAAAGTAGACAATAATGACCATTCCCGGGTTAGTATGATATCGTCATTGGTATTATCAGAGGGGCGAAACCATATGAGAACAAAAGAGTAGAGAACTCTGTAAATAGGATTGATTTTATGATCCTACAGAAACCTAAATAGGAAGCAAGACCGAATACGAAAATTATAATACACTCTACTAGATTCAGTGGCCGTAACAATAAGAGCTATTATAAATATTTTCCTAATGTACCCTACAGAAACATGATCTTTGTCTTTTCAGTACCCTCATGGGGAATACGGTATCGCCTTCTCAACCATCGACTTTCGAAGGAGCTGAAGACGGTAGTAGTCCTTGCTGCAAGAGAACAAGCAATAATGGTCTAACTCTCTCCAATTCGCACACTCTCTCGCCTGTTCGATCCAATGAGAAAGTAGATGAGAAACCAAGGAAGAAGTCCACTTTGGTAGTTGTCCCTCAGGAGAAACGATATCTGACCATTTCAACCTCTATCAAGCATAACAAGGCCGAAACGTATACCCTATTGTGAAAATTCATCCATTTTCGGAAATACTTCCATGAAATCTGCTGATTTTTGAGCCACTTTTTTCAATCAATACATACCACTGGGAAATTCGGCAAATTTCTCGTAAAAAAATACTGTGACTTATTGTTAATCTGAGTTTCCTAGTTCCATTGCTTTGTATCTCGCTTGCCATTGCTACTTCTCATCTCCTTACACATGTGATGCTCACTGAACCGATCTCTTCGATACTAACACGTGTATCATCTATGGTCATATGTATTGTGTTTCGTTGACGTCCAAGCATAAATTCACTACGACCAAAAGATCAACGCTACTGCACATCTTCCACACACTCCCAGCATTTTTTCCATGATTTCTTTCATAGCGAATTTCATACCACCGTACTTCCTTCCCAGTGTATTGGAAGTACTCATAATAATAAAAACAATTAAAGTAATAATACTTTATCTACATTGCCGGGAAACTGCACTGTATCGGATTGATGACCGGTAACTCGTGTGAAGCAGGGTGGGGAAGACAAAATTAGTCTGACTAATGAGATTACATGGGGCAAACATACCACTGGTTGGACTTTTCGGGAAATCATTCAAAAAAACGTTTTCATTGTCGCTGAAAAGCGAACATTTTTCACAATACCAGAAAAAAATCCTAGAGGGCTAGAGAATACATGAAAAGTGACTATGTTAATCACAAAACCGCTATAACAACGTTATGAAAACTCAACACGGGGGAGGGGGGCAAGGCACTTGAAAACAATTTACTATATATTTCAGGATTCCAAATATATCAATAGGGTTCTCATTGGTCAGGGAAGATGAGAGTGGTGGAGAAAAAGAGAGAGTGAGACGACTCAAGACACCTCTTGTGCTGCCCACTCTTGTGCTTCGATACCATGAGAGGGAGGGGAGAAATATAGTTTGAGACGGAATGCATCCACACCGTTCAGGTAGTATCTGGAAACGGAATGTATTTTTAATCTGCTGATAATCTGTTGTTTAGCTAAAATCTTAATGTAATCATGTACGTGAGGCAAAGTTATCATTAGAGCGAGATATTTTTGAGAATAAAAAAGCTCAAACCTGAACAATCTCTTCTCCTTGACGAATCCGAGGTTGAGATAAAGTCTCTGTGCATTTACATTGCTCACTTCCGTTTCCAGAGCCACCTGAAATATTGTTGAAATCATTGTTTGAAATACATATTTTAATAGCTTCAGGTTCTCAAACAGATGATGATCGCAATAATGTTATTTAATTGATCGCATTCATTATACTATCAAGCAATATACAACAAATAAGCTATACTATTCACAAATTTATAAGTAGAGTATTGAAATTACCTCATCACATTGCTCGTTGACCATTAGCTCGATAGTGCGGTGAACCAGCTTTGTGCCTGTAATTACAATTGTCACTTTAATATAATATATAAATTCCAGCGTGTCGATGTTTTACCATAAAGTCATATTAGCTCACGCCATATATCTTTTAAAAATATTCTCATTTTCCCGAAGGTTCCTTCTTTTTCCTCTTTCCTCCACACACACCACAACCACAACCGAATCGACCTTGTACTTTCATCGCTGATTATTTCCACTTCTCTCTCCCCTCTCTCCCTTTTCATTCGTGTTGACCAGACCAGCGAGTAACCAACTGTCGACTCTATCGACCACGTTTTGCAGGAGAAGAGATAATATGATTAAACGATGGGAAATGGGATGTGGTATCGATCCGCATCTCAGCATTACCCTATCATAGCCACAGTAATAAACGAGTGCAGAGATCAAAACAAACAAAAGTATCGTTCACTCCAACGACCTTCGGTCTATCAATATTTTATCAATAACACGCACTCGAATCAATTTTCATAATCGGCATAGATCACTATTGTTTTGAGTGCATTTGCTGGAAAGAAATCCCAGCAACAAGTGAACTTGTCCTATTCTGTCAGTCTCAACCTTCCCCCGTAAGCCTATGCAACAACAACTTTGTCCCTTCCTCGTCGGACCGTTATTGCCATCTCAAAAGGGTACTTCTAGACTACAGAATTGATCCCGCGAGTCGATAAGACGGGGAAGCCTTTCCCCTTTTCCTTATCAATTGAGGAGTCCCCTGGTCGACTATCGAATCGTACCATGGGCACCGATTGCAATAGAGGGACTCCCTCCTTCGTTCACTTCACGTGATTGACTAGTGTGGACAGGCGTCGGGAAAAACCCGTGACGAGAAAGATATAGCTACGATTACAAACAACGATCAGATTGCCCTTAATGATCTCCCAAATATTATGTTCCAAACCCCAGCAGTTATTAGTAGGGTTGGCTATTCGAGGTTTGCGGGCATGTAAACAAGTGACCTCTCTATTGCCGGGGAATACGTGCCCGCAATGGAGTAGATCAAGGCTGTCTTCCCATTGCCTCCCTGGGTCATTGCATGCAATCGAAGCGAGCACGCTACCCCGTAGCGATATCGCTACGATAGAGAGTAGGGGGAGGGAGGAGAGGGAGAGAAGGGAAGAGGGCTCAGCAAGGGGAGAGGGGAGGAAGCGATATCGCTACCTTGTTTTCGATATCGCTTCCCATCGATTACTCCTCTCGAGGGAATTACGGCCCGCAATGGAGAGACTCCCTTGATCTACCCCATTGCAAGCACGGAATATCGCTATCGTTTTGCCAACCCTAGTTATTAGTAGAGGTACGAAAAGGGTAAAAAAAATTTGCATGGTCATTGACACACTGCACTATAAATCCCCGAAACTGTGGTAATCCTATTTCATGAAGATCACTGATCACTGAAGTCAGAAGAATGTGTCAATTTGAGTAATATATGCAATGGAACTGACCAATGCCCAACTTTCTGTAGGCCTCGTCGACGGCGAGCATTGCGATGTATCCTCTCATCTTGTTCAGAGCGGGAGTTCGTTCCATCTTACACACGATAACTCCCACAAACTGTTCAGTCGTCGTGTCTTGAGCCTGATAATTGGTTCATTTTAAAACGAAATGCATTTAAAATTATATTTTTTTTAAAGAACTTCACACTGATTACGAGGTAAATTACTGAAATATAGTCTTGTTTTGTTTTTAAAAAAATAGACTAACCAGGAGACAGAATTGAGGCCAATTGTGAATGAAGTATCGATAGGTGTAGATAGAGTACGGTTCCGATAGATCCTTCGTTATTAGTCGCATCACATCGCCGATTTGCGTTTCATCCTGAGCAGATTATTTATACACATGACCTTATATCTAGTGAGGTAAAAAAAGGCGAGCCAAATCAATTGGAATATTATCCACCTTATAGGGAACAATCCTGATGTTTCCTCTTTGGTCGCCAGATGCAGCGGGAGGTGCGTCGTCAGAGAGTGTATGGTGATCATGTGCCCATGAAGACTCCTCAACCGCAGTCTGTAAAGGAAAAAGTACATTGATGTGTTGACCAAGTCATACAAATCTTGCTAATGTATATTTCCCATATGTGAAATACACCCACCGGGATAGGAGGTTCGGAGGAGGTGCCGGCAATGCTTAGACACCTCAAATTGTAATTGGAAATCGGTATTCGATGAACACAAGTTAGAAAACTTACCGTGCGAGAGTAGAGAGCGCATTATCGACCACGTTTTCTGGGGTACTGCTGCCGCTCTTATTGGCTTTCGCCATACCGATATACATTGAACAGCTACAATTGAGTTACAATTAAGGATCTAAAAATCGCGGAAACCAGTAGCAATGAACGAGAAAAAAAGCGAAACGGAAGTTTGAATTGAGAAGAGTCCAAGGGGGTGTTGCGCTGGGTCACACAGTTGGACGACTGCGAGCGCAGGCGGTATTAGAGTGGGGATGAGGCGGCAAAGATAAGAACGGTGATGGGGGCGAGCCGACTCGGCTCCGCCTCCATCTAGCACTGAATTATCTTGTCGAACGTATGTGTGTAAACACGTGATGGGGCAAGAGGTCGGCGATCTCGAAACACAAGCCACAATCTGCTCTAGTTTGTACATGATGATGTTGATGATGATATTCAGAAGATTTTGGAGCATGTAACAAAAATTAAACCGTACAATCATGTTAAGCAGTCTCGCAATCTTATCAAATTTAAAAGAATATAAGCTCAAATGCTCTAATTCATAGCTCACAATAAAGAAGATCAACCAATGAAAGTAACGGTTCACTAGCGACTAGACAGACACCCCAGGATCCTGGCCAGGATGAACATGCGAGGAAACTTGCACGATCGCAATACCGTACTCTAAAATGAAAAATTTAAATGAATTTCCTGATAATTTCCCTTCGAAAGACAACATGCCAAACTTTCTTAATAAAAATAAATTCCCTTTTTTTATTTATCGATTAGATCTGCTATTTTAAAATGGCAATTTAAATTGTTGTTGTTTTTGAATATATTTAACGTCTGATCAATTTAATTCTCTTAAGCGCCATGTCGCTGGATAAGGACACGCGCCTTAAACGGATGATGGTTTACCGTCTCGAAGATCAGTTGCGAGTCATCCCTCAGGATGACATTCATTCCCGAATACTCGCATCACTCAGTCGCTGCGTGCAGTCGTTATTGGTGCCCAAGACGGAGAAGGTGAGTATCTATATTGTAAATTTCGATTAATCCGTTTATTCCAGGGACACGATGGATCTGGCGATGCCTCGTCCATCAATCCGTTTTGTACCCTCGATGAACTCCTGATCGAGGCTGATCGTTCCAAAGATGCCCCCTCCAAGGAAAAGTTGCTCGTCCTGCTTGCAGACGCGTTATCTGTCGTGTTTTCGACATTCGAAGATCTGGTGTGTGCGATTGTTAGCATATCAATTTTCATAATATTTAATTTAGAAGCCTGGTCCTGTTTCGCGAAGATATATTGATAGTGTTGTGGAAGAAGAAATCGCTATCGCAGAGAGGGCGAAGCAGGCCTTCGACGCTTTGAGCGGTTTGTTGCGCGTGTTTTTCTAATTAAATATGATATTCAGCGTCTAATGTCACCTCGCAAATCAACGAATCAGCATACGCAGTGAGTCCATGGCTTCATTTCTCCTATTTCTTCTAAGTATTATATTGCAGGGCTCACGCTCTGACACTATCTCTGGTGCAAACTCCTCTGCATCGGAGATGGCGGTTTCTTCGTCGTTTACGGCATCTGGTTTGAAATGTATCTGATGCTGTGTATGAAATAATTTAAGCACCTATCTCTGCGGTCGCTCCTACTCAACCTCAATGGGGGCAGCAACAACAGGTCGCAGCATCCACTCCTTCTTTTGGTGAGGTCGTTCGTACTTGTCTCGTAGTCTCAGGGCTCAAATTTTAGGCCATAAATAACATACTTAGCAAACCTCTCTGTCATCATTTTTTTCGAATTCAACTCGTATTCCCGATATTTAAATATTCATTTCTTCGCTAAAATATTTGTTCCAGGAACCCCGATGCCAACTCAGAATCAGACTCAACAATCGCAATTCGATAGTGGTTCGTTATTAAACAAAAGATTTGTGAGAATATAATGCTTGCAGGCTCGCAAAGATCGGATTTCGGTCGAGGTCCTGTGCCTTCGTCGTTCGGTTCGAGTTTTATTGATTCTTGCATACTTAATATTACTGATTCAGGTTCTCAAGTTAATCAACAGACTAACGGATTCAGAACAGGTTAATTTTGCGTTACACTGTCCTTTCTGTAACCACTTTTTTAGGCTCTCAATCTTCCTTCACACAGGAGAACCGTGGCTTCACTGATAATGTTGCTCAACAGCCTATGAAAAGCTACGCGGAACCTGTATTTGGAATATCGTTCGGTAATTGCTTAAATAATTTCATTTTGTGTATCTAGTTTTGATTTAATAAAACGAAATATAATCTTTTAAAGGAACCAAATCGAAGGAAGTTCCTCCTCAGCCGCAGCAATTCAATCAGTCTCAATCAGCCCAGCATCAAGTCACTCCCTCTTTCGGTTGGTATTTATTGAATTTACCCTACATTTACGATGTTTATGTTTCTTTATTGAGCAATATAGAACTGGTAACGGTAACCAATGAAGGGTTTTTTAATGGATGGCCTCACAATTCAATTTCAGATTCGCAACAGCAATACGGTAACCAGTCTGCCCAGCAGCCGAACTCATTTGGAGGTGCTTCATTTGGTATGCTATTCTTTTAAAGTGATCATAGTTGTTTTTTTAGGAACGCAGCCTACTAACCCTCCTGCTACTCAACCGCAGCAGTTCCAGCCTCCAACGCAATCTGCACCTTCATTCGGTGTGTTTGAGCTTCTTTCGTTTAATCTGTTTCACACCGGTTTCCATTTTAGGCACTCAGTCGAATGCGCCTTCCCAGCAGCAGATGCAGCAGCCTTCCTTTGGTATATTTTTATTAGTTGTTGAAAATAATTAGACTGTCTTTTTCAGGAACCCAGCAGACCGCGCAGCAGCCTCAACAGCCAATGGCTTCACAGTTTCAAAATACGCCTTCATTCGGTACGTTTCAAAGCATGTTTGTTGTTGGACGTTTTATTTTTAGGAAATCAATCGCCAACCGCACCGTCGTTCGGCACCCAATCGGCTAATGTGCAACAGCCGCAACAGTCTATGACTCCTCAACTGCAGCAGATGACTCCGCAACAGTCTATGACTCCTCAACTGCAGCAGATGACTCCGCAACAGTCTATGACTCCTCAACTGCAGCAGATGACTCCCTCCTTCGGTAAGATTAAATTAAATTAATATGTTTATATCTCTTCATTTATATACAATTTCAGGAACTCAATCCGCTCCTGCACCTTCCTTTGGAACGCATTCAAATAATCTGCAACAGGGCATGCCTCCTCAACAACAGTTGAATCAACAGCCTACTTCTTTCCAGCAGACGCCACAGCAGCATACTGCGCCTTCATTTGGTGTGTTCGAATTCCATGTTCGTTTATCAATTCCACACCACTCTAGGCACTCAATCCTCTCCAACTCCGTCATTCGGAACTCAGTCGACTAATCAACAACCTCAACAGTCATTTGGTATTTTCGAGCTCATCAGCATTAATGATGGTTCATTTTGAGGTAATCAGCCCTCTTTCCAACAGCCTGCACCTTCACAGCAGCAGTCTTTCGGTGGTTTCGGTATGTTTAAATCAATTTCACTTTTTAAAACTATCCTTTTAGGTACTCAGTCGTCTCCTGCGCCTTCCTTTGGCACTCAATCAACTAATCTGCAGCAAGCTCAACAGACTATGCCTTCTGAGCAGCAGAGTACTCCCTCTTTTGGTACGGTGTAATTTATTCTTTGCGCTCTGTATTATTTTTTTAAACAGGGACTCAGCCTTCTTTTGGTACCCAGTCCTTCAACCAGCAGCAACCAAATCAGCCCGCATTTGGTATCTTTTTTTCATATTTATCTACTATATATAAAGCATAGATGTCTATGCGTTTGCTCGCTTCCAAAAGTCGCATAGGCAGGTCACGAAACTAAACAAGTTCAAATATGTCATACACGAGCTTTCGGGATTGTGAGATGGTGCGAAATCAGAAAAAAACATCCGTCTTATTGTTCTGCCGGGGGGGGGGGGGTTATATGTTCTGGTATTGTATAAAATATGGAAATGTGTGCAGGTACTCAACAGCAGCAGGGATCACAGCAGTTCAATAACGCTCCTTCGCAAGCACCCGGTTAGCATATTATGGTTTAATGTGCATATATTATGTTTTCGTGAACTTTGTAATATAAAAAGATGGTCGAAAAATACATAGCTTACTAAAACATGCCCAGTTTTTGAGGTTACATTTAAATACTAAAACTGTCTACGATTTTGAAATTTTTTTATCAAATATTAAGTGGCGGTAATTTTTCGAAGAATTAAAGTCCTATTTTTTTAAAAAAATGAATTTTTTTAAAGCTTCTTCGGGCTTCAACTCCGAATCGTCACAGATGACGGCTCAGACCACAGCGTCTAACACCGGAGTTACTGAGACGGATGGAGGCTCTGGAGATAATGGATCCGGAATGTACAAGCTTCCAATCAAGAGAGCGGTCAGCGTTGCTATTGGAAAAATCTTATCTTCATATTCAGTTCCCTGAGTCTAATTGTGCGTGTTCCAGATGGAAGAAGATCCACCTGTTAACTCGAATTTGCCCGATCTTGTCTTGTACGACTGGTCCGACTACAATCCTGGACCCAGCAACTTCGGAAAGCATATCATTCCGGAGGGAAGAGGAGGATATAGTGGAGGCGGTTAGTAAAGTTGTTGAACTGTTGAAAACGGTGCCTAAAATTTTTTTTAATTGAATACTTTTTATTAAAAAAACTCTAGACATAAAACAAATGACTGATCAATGATTTTTTAACCCTCCGTCAAAAAAGCGTGTGCAAAAATCAACTATTATCCTAGGAAATTCATGGTACTCATTTCACCTGTGAAATTTTTTTTTGCAGGAGGCGGAAGAGGCGGTGGATTCAGTGGAGGACGTGGAGGCGGCTTCGGTGGTAAGTGATCCTGAAAAATCAACCAACAAATTTCATTTTTTTCCAGGAGATCGCGGTGGCGGAAGAGGCGGTGGCAGAGGAGGATATGAAGGTGGGTAATTACTGCATAAATTAGAATAAGTTACCTATATTTAGGCGGCCGTGGCGGAGGAGGAAATTTCAGAGGACGCGGAGGCTTTTAAATATTACATTTCGGAAGGAATAATTAGTTTCGTTCATTTGAAGATTTTAGACTTAACCCTTGTACCCTTGAAGATAATTGTAAACCCTATAAGCTAACTTCTTGTTAAATAATACTCAAGTGAATGTTTGTATGATTCCGAAATTGATGTAGTTGTTTTTAACTCCAACTTCAGTCGGATATTCTACAAACACTAACTTTTGCTGTAACCTGGAATATCGTTTCGTTTTTTGTTGTCAATATTTGGTCTTTGTTAGAAGAAATAACCTGATAAACTAGTTATCCGGTACTGATCATTGTTGTTTACATTTTATCCTAATACCCTAACAAATCACAAAAGATGACTAGACTGGTAGATTGATAACACTATGATATCACAATAGAAACGTATGAATACAAAGAACCCGAATAGTTCAATACACAACAGCAACAAGATGAGGAAATGGGCTATTCGATTCTTTCTACACCTCTATCAGGAGACAACATGGTATATGCAGTGACATCGGACAACTGCTCTGCTTCCGAAGATGGACCTTGTGGAGCAGAAACAGATGAAGACGAAGGGACCACTTTCTTCTTCGGAGACATCTGTCCACTCTCCTTCTCTTCCTTGCGCGCCTTTTCTTCCTTCTTCTCATCCTCACATTTATCATTCACTTGTGGTTCCTCTTCTGCCTCTGAGAATTGAAGAATTAGTTATGTTCGATATTTCCTGTGAACTACAAGATATCATGTACACCTTGAATGGCAGGTGGTGGTTCGCTTTTGTCTCGTCGTTCTCTCGGAATATTCGCCAGTGACAAACTGCGACGAGGCGCGCGTTCCTCCGACTTGCGGTCCGCGTCACCTGATATTTGAATGGAATATTGTGGACACTTTAGCTCAACTGTGATCAATCTTAAGCGGCAGATATGAACATAGTTAATTGTATTAAACCGGATACGGTATCCAAGGAGTACCACTTACCAACTCTTGCCGGTGTGTTCTCCTCCAGACCATTACCGAACTGTTGTCCGAGCCAGTCCGATACCGTCATGCCCTTGGGGCCCTACGAGACTTCAGTTAAACTTGTAATTTAAAAAAAAGTAATCTAGAGTAGAGTTGCTCTCACTCTCACACCACAGTCTCCCAATTCTTTCCCAACTTACTTATTTCATTGGAGTTCCCACCTTATTACTTATTAAAAAAAACCTTTCCCTAGTCTATGACCTCGACATCACCTGTGGCTGATGGAGTACATCGGTGAAGTCGACAAGGGCGATGGCCGTCGGCGATGAGGGTGCCGAACGACATTTCTTCTCCACGAGACGACGTCGAGCGAGCTCTTGTCGGGCTGACTCCTGTCAAATTTCAAGAATTGTCTCAACTCTTTATTGTCCATACAAATTCATCATTCCGATTCCGACCCAGATGCTGGCTTATATTAATCTACTGAAATAACAGACAGGAGGTGTGACTTAAAGGGGCGTGTCTCCATCAGCCCCTCCATTCCTCTTACCTGCAACTGTCGATAGTGATGGACGTGTGCACAGGCCTGTCCGAGCATCACCAGTCCATTGCACACTTTGATCGTGATGAGGAACAACCACATGAGAAGGCCCAACTGATATTGTATCGAATTAGTATAAGAAATTGATAACTTAGAAAGGAGCGAGAAAGAGAATACAAATTTCAAAATATTAGAGAACAGATCAAAATGGGAGAATTTAAATAAATTTACAGGAAAAAAGGAAGTAGAAAATTAGTTAACTTTATGTTGAATCGGCAAGATATTAAAATTTACTGATACTGTTGGATAAACGTTCAAATTAACCGACATCCGAAAAAAAGACGAAGAAAAGGCTCACCAAGATGGACGATGGTGTGGTGAATGAGAAAGTCTGCGCGATCACTCGTATCAGCATAATTGACAGCGGGATGGGAATAAAGCCCATGCGTCGAGAGACCTGAATAAATTAAGTGTTTGCCAATTTCAAATAACCTCTAATTACCTGATCCGAGTAATCGGAATACGCGGATTCCTCCCTGCTCTTGACCACGTCAAACGCAATCGTAATCGTGAAATCTAGAAATTACTCTGTAATCGCGTTCTCCTGGCTGCTAATTTTCAGAATATCTTAGCAGCAGATAGCAAGACTGAACTATAGCAGACACTGCTTACCTCGATACACCTTAACGTTGATCTCGTTGAACTTGGTGATGAATGCGTGCTTTAGCCAGTCAACGACGAACTCGCAGCCGACGATCAGAATCTGCACATCATCAGGTAAAGGTAAAGATAGGCGCGATCCTTTTTTTTGGGCTTGCTGAGTCTATTAATCAATTGCTTACCAAATTGGGCATCATGACAAATAGATGGTCGATGTTCCAGCTCACAGCCTTCATGTTCCGGATCACGACAACGAAGAGAAGGGTCATCGTGTGGAAACGCTCGCGCACATCGCTGAAATTATAGCATCTAAATAATGATAAGAAAAAAAATGTGCAGCCCGGATCATTCAAGATTAATTCTTTTGATTTTTCTTTATTATTAACTTATTTGCTCATATTATGGCGTATAGAGTATTTCATGGCTCAACCGTAAAAATGCAACCGACCTGCAGGCCATCTGGAAAAGATTCGCTTTCGCAAACTTCTTGAATACGGATCCTTTCAGTTCGACGAAATTGTTGGACATCATGATGGCGAGCAACGCCTCGTTGTGCGAATTGAATGCCACGTTCAGCACCGTTGCCTGAGTTTCGGATCGTTCCCTTCATAAGTCCCCTTCATAAGTAAAGTCATCAATATAGTAATATAGTACCTACGGGATTTACTATTTGCAAGTCAGGAGAAGGTAAATCAGTTCAGAAAATAGAATTTCGTTTAATATCACCTGCAGAAGTACAACGATCGTGTGGATGAGCATGAGAATGACGGCGAATGAGAAGTGAAGAGCGGTGCGAGAGAGGGACTGCAATTCATCATTTGACGTTTCCAGAACGTAATAGCGATGACAAGTACCTTAATAGACCGAGATTCGGCCGCCGTCCAGAATAGCGACTCGAGAATGTCCTGAAATGCAAGGAGTACTGTATGAACTGATTAGTCTGGGACAACAATAGAATAGAACAAAACAATTCACCTGTCCCAGACTGGAGAATAGCTTGTCGCCCACTTCGAGCATGTTGTAGAACATGTACAGCTTTATCACTGCTTGACTTCGAACCTGTACAATGCATAACAAAATCAATCAATCGAAAATAAAACATACCATATGATAGACCATGGATGTGTCCACAAACTGCATGACTAGTGAGCAGGAAACAATGATGCCAACCTGAAGACAATTGAAAATTGTGAACAGATTTATGTTACAGGAAACAAGGCAGTGTTCTGGCAGAATTTCTTGTGAAAAGACGGTATGTTAGGAATCTTCACGTTGTCAAATTAGTCAATACTAGGAATCTAGGAATCTCTGTTAGGAATCTTCACGTTGTCAAATTAGTCAATACTATACTAATTCGTACTTTGAGCAGATCGCACGTTTCCGTGGCCGTCCATCGACGTTGTCTCGTCACAAAGCCCACGAGAGACATCTGAACGATACGTAGACACATGCATATCGCTTCTTTTATTGGATTAAACATGAAAAAGCTTTCATTTTGTAATTATTTCCAATGCTAAGAATAAGTAGTTACCACGAATCGTATGGGAAGGAAGGTGAAGAGGTAGGCGAATGCATCGATGCACTGTAGTAGTCCGTACAGCAGAAATTGCTCCAGCTCCCATGGAATTTGCAGGAATGCGTACACCTGAAAAAAAGAGGCAATATGAGGAATGGCCATTAGAATGGGGGTAATAAATAAACAAATATGTCAGAATATAATGTACATATTCTTCCATATTATCATGATCGGATATGAGATAAAATATGGCCCACCTTTTTCCTCTTTTCTGAGTAGCGCGACTCATCGTTTTGCAGTGAGTAGCCCCTGTTGAAGGTTATGTTAGTTAAACAAGTACATTCACTTACGAAAAAAAAGGCTGAGAAAAAAACCAATAACTTGAAGATTTAGGTTGCTTCACACAAATTTACACATTTTCGATACCTCGTGATTTCTCCGAAGAAATACTCGCCGAACGTGGGCACTCGCAGTGCTTCCTCCTCTCGCCACGGGCCCGGTGATTCCTCTCGCTGATCTCGTTCCGTCTCTGTTACGTCTTCAAAAAGAAATATAAGTTCATACGACTGACCCATCGATTCGAGAAGACTCAATGATCTGTTTGGCCGAAAATAAGTTCGGTTCGCCTTCCCTATTTGTTAGACCATTGCATTCATTACGTCTATGATTCCGATTCTTACCCTCATCATCACAGATGACCGTCAATTCATCGCTCAACGTCACTCGACTGATCTTCCTCTTCGTATCCTCCTCCCGCAGATCATCCCGCTGCTCCTCCTCAATAAAGTGGCATTGATTGGAAATTGTCCTCGCACTCTTCCATTTTTTGTGGGCGATATTTCGGACAAAACCATCGGAAATGCCTAATTCAAAAGGACGTTTTAGAAAATATCAAAAAAAGATGCGTGAAATAATACAAGAGTGAATAATCAATAAAAAACCTGCTCGCTCTCCTCGCTCTCTCCCACTCGCCACGACGAACCCTCATCCGAAGAGGCCGTAGGAATCAGCAATGGAGCAGGTCTTAATCCCATGGTAAGAAATAGTTAATTCAATATTGAATATCAAAATTGGTAAGAAATAGTTCATTCAATATTGAATATCAAAATTGGTAAGAAATAGTTCATTCAATATTGAATATCAAAATTGATCATAAAACTTGCTTTGTTCCCAATACTAGATATCCGATTTACAAAAATCACATCAGACAACTCTTCGACCATCAGTTATACCAGTAGATGTGCTCACACACAGTAGTTTGTGCGGCTATGAGTGGCCAAATACGCAAAAATATGGCCGAGCAAACTTGGGCGCGGTTCGATCATCCCCATCTCCCTAGTGTATATCACCTCTCCTTCCTCCTCCTTCTTGGCCACTGCTCACCACTCGATATAGCAGTACCATCCACTTCCTCCACTGAATCATCCATCGAGAGTACGGTAGTCGGCGGCACACTGAAACGAGGTATCTTCTATTATTCTGCACTCATCTTATGACCATTTCTTTAAGCGAAATATTTGCATTACGGGATGTTCAATTTCCACATGCTCTCAAAATCAATTTCTCCTATTAGTTTGATTGCTCAACTTATCGAAAATTGCGATCCGTTGGATGCCCGCACCCTCTTTAATAATCCATCTCATTATTCTCACAAGTGAGCGGAAATCGCAATTTGCCATCTCCCCCTGTCCTTCCGTATTCCGTTGCTTGATGTATCTACTGATGGGCACACTACTACTGACCAATCTCAGGAGTTACTTCGCCTAATCGCAACTATCTGCCCTCCTCTGCTTTCAGAATGGGTCAATATTTGTATTCCGAAGGCGACTGACCATCCCGCCTAACATAGTAGCCGGCAGAGGGGAGCGATTGCTCGATGTCTCTTAATCTACTACGCTCTCTCGATTCATCAGATTCTTCCGGGAGAGAGAATACATCAGGTTGGACGACGTAGGGGAGGGTGAGTGGTTAGTACAAAATAGTACATCAACATTCCTCTGATTAGCTGATTAGTGCTAAAGACTCTGATTTCTGAGAGCACAACATTTATGAGGTGATCAAATACCATAAAAGAACGGGCATAGAATTCACACAATTCTTCGAAAACGCTCTAATGGTTAGGATATGTTAGATTTCTTTCCCTTCGCTTTCTTCTTCGTCTCAAAGTGTGATGAGGATCCTTGACCCTCCGAGACATTTTGAAGAAAAAAAGATTTTCGATCTTCCACTGAGATCGTATGAAGATGTCAAACTATGGACCAATTAGACGAGAATCACCGATGTTCCTCACTTTTGCAGAGTAGGCGTGGTTTAATTTTACCCTGGGGGTAGCAGTGGTTACGAAGGGAGTCTCTCTCTCTCTCTGTTGGTCACCACTCTCCTCGAGGCACCCGATATCTTCTGTCTCCGCACTGTTTGCCCTATGGCCTTCTCTCTCTCGGGAACTCTCACCGTTTCACCTGCTCTCTTGCACTACCTTGACTGCAAGGGATCATTCTTAATTGAGAGAGACTGGCCACCTCGTTCACTTTCCCCTAGGGAAGGGAGTACCGCCCTGAATCGGTCTGTCCTCCCCTCTCTCCATCTCCTTCTGGAGTAGCCGTGTCTCTCCACTACCTTTTCCTTCTCTTCACTTCGTCACTTTCTCTCACGCTTCTTCTCCCTTCTTCATTTGCATACCGTGGAGCCCATTACGATTTCTTCTGTGTGTGCATTTACCGCACGCACCTTATTCCATGTGATCACAGTGCATTCCACCACAATTAAGATCTCATCATTGTTGATTCCCATTGTGATTTAGAGGCACACAAGACGGTTACTGTAACTCCGCTGCACACTCCGGTTATTGAGGCTCCAGGCCGAGATGGCTCGGCTACCTACGCATTTTCTCAACCTTGACACCGAACCGAAAGGGGGTGAGGTTTCACCGGTTGGAAATTCATTGCACCAGGGTTCCATTTCATGGGGCACTATCGTCCTCGTTCTTTCGTAACGAACAATGCATGTATCAAACTGAATGTGTAGGATATACAGGGGGCCGGATGTAATGGAATCATCCATTTACGCATTTGCAGCGGCTCCTCCGGCCTATCGCACACTCACGAACACGGCGTCCGATTCCTGGTCGGTTAACTCGCAGGTAAATATTTGATGTAACAACTTCTCTGGGGATCTGTCAGATCAAACTGCAACGTTTTGACCAGCTTACAAGTCAGAGCAAAGTGAGAAATCACTGTTAAGGAGGGGGTGGATATAAGTATCAGTTAACAGAACGATGATAAAAACCAAGAAGGTAGGAGGACTACATTAATGAATCTCTTAGCAGGACAAACGCAAATCGTGGACAGGATTGGTAGACTCGAACGAGAACCTCAACAAGTATCGCGTCAATCACTACCCCAAGGTGCATACGGACCAGCCGGTGATGCAGAGGCATGTAAGTGGAATCAAATGTATTTTTGGGACATCTGGTATTCGTGCTAACTGCATCGCCAACATAAACGATAAGATGCTGGGTAGTGATCAATAAATTCAATATTCACCATCTTCAGACGTACTTCGGCTCGGCCTGCCAACTGGGCCAAGTGTCCGCAGCGCCTCTCGCCCGGCCCACAAACTCATCCATGTCGAACATGAGCGAGATCGTCGCATTTTCCATGGTTAGTTCTGCTTCGTCTTATCGATTCACGGGGCCACTCTAGGGACATATCTCTACCATAGTGCGAGATTAGCGAGCTCGAGTACACTGGGAGATAAGCTCAGTTGTTGTTCTCCCTTGTTCGTTCCTTCACGGTCCATCACCTCACTGACGTTCTAATCCGCCTCTTCTGTCTTTCCCTATTTGGTCACTCCTCTCCTCGCTCTCCACGTAACTGCCACTCCTCCTTGTCAGAGCGAGGCGACTGACTCGTGTGTTGTTTGTTTGCACAGACTACCTGAACCCCCGTTGACAGCCGGAGTGCAGGAGGGATAGGCTATCTCGAACACTCGTGTCACGATCAACAGGGGTATATCAATACGGAACCGAGGGAAAATCTTGTGAATCATGCATTGATAATCCCTTTTCCAGCCCAAAGGCTCATACCCCGTTCGGGCCGATCCCATTTTCATCCCGGCCTCGGGCGGCGGTTCCTATCCACCCTCGGAGAATATGGCACCACTTCCGCTTCAGCCCGATTCCCGACCAGAGGTGCCGCAGCCGCCGAAACGAAATCGGCTCCAGGAGTTCAAGGCTTGGTACGAACTGCTTTCCGCTCTTCACAATCAGATATTCTTCCGGATAACTCGAACAGTTTCATATTCAGTTGTTGCCGACCCATTTTCACGCTAATCTTCTTCATCACCCTTCTCTTGCTCATAATTGCCGCCATCGTCGCTATCGTCGTTACTCAAGCGACGCCCGCCAAGGTCCCTTTATTATTCTTGCGTTCTTTCCACCTTTCCCGTTCCTTCCTCGAAGCTCACGAAACTGTCCATATTCACAGGAATTTCTAGCAACATCTCTGCCCTTTCAGACCCTCTCCATGATGTGGCAGGCTCCTGCTGCTTACCGTGGCGGTCAAATAGCTGCTAGTACTATCGACATGAATGGCGAGACCGATGGCCGTATTCGATTCGCGATGAAGGGCGCCATGCCGTTCAAGGGCAACTTTGTCGCCTACTACGACTTCAAATCGGTAAGCAAGTCATCGAATACTTGCCACTTGTACCAATGGGCTCATGCTAGCATTGCCATAGATTGCCTGATTTAGGGCAAAGCCGTGATCGTCGATGAGTCTCTTAAGAAGAACGGTGAACAATTTTCCTGCTTCGTCCTTCCAATCGACACTGCGAACACGCCCAACTACGAGGAGATGCTCAAGGCGGCAGCTCGTGCTAAATCTGTCAGTTATTAAAATGACCTACGAACGATACCATCGCACTCTATCATCACCACAAACTTTCCAACGAATCATACTTCTTTTACAGCGAATCGGACAGCCCGAGGGATGGGATGAGGATTGGACGTTAGTGCCGTCCCCACTCGAAGCTGCGACGGCCAAGGCTCAGTTCAATCCGCCCATTCCTGAATGTGACAAGGCAAGATGGATTCAGCTGCAGAAGGCGGTCGGCGATCAGCGAAGTGAGATAATTTTAAAAAAACGTTCTGCATTTCTCGCCGGTTACTAGAAAGAACGACATAGCTTCAGACCAGAAATGCACCGAATGTCATGACTTCTGCCTGCCCGAGTTCGGCATCCAAGGCACAGCCACCGAGGTATTCATATTCTCCATTAGATTCTCGAATCAGTCACCATAATTCATTACCATAAATTTGTTTCCTCAGGGATATCTCAACATCATCCGTCGCGACTGTTTTCACCTGTTCGTGCCCGAGTGGCGTAGCTATGCGCAGTCCGCCACACCCGAACAGGTATCTGCTGCTCACTCTCTATCGTCCACGAGATAGTTCTATCTAGTCCATCTTGGATCACGTCATAAATCACGATATAAAGTAATTACAATCATTATCAGAACCAGCGCGACTTCGAGGCCTTCTACCGCAATCGACAGGTACAGAACGGCGCCGACACCACTGGCTCCAAGTGGATTCCACTCGCAGGCATGCGGCCACCCAATCGTGCGTTTTTCCCACTCCCGCCTCTTGTTTCACTTCATCCGGCACTGTCCAATAAGCTATTTTGGAAAAAAACTTTCAGCTCCATTCGGGCCATCATCTCCTCAATCGATTCCCGCGCCAGCGATTCCGATGCAGCAAGGCATGCAACAGCAGTCGCAGCAGCAGAACTACGGCTACGCCATGCCCATGCAGCCATATGGCGTGAATCAGCAGCAGATGCAGCAGCAGGGAATGCAACAGCCGTCGATGCCCATGGGACAGCAGCAGCCTGATGCCGCATTCCAGCCGTATGGAGCGCAGCCAGGACAGCAACAGCAGCAACAGGGTGATCTACTCCTAATTTGAATTCAATGGGGATGGATTGATTACAGGCATGCAACCAAACGTGATGGCCACTTCGAATAGCGGCACGTATCAGAACGGTGTATTCGGTCTGCCACAGCAGGTTATTTCCCTTTCTCTCTTGATATGATTGCATTAATCACTGTTACGTTGACAGGTAGCCAACGCCGGCCAGAACGCGGTAAATACAATCGGAAACGCGGTTTCGGACATTCGACAGGGAGCCACGAATATATACAACGCCGGAGCGCAGGTACGGGTATTTAATCATCATACTTGCCAGTACAAAAGAATCACCTTAGTTAAATTGCAATCTTACTTGGTAGCGTTCTACTTATCTGATGGCGTAGCAAGAAATCAATTTCCAGGCCGTGGATCAGTTCGGCAATACAATTGCTAACGCACAGCAATCGCTCGCGGGCGTCGTCAATCCGCAGACTGCCGGCACTGGGTCGTCGATGGGAGGAGTTGGCGGATATGGTGAGATCAATTTAAACCCGGACAATAGTAGCCGTCAAACATGAACGTCTCATTGTATCGTTCAGGCCAACGCATGCTCGGTTACGGAAGTGGAGGCGTGAGCAATGGCGGCACCGTTGACTGGCCGGGTACGTCGCCATCTTATTCCACCCATTCAGACGCTAAAAATCGGCTCATGAGAAGGTTCCAGGTTCCCAGCAACAACAACAGCAGACGACTTATCCGGGCGGCTTCGCTCCTAATGGTCTCCAATCAACCGCCCTTGAAGCAGGAATTCCTGGAGTCAACAACCCGCAATACTATCAGAATGGACAGCAGCAGCAACATCAATTACAGAATAAGTAAAATCATTCGATTTCCAAAAAAAGAGTTGCAAGACAGCCCAAAAAACTTAATCTTTTTTTTCTGAATCACTTTCAATTGCATATTGTCTTTAATTACAATCACTTCTGATCTCACCTCTGTAGAATGGGCGATCTGACGGGGTACGCGCCCAACGTCGTCTCTACGGCCGGCGGCGGACTACAGCAGCTTGGCGCAGCGAGCAACGACCCGCGACAGGTACTGTAACGAGTTGTGAGTATGGTAGGCTACGGTAGTCATCTCCTTTTCACAGTTTAAAAAATCACTGCACAAAAAACAACATTAAACAGTTCTTGAGCCCACCACAGGAATCTAGTATTCATATCCATCTATTTTCAGATGGCCGGAGTGATCGGCATGCAGCCGTCCGGTCCCACAGCTCCGCCCTCATCAGGGTACGTTCCCGACGTTGTCGTACAGCAGCCCCCGCAACAACAACAACAGCAGCAAATGCTCCTCCCCAACAGCAATCAGTTTTATGGACGAGGCCGATGAACCCCCTAACTTCTATTGCAACTAATGATAATGCATTATCCCTCGACTCTCGCTTTTCCCTCGCGTGTCATAGTGTGCAGTGACCCCAGATTACTGTAACCTCAAAATCAATCGATTCACATTCAGTCCGTCCCCAGTCTGGATTACTGCACCACCGGTATCGTCCGTGTGGCAGCCGGAACCACTGAAACAAAATCCACCATACCTTAACAGCGCATATCTAGTCAACGGACGGCGTTAAATATAGTGTAGCACCCTTTTATAAATTGCCTATTATTGATTACCGTAACCCCACCTCAATCAATCGATATTCCCCTATTCAGTCCGCCCGTAGTCTGGATCACGGCACCCACTACTACCGCGTGGCCGCCAGGCTACCGGCCTGACATCACCGGTTACGCACCCAATAACGCGGACCCTAACGCGCCGTATCCCCCCAGAACTGTGGTGTGGGGCCAGAGCATGCCTGGTACTCAGTACTGAACCCATCGCTGTATATTGTAGCCTCCCTTTATCATTTATTGTGCTGAATTCACTCTAGTCATGTCTATTCAGATTATTAATATAGTATCGATCTAGCATTCACCCCCTCACCTCAGGACATCCCTCACCATAACTTGTACACTGGTGCCTTCACATACTTACTGTTTATCATATACATCTGACAAAAACAAAGATAATTTTATTGCGAGATTAACGCCGTTCCATCGAATAGTGTTTAATGTTTCTGTGATATAGCTTTATTCTTCTGACTTGTTGTAGGGCTAAATCTGATAAATAGTTACTATGTTTTAATCACAATGAAACAATGGTGATACGAGCTAAATTTGATTCATAATTACTATTTCGTATCACAATCTGGTATAAACATGAAATGTGGATGAGGATAACAGGAAACATGCTTATGTAAAGTGAAATGAAGAGTCTATGAAAGGCAGTAGGGCATCGATTCACAGAAAGTATTACAAGAAACATGTACTGACGATATATTCTAGCAGGACGACTGGGGAGATTTGGCGATTGATTATGTCAAGATATAGCAACGGCATTTTCGAGTTTAAGTGAGCGAGAACAACATAACCGAGTATTTCAAATCAAAAATAAAGATCAAAGATCACAAAATAAGAGCAGCGTATCCTCAACGGGGTGGGACAATGTATACCAGATCCAGCGGACAAAATGCTAGCATGAGGCAAAGTGAAGTAGTAGTAGTTGCACAATCGAATTCAACAGATCTAAACACGGATCCGCTTCAAATGAGAAATGGTAATCACTCTAAAAACAATGAAGCCTAGCGTGCGCGCAAGACCAATAATATTGAGTATCTATGACACGATAAAAATAATTTGTTTCTAGTAGTATATTCTGCATAACAACTCTGTAGTCGAAAACTGCTAAACTTGGTTTCTAACCAGAAAGAGGGGGGGGGGTGGTAATAACTAGATGGGCACTGCAGAACCAAGAATTGAGAATCAAACACAAAGATCAAAGATGACAAAATAAGAGAAAAATGAAAAAAATGACAGTAATGTGTAGAGGCGAGGGATTATGCTGATTGGAAAGTGTGTTCATATGGGAAGCCACGAATTGACCTGGAGGCCCTGGTTGTCACAGAAGTGATTGCCGTCATCAGGGTCATACGCAAAGAACTGGTACCAATTGAAGCAGTTGATGTAGCCACACCTGTAATATTTAATTTTAATTTATTTTTACAATTTTAATCAAGCTTTCTTTGGTAATTACAGTAGCAATTACTTACGCAAAACCAAAAATTCAATTGTTTGGAAACCCAAGCCTGACCATGTGCAATCGATGTCGATGTTCTCGATGAAGATGTAGAAGAGCAGCGAGAATAAGATCAACAGAGCGACCACTCCGAAGATGACGATGAATCGACGGAAGACAGCGCCACGACGAAGGCCCACGTCGGGAAGGAATACTACAACCATATTTTAGTCCACTCTCAAATGTTCTCCAATTGTAGGTCATTTTGCACATTATCGCCAGTATGCACAGAGGCATCAAATATTCGACTCACATGCTAAATTTTTAAAAGTTTTTTGCAAAGAAAATTATCGTTGGTCTCCCTGGCTCACGTACCAAAGGTGGCGAATAGGCCGAAAACGGTGCCGAAGAGGATCGCCCAGTTGTCTACCCACGGAAGTAAGCCCACCTGCAAAAGATAAAACAAATTATATGCCACTTGCTTCGGAAGCATCAAAGTAGTCAAGACAAAAAATAGACACCTTTGATCTGTTTCTAAAAAAAACAAAAGAAATTTTATAATAGCTAGGCAAAGGTGGAAGGCACTATTTACTGGAAATAGCAATCGGACAATTACATTAGAATAATAATAATGACTAACCACGAAAAGGGCAAACAGCCATCCTCCGTTCTGCGCGATGGCCAGTAGTGGCTGCTGCAGCATATCACTGCAAACAAGATTATTATCTATCCCCATTATTTTCGTGTGTGTAGTGGAAGCGCTATGGCAGATTTCGAAAATAATAAATTAATTCCCAACGTCTAGCATACATTAATTTAAAAAAAAAACTAAACATTCTCACCGATTGACGAAGACGTCGACGAAGAGAGTCGTGACGATGCCTGCGAGTGCTCCAGAGGGGCCAACTTCCGGCTGCAAAGATAACACCATTCAGAGCCATCCTCCCAATATAGAGTCATCCCATTTTGGTTATTTATTTATTTTCACGCTTCTTTTTTGCAATTTGTAATGGAGAACCTTCGAAATAAGTGTATCCACTCATTACACTGTAAATAGATAGTCATATTAAAACTAACGTTAAAAGGTACGAAGATGGCGCTGGCGAGATTGCCTCCCACTCCCGAGATTAAGTAAATGAAGGCTATTCGCTTCCATCCGATATAGTTCTCCAGATCACGCATAAATACCAGTTGGAAGACGAACGTGACCGCCAGATGGAGTATACTGCCAATAGTAGCATATATTTAAAAAAAAATATACAGTCTCAAAGACGAATCTGAATCGGCAGTTTATATGTTGTATGTACATCTCAAATTTGAATACTTGTTTTTTTGGAAATTTTATATAAACATATATTGGACTGAGGATTGATGACGAAAACAAAAAAAAGCCAGTCACTAATATTGTCGGTGTGTCAGCACTGGTACTCTCGCTGGCCATGCTGATCGAGAGAGGGTGCAATATCAGGTGTGTCCACTTACCCAGCATGCAGAAAGAGCGAAGTGAACAAGCGATAGATCTGATTGGGCGAATCTCCGAAGGGGATCATACCACAGATTCCGTGTAGACAGTTCACCTGTAAATGGGACAATCACCACAATGAAGTAGAATAGGAAAATGAAAAAGTGGAGCACTACACAGTGGCACCCATTCAGCTGTCCAGAAAAAAACATTATAAACAACTTCGAGAACGCACTACGTACTGAACAAGGCACAAAAAGCAACAATACTCAATAAATAGAAGTAAAACAAGTAGGACTAATTGTGAAGATGGTATTTAATTACCAAAGTTGTCCCTTCACCAATAAACAGAAAATGTCAAAACACTGCAACTGGGGGCATGACAAAACCGCAACGACAAAAGCGCAAATTCACATTGCTCTTCTCCAGATAATAATAGGGCGCTGAACTTTTTTCCGCAAGATGCTCTAACCGTTAGCTATTGATTCCCGATATTTTCAAGTTTCAAAATCGATTTTGAAATTTGTTCAGAAATCGTTCCCAGTCGTTTTTATGACTTGTGACCGAGTCCATTCGATTGCTCTTGGAATTTGGATTCCAATGGGCTACTTAGCCAATCGTGAAAAAAATTGTCGCGCGAGTTATAGCGATTTGCGCAACTTTTTGCGCTTTTGTCGTTTGCGCTTTTGTCATGCCCCCCTGCAACTAAGCAAACAGTAGTTATTCTATTGATGTATATCAATCAGATACCTGACTGCACAAGGACGCCTCGTCGTGGAAGATTCCACCGACGAAGGCACAGTATTCCCGCGTCGTGATGCGACAGCGACCCTACAATGAATGGCACCTTTTAAATGTTATGCACATGCTATTACAAGGACAATTCCTCGAGTTTTAAGTGCATGGATGTTTTCATTTACAGTAGAGAGTGAGCAAGATAGTACATAATATCAAGAGTATCAGTTTTGCATCTTGGCCGTTTGAAAACACGATCGAAATATGTTCTAAATGGATGTGTTATCTCTCCAAAAAACGAAATTCGCGACCTTGGCGTATTTTTCACTAACAAATTACATTTTGAACATCATATCGATCAGGTAACGCGCAAAGCTCGATCTATGTGTAACCTTATGCTTCGTTCCTTTGTTACTACCTCTTCTGACGCGCTCTTAAAAGCCTACAAAATTTACATTCGCCCCCTTCTTGAATCATCCACTGTCATCTGGAACCCTACAGCCATTGGTCTTGTGAATAGGTTAGAGTCAGTGCAGCGAGAATTTACAAGGCGCATATTATGGAGATCAAACGTTCCATATCTCCCTTACCCCCAGCGACTCCAGTACTTCCAACTAGAGACTCTCGAATATCGCCGTGCGCTTAGTGACTTGTACTTCCTTTTTGACTCTGTACATGGATTCGCTCACCTAGATACCACTAATCTATACTCGATCTCTCCTCTCACTCGTGGTCTTCGTTCCTCTCATAGCTTACGTTTCGCACTTCCATTTCTGATGTCTGCTTCTTTTTCATCTTGCGCTACGCGATCGCTAACGCTCTGGAACTCCCTTTCTCCCCAAGTAGTCACCATGCCCCGCATTCCCTACCGTATTCTTCTTAAAAGAACCCCATCATTTGTTCTCCCAACTTCCCTTTTAAAATTGTAACACGGACTGCCACATGACCCCCATCCCAATAAGCTCGCCAGAGCCTGAAATACCACCTGTTGTCCCATACCGCCCCTGACACGCATTGTTTTGAGTGGTGAATAAAGTATAAAGTATAAAGTATAAAGAGAGAGAGAGAAAGAAAGACCTGTAGATGGATACAGCACGGTCGACCCATCACTTTGCACGTTAGATGGCGTGGTCGGAAACCGCGACCCAATTCACTGTCAGCGATCTCGCGCTCGCATAACTACAAATCATTTGATTATTATGCATCCCTTGCCATCGCAGAAGGTGTAAACCCAATATAAAGATTTTTCTCTTTTAGAACATAGTTCATTTTTACCAGGTGCATCAAAGTTTCAATCAATAAATATTCCTTACCGGCCACTTTGTGATGTCCTCGCCCGAGAAGGAGTGCAGTGAGGGTACCGCGCAGAAGCTGTAAATATTTAATGAATGTCCAATGTTAAAAAAAACAATTGAACGCATACGACCGCGTTGACATGTCCCCGATATGAAACACGTTTCTCGCATGGTTTAAAAAAATCATCCGCATATTACTCTCCACTTGGTCTAAATATTAAAAAAATATTGTATGGGAGCACAAAAACACGATTGCGACTTATTCCGGATAATTTTTTAAACTATTATATTATTGTTTTGTTGAAAATACTGACTCTGGGTCAAGCCCGCACACGATCTGGCTTCGTTTGGCCGTCGACAGCGACGCCTGGTGCAGATCAGGAGATGATTGGGTCCTGCAATTTCATTAACTCTGTGATCGTTTCGAGCATGTATATTCAATTCTCATGTTTGGAAGCGCATTAAAAAAATATTGTTAACACATAGCAAGTGCGAGATACATTTTTTTTCTCTAAAAAGCACGCGAAAATTAAAACCATCAATATGAGCATACCTTCGTAATCCGGTAGGAGAATCTCGTCGCAGTCCGCGATAGAGGTGCAGTGTGGCCAGTGTGCGCTGCAAAGCTCCTACACCATGTCATAAATACAACATTTTTTCCCAAAGTCTGTCGAAAGCCCCAATAATCCGGCCTGCTCCTTACAAACTACATAGTTAGGGGTACAATGGAATTGATACCGTACCGGGCATTGATCGCCTGCCTGGTAGCAGAAGCCATCCGTGTGGATACAGCAGCCAGTGTAACTGCAAGTAACATTTGAACTTTCATTTCCTGCACTTGGCTAAATGGGATTGCCGTAAGTTCAAAAAATCGTTCATCAGAAATTATTAATTAGAGATCCACCGTCTTCACGTAAACTAATTCTGAATTTAGTGGAAGCCTCACCTCTCAGCGATTCGATCAAGCTCGATTCTACTCATGATCTTCTGCTCTGCTCTCATGCATGGAGAATACTTCGCTCCCAGACGAATTAGGTCCGCCTGGAAGAACATTTATAATGGACAAAGCTAAACTATCCTGTTTTTTTTTTTCAGTAGACAACATAAATCGTTGAATAAGAAAATACAATGAATGAATAAATAGATAGATAACTCACAAATTTTGGTCCGAGCCAGATATTGCCCTTCTCGTACACTCCCACCGTGATGAGCGTCTGATCGAGCGACAGCACCTGGCCAAGCAAAAGCTTATTATCAATAGAATACTGAAACTGAAAACAATCGAATGTTTTTTTTTCGAATTGCGTCCCTTATTTCGTTCACATTCCCTCACCTCCCCTTCCTTCTTCGCAAACGACGGCGAGAAGGCACCGAAGCCGAAGATGGCGATGGATGCGAGACAGACCAGAAGTTGAGCGAATGTCACCCAGAAGGTGAAGAATGGTCTGACAATATTACATTTATTTACTATACCAATAAATCAGTGCACATATCAGATTGATTTGATTGAATTCGTGAGAAGAGGTAGTTTCATCTCGGTTTCACTTATGGATGTCAGCAGCCATATTTTCAAAGTGTCATTGCGATATCTCGGAGCTTTGCAGAAACGAAAGAGATTGTGAAAAAATGCACCATAGCAGAGTGAAAGACGACACATCTGACGATCATCAGAACCAATCCGTTGCTTACCTCTCATTGACAGTCATTTTAATTCTCTTCTTGAGTGCTTCAGGTAACTCCTCGAGTTGCTTCGTCTTCCTGCCGAGACACTCCCCGAAAGCACCTTAGAGTATTCAGTAGTGCTTCAAATGAGTTAGTTTGAATTCGATTCTTGCTTTACATTATATTGATTTCAAATACCTTTATTTTGTACCCTTTTTTCTAAATATTGTTAGAAAGCCTTTATTATTCGCTACCCAATTGCTGTTGATTGCAAAATTTAAAAAAAAAATGTATTTAAAAAATCGCACCAACTCCACCCGTCCGGAAGGTCTTCTGTTCGAGCCATTTTGCCTCCATCTGCCGCTTCAGCGTGTCTACCAGCGGCATCTCCTGCAATATAATTACAAAATTAAATGGTCAAATAAACAAATATCGAAGGCCTGTTCTTACTAATTCCTCTACGCTTTGTTCTACAATAGGTTTCACCGAATGCAAAAATACACAACCCGAAACCTACATGGAACCCCTCGCAGAACTCGAACTCAAGCCTCATCACCCAATTGGTTTGAGGTATCGAGGAGACTATCAAATGTTGCAATTGGCTCTTCGAGCGGCGCCTTACAACCATTCATTGGGGTATTGTGGCCAAACCGTACTGAATCATCACTACGATCGGGTGAGGCAAGCTGATAACAACGAGAATTCCCACAAGAAAAACTCTTTGAAAGACTTTCGAAATGAGTACGCTTATGGGTGAGACCAGAAACCGCCTATTCATCGTTGTTTCTTTTGCATGGGAATGCGAAGCAAATTAGGAAGGTGTAGAAGATATTCCAATTTTGGTTTTTAAATATAATATTGTAAGAATTCGCAATTTGCTGACCATAAACTTGACTTTCTTCTCCTTGGTCGTTACTGTAATCTCAGCTCTGTCCGTTCTTCTATCGATATCCATCACACGACCGCCTCCACCCAGAGAAATCATTGTCCGAGGCTGTTGTCCGAACAGGGCCACTGTTGCTGAATTTAAAAATAATAATATGATCCCAACAAGGTGATCGCTCTGACTAGCAATTCAGTGTCGATAAACTCAAACATATATTTGAAATAGCAACAAAAAGAACTTACGGAGCGTTGCATGCGTCTTGGGGGCCCGCTTTGGCGGAGTGATGTCGAAGAAGAGCTCGTCCGTCGCTATCGATTGCTGCGTTGTCTGCAAGAAAACAAATTAATCTTTCATCTTGAGCATCTGAAAAAAAATAACTCCGCAACGTCTCGCTTCTGTCATACACTTATTTTGCGCCCACCGTGCCCACGCATTCCCCGCTTGAGAAAATATATTTATCGATAGTATGCATTTCAGTACTTTCGAACACTACCGTACCTCATCACCACCCATGGGCAGCATGGTCGGTCGACTGACGAGGAATGGCGGAGAAGAGGCGGATGCGGATAGCGGTGGAAGATCAGAAGCATGCGCCGCCCGTCCGGCTGCTGACGCAGGTGCACTGATCATCTGCAAAAGGATTCTTCGATATCAACCTCAGTTCTTCCGTAGAACGCTATTGAAGGGTAAAAATTAGCAAAGTAACATACGCCAGGAGCGATGAGTGACCGGATCGATTGCGGGTAGAAGGAACTGCTTGATGATGGTTCTGGAATATAAAGATTATTAAAGACCTAGTCTAGCAAGCGTAATGAACTTTTTTTCTATTTGAACGACCGAATTATGAATGAGTCTGTATACAGGCAAACAAATTCAATATTTCGGGCATCACCTGCATCACTCGGCTCCACATCCACCGTACTGTCTTCTCTTCCAACATCATCCTTGCTTCCTCCCTCTGCTCCTCTATCCTCTCCCTCTTCCTCCTCCTCCTTCCCTTTCATCTTCATTCTCTCCAAATTGTCTGCTGTCTCATACTCTGCCATTGCCGCATGCTCGTCTGCTTCTAGCAGTCGATGCAGCTGAAATATGAGATGGACTCCCTAAATTTTGCTAAATATCCTAGCTTATTTTCTGCACTGATCAACTAGATGTAGATTAATTTTCAGCGCCAATTCCAAAATTCCAAGAAAACAACGATAAATCATTGCGCCCATCACAACTCTTCCAAATCTTATTAGCAGTATAACTGTAAAACATTTTCCTTTCAAAGCAGAGTCGTCAAACGGAGGAAAGTAGCCATAGATGCAAGAGTTATTAACACTTGGTTCAGGAGATTAGCAAAAAGCAAGGGAGGGGGTGGGGTAGTGTCATGCAGCTGCACACGACTGACCCGCAGAAAGCGACGCACCTCACGCTTGCGCGTCCGCGTCGGCGGTCCGGATGAGGATGCGCCGCCTCCGCTTGTCTCTCCGCGTTCTGCCGAGGGTGGCTCGCGCAACGGAACCATCGACATCGCTGTAAAAGTACACTTTTTTTTACATTTTCATTGAGACCGGAAGTCTTAGAGCATTAGTAGGAATATCGGTGAAGCTACGGTGGGACATGTGATATAAAAAATACCATTGAGCTCGCGATGCAGTGGCTGAGGAGGGAATGCGTATGGGCCGGGTGTCAACGACGATGAAGCAAGTGGCGATTCGGCCACTGAAACAAGAAGATCTATCTTGCATCTGTTTCAATTCCTTCGTTATTGTTGCTGATAAAATTTTCCCATTTCGAGAACGCAAGTGTTTCAAGGGAATCCGCGTACCTGTGAATGACGCGGTCGCGTTGTTTCGACGGATACGTGAGGATTGCGCGGCCGTAGGTGTCAGACGGCCCCTGCATTATTTGAATAAAAAAATTAATATTATTTGGCAAACGCACTTTGTGATGAGCGAGGCGCAATTTTCAGTGATAATCTTAAAGGCGGAATCCCTCCTTCGCGGTCGCGATTCAATTGACACCGAACGAGCGCGCGCCTCCGCTTGTGGATCCTGCCATGCAAATATTATCTAATGTGAATTATTGATAAGAAACAACGTAAGATCTTCTTGCCTATCGACTTGTGCATCTCGGAGAATCGTTGATTTGCATCCGTAACTTTGTGAAAGAGCGCAAAAATATGTACGCAATGGATTTTCAAAAAATTGAAGTATTATTCGAAATTGTGTATCAATACTCACGACGACGATGTGGAACGAGGCGAGACCAGGAGTGGGCGGTGCTTGATAATGTGATACCACGGGCGACAACGAGGCTGCTTGTTGCTGACGATTGAAGCCGCCGGACGATCGATCATCTTAATTTCATTTTTAAATATCAATATGTTATCATAACAAGATTCTTAACTGATCAGTATTTACATCCCCTATTGAAAGGGGCAGTCTAATAATTTTAAAATTAGCTAGCAATGATAATTAGCTCACCACAGGACTGGACAAAGTCCTTGCTCAGCTTGAATTTCCTATTGAAGTACTGTAGACGGCGGTCGCTCCATCCCCCGCCACGACCCATGCCCTCGCCGGATGGTTCGGCTGGCGTATCTGACAGGCCAACAAACTCGCCCACTGCTTCACGGATTCTGAAAGAAGTCGTTCAATTTTAGATTCATCGTGATTTCTCTTAATTTCTACTGGGTTGTGGAAAATAATGATGGCTTTTTCCTTCTACCATAGCCTCAGATAGTAGAAGCCTCAATCAAAACAACAAATGAACAAAGCACAGTCAAATTAACTAACGTGTTTCCTCTCTGAAATGGATTCCTCGAAGGAGGCGCACCGAGCTCGAAAACATTTCGCTGCTGATCAGAAATCTGGAAAAAGAAAATGGTCGAAAAGAAAATCCATCACACGTGGAACATCAAGATAAAAAGAATCCACCCGCTCATTTTCGAAAAGTGAATCGCGAATGGCAAATTGAGTGGCAAAGTTTTCAGAAAACAAGAAATAATGACTCACAGGTGTTCTCATTCTCTGTTGGAGCGGAACTGAAGTGCTCTTTTCCAGCTTCCGCGAGGGAGCAGTCGGTACTTCAGACAACTGAACATACTTATTGAATCAAGGTTTGAAATCAGCAACGCCGAAAATAAGGAAAGGAATCACAGTAATAAAGATTCACTTCTTAGGAAAATGAAACACTAAAGAAGGAAAAAATACATCTCGAGGCGCAATTCAACTTTTTGTTCATTGAGTTTGAGGCAGAAATGATCAGCCCTTTGCCAAGTAATGGACCACTGATAAGGCATTATGAAAGCAAGGATCCATTACCTCGATCGTCTCGACCCTCCTCGGTCCTCCGGCGCTCGCGGGCGTTTTCGGCATCACTTAGGCCCGGTCGTTATCGATGCGGTGTTTCCATGCGACGACACTAATAAAGCACTTTTTGACCGTTGACCGGAAATCAATAAACAAGCGAGATAAGGGTAAAAGGGTGCGTCATGGTTCTGTGTTTCATGGCGAATGCGAAGAAATTGTTTACCCCGGTTACCGTACTTAGAATCTTTGCGCAGATTGAGTACTGAGTTTATTAATTTTAATTGTATTTTTTCCAAACTGTGAGATATTTGATATTTAAAAAAAATTACTAAGGAATAATACAAAAATAATGTGATCGTAGAATACAATATTAAAAAAATAGATAAGAATATAACATCAATTTACATTTAACTTTTTTTTGCTTTCAAATTGTGGTGGAATTTTCGTTTATTCAATTATTTTTTCTCTCAACAACAATTCCTGATCAGTCATCATAATCGTCCAGATCGCTAAAGTCCGCCTCCAAATTTCCCGTAGGTACGTTGAACAGATGATCATCGGGAGGCATCGAATCATCATCGTCCTTTAATTAATGCACATCGTAATTATTAGTAAAAATCTTAAAAATAACATACAATATTGTTCTTCTTATATTCGATGAGGTGGTGCAATACACGCTCCAGAATCCGTCTGATTAAAATTTATATATAAAATATATTCTTCGATCTCTACGTAATGCATCGACAGGCCAAGCAAACGAAAGATTAAAAAAAATGCAAATGAATACCTCGCAGTTCGATCATTGGCTGGAAGAGACGTCGTTACGTCGCAAGCATCTCCTGCCTCACGGATAAAGTATTCGAGGTCCTTCTCCTCACCTGCAAATTTTGCATCTTCTTTTGGGTTGTCTGAATGAAGAATTCGACTCTTCAAATCAAACACTCTCTCGTGACTCTGACCGATGACTGTGCACGTAAAATAAAGAGACAGTCACCCGAGTTTTGAAATCAATATACATATCAGTGACTTACATTTATGGACGAGTTGCGTTAGTCTGACTTCCCTTGATGAGAACATCTCATCCAAGTCGAACATTTCCAGATCCGGAGGAGGCAGCTCACGGAAGTTCGGAGGGAACACCTGTGCACATATTGTTTCTTACAGTTTCTCGTTGTCAGGCTTGTCCAGTAATCAGAATCGCAGATTAAGCAAATAATTTCTTCCACTCACTGCCGGTTGCAAACGCAGAATCGGCACTTCGAAGGTTGGTGTGATGAAGGACAATCGATCCGCTTTGACGTTCAGTTCTTCGTAGGCCCTACAATTTCCGATGAGAGATCCGGACAGAGAAACCCAGGGGGACGTACTTAATCACGCTAGGCCACTTGGAGAAGTCGAATGAGGTCAGCTTGGCGTCAAATAATTTCATGAAGTCCGATCCGATCAATGATGTATCGGTATCGCCTTCGGAAAGAGGTACCTGCAAGGAATGATTGTGCATCTCTCAAACTTGGAACATAGATTTTCGCGCCTACCTTCAATTGTTCGGATAGATAAATGTGGTCAGGCACAGGGTAATAGTCTGTCAGATCGGGCTCCGATGCATCCATCTTGTTTGGATCGACCTCACCGTTTAGGAAGTCCATGAACACTTTCTAAAAAAAACTTTCTAAAGATATTTGTGATTTTCCCGTGGATTTTAAAGCGAAAAAACTGACTAAAATCTTCGAGTTATCCTCTTTGTCAATGTAGGTGTCGTGGAAAATGTGAGATGATCCGACGACAACCATGCGTCCGTTCGACTCCTGAGCGGATAACATATTTTACTGTCGTTTTTAATAGGATTATTGAACTGCGCCAGTTCAGATTAATCATTTGTTTGTTTGCGAATAATTCGCAAAAAATGATCTTACCTCATGAGTATGGAAAGCAGCAACTGGTCTCGAGACTGGGAAGCAGGTCGATCCCGTGGACAGAACAGCGGCCGATGATCGATTGATGTTGAGTGTGCATCCGTAAGGATAAACGAAGGCGAGGGATCTGTAATTTTGAATGATTTCATAGTCGATAGAAGATAACCATAGAATAAAAGTAGATAAGATCTCACTGTGCATTCGCGTTCTGATCACTACCACTCGGTTTCCCGGCCGCCGTGGGAATGGCCCTGTTGATGATTCCATTTGAGACAAGGGCCTCCTTCGGATCGAAATACTTGTAGAACACAGTGCGGATCACGCAGTCTAAATTGTTCAAGATAACATTCGCAAAAAATAGGCCTAAATAAATTCCAATAATCGTACCTGGATTCGCAAATATGCCAAACTCTTCAAGGAAGTAATTGATGTTAGTGCCCAGCTCGGGTTCGCCGCCTGAAATTAATCTTGAATGTTATCATCACGTTGTGATAATTGAGGCACCGTTTAGGCACCAATAGTGCGATAAAATTATGAAAATCAGCTTTTAAAAATTCTTAAAATCACCTTCTGCAAGCATAATCATCAGTCCACCGCCGTCTTTGAGAAACTTCCGAAGAGCATCTATCTATAATCTATTCCACTTATTTTTTTAAAACCCCGATAGCTCTTCCTCTAATCCACACACTTACATTAAGAATAATCCACACACATACATTTTTTAAAAAATTCTTCACAGATTTCTAGGTAAATATGATACTCATTGCCTAAGAATTAAGTTTAAAAAAAAATTGCCTCTTCATTGTTGAACTTGGCCCTCGGTGCCGGAACGATGAATATTCGACAGTTGATGAAGGTTCCATCAGAGATTTCATCAGCGTTTCTGAAATGCTTGGTGATCAGTCTAACCGATAAAGATCAAAGATCAGATAAATTCTCACGATTCGACAGTCCATTCGCTTCTCAGTTTCTTCACCAATCCTCGGAAACCACTTAGCACATTGAACTGCTCCTTTTTGCTTTCGTCGATGATAACTTTTGTCCCACCGCGGCTCTTTTTCTTTAATAAAAACATATAATGAAAATGATTGAATAACGTATTCTTCAAACACATTTGCTCAAGACTATTCGTAATAAGCGAAATGTTATCCTGAAGACGAGCACGGAATGAAGAAGAGAACCACAATCAATTGATAACCCACCTGTTGTGCCGCTAATCCTTTTTGAAGAGACGGCGGCATTGCTGACCCTTAGTCTAGCGAACAGACTGTCACTAAGGCCCCTTACCCTCTCCCCCTCCCTTCCTTTCACCCCTTCAACATCCCCATGACAACCACTGTTGTGCACACTAATATCCGTGTCAAGTCAATTCTCGACGACTATTCAATATTTTATCATACATTTATATTTTAATAAGATATATACAAAACAACGACCCTAAAACAAGTGGTTGACCCTTTCCAATACTTAGGTCAATAGTATTTCTCTGCAACAACTAGCCAGCTACGCTCGCTTCGCTCGCTCGCTGGCTAGATGTCGCCGGGTTATCCCAGTCATCTGCAAGCGCTTCGCATCGCCGGGTTATCCCGGTAATATGCGAACGCTTCGCAATCGCTAACCAGTAATTTGCAAGCGTACTTAGTGGCTACATTATAAATGTTTTCCGGATCGCTCTCGGTCTCAAGAGCCTTTCATAAGCGTGAATG
>LS487674.1:133656-198755 GCA_900490705.1 Pristionchus arcanus
TTTTGGACCATGACCCCGGGTTCATGGTACAGGATCACTTTCGAGGCATGAACCCCGGGTCATGGTCCGAAAAAATGATGGTGGCGGATTTGATTCCAATGGTGATAAATATTCGTAAAATGGTGTTTTGATACTGTATGAGTCTTTTCCCTTGGAAATTTAATTTATCGCAAGCAGGCAGGTCGCCTAATTGGGGGAAACTCATGTTACCGTAACCTTCGAAGGCAAAAATGAGCCAAAGGTAGAAAAGATTAAATTCTGAAAAAATTACCATATATGTAACTTTTTACGAGGAATCCGAAAATCGCACTTAAAAGTTCGCCGTAATTCAATTTTTTTTCAGGAAAAAATATTTTTGCTCAAAAAGTTTAATAACTTTTTTTTTCAGAGACTTTTTGTGAAATTTTTTTTTGAAAAAGTTTCTTTTTTTATTATCCGTAAGTTTTTATACTTTGTTGGATGATTCAAAACCCCGCAAAGAAAATTGTATGGCACCCCTCTCACCATGAAGTCAACCATAGGAATGTTAGTTTTTGAGATACGACTTTTTAAGGTCGATTTTCGAGTTCTACGTGAAAAGTTACACCAAGGGAATTTTTTTCAGAATATTCTATTTTTCACTGTACGGTGGTAGGTGAGTCCTCTCAGATAGTGTCTCTTATAGTACTGAAGAAATGGTCAGAATGTGAATACCAAGGAGATTTTAAGTAATTTGAGCTGTAGAAATGGGATAAATCCGAAAATCCGGTCAATTACACAGTAATGACAAATGTGAGTACTGACAATCAAACGGGGGTACGAGCCTATCACAATCGCGTATTTGTATCACAATCTATTTGAGGGTTGTTCTCGGGTTGGCGCGAATACTCTTCCAAAATGCATCGGAGTTCATTTGTATAAATCATGCGGATAAATATTTGGGAGTAGTAACTCGTACAATCAATTAAGGGTATAGGACAACGTCAGATAAAACTAGAGACGATGGAAAATCGAAAACGTCAGACACGAAATCATCCGCTCAGAGCCGAAACTTAGAACCGGAGTTTGTAGGCTTTGAGCTGCTGCGGCTCGACGGCTAGCCGTTCGGCCGTTCCCTTTGACTCATAGAGCATAGTGAGTGTGGCGGGAGAAGCAGACTTCAGTCCGGTACCGAACAGTGCAGAGAACGAGTCCTACAAGTATTGATTATTAATCGGCGTTCGATAGAGAAAATGAGGTTGATGTGAATTGAACACATCGTAAAATCCTCGGTGGGGGAAAAACAAGAAAGTAGTTCTTAGAGGGAAACCTTCTTGTTTCTTCTACCAAATTGCGTCTGATTTTCTCTAAGATTTTCCGGTAAATCTAAAAAAACCTTGGAAGAGGTTGAACATACTCACCTCTCCCTTAATGTCCTTGCACTCGTCCGCCGCTGGTGTGGTCGAGCGACAGTCTACTAGTGGTCGATACAACACGAGTGCCGCCGATGAGGACGGGGAAGTGGTAGGACGCGCGGACTACAAAAAGGGAAAATTTCCCATTTTCAACTTCATAGATTTCAGTTTCGATCAATTATTGTTTCTGAATAATCAGAGATAACGTCAATACTGTTCCCACTCACCCCGTATTTCGTCGGTTCTGCGATAGTTCTCATGGTAACGACGTGGGTGTCGCACGGGAGAGACGCGTGCAGTCCAGTGAAGGAGGGAGACAGGTCCGAATCTACAAGGTATACCATAATAAAATATACTTGATATATCAGGCGTCAATTGATGAATGGGATGAGCAGGGGTCGTTCGAATTGTAGTATGAACCGTTGTTGCACAAGCATGACCATAATTAACGAATAATTAGCATTACAAAAATTTCAATCTCACCCTCGCTGAGTATCTTCACCCACGGATAGTGCAAAGATCGCGAGGCCGAATGAGCGGGCTGCGAGAGGAAGCCCATCTGAAAAGCGTGTTTCACTGCATCAGCAATCTGGAATTTTAGAGACATTCATGAAAGTGAAACTATCGATTACCATAAAAGACACCAATAACTACTAACTTCTCCTTTTTACAATTATAACTAGAGATGAGAGAGGAAGAGGGAGAGGAAGACTCTGCCGCTCGGTGTGGCGAGGAATGAGATGGAAAGGAAGAGTGAGAGGGGGGATTAACTCTTCCGGAAGAGTGGGAAGAGTAGGAAGAGTGGAAGAGTGGGAATGGGGTGTTTTCGATCAATTGGCATCGGAATTTTTGGTCAATGGACGTGTTTTTTGAAATAACATTTTCTAGAAGTGGTTTAAGACCATTTTCCATGGCTTAGGTCTGACAGTGGGCGTTGTGAACATAACGATGATCAGCGCGGCTTAGCACGTGTTAATCGAGATCGAAGTGAAAATTTGGGACTTATCACTCATCCCAAACCGTAAAAATGTCGAAAACTAAGTTCAAACACATATAGTGGTATAAATTGCCTTCAAAACATGTTCAAATAGGAATAATTTAAGGTCGAATCACTGCGCGACTAGTATCACACGCTAATTAGCGACAAATATGCAAATGTAAAGTCCATAGAGTCAGTATCTAGACGTCAAACGATCGAAATCCACATTCCCACTCTGCCACTCTTCCTACTCTTCCCACTCTTCCGGAAGAGTTAATCCCCCCTCTCTCTCTTCCGGCAGACTTCATTTCATTCCGCGTCACACCGAGCACTCTTCCCTCTTCCTCTCCCATCTCTAATTATAACACATGGACGAATTATTGCTATCATGACTATTATTATTACTTCAATTAGAGTAATTTACTGACTCTCTCCTCCTCGACACTCTTCTCTCCTCCCATCCTCTCCACCATCAATCGGAAGTGTGACACCGTACGCAGATTGTCCGTCACGCCCTGAGATAGAAAATAATCAATAATCAAGTGGTCATTCATGTTGTCATTGCTTTGGAAATCCACGATTAATAAGATGATAACACAGGCTGATATTGTGTTCGTGAGACAAAAAGATAAAGCCTGATAAGGAGAGGATATTCCGATATTCCTCATGCTCACCTGTTGCAGTCCTCTACCGTCATCTTGGAGCAGCCTTCGCTCAAGCATCACTTCGAGCTCACCTGAATCGACCAGTTTTTATCGCTCCATTCATTAAAAAATTGTAAGATGGATTTCCGCCAAATTGGCTTAATCCAGAGCTCACCGGGTTTCAACGATGCCACTCCCAATGCCTGTGCGCCCAGCAGTGATAGTCTCTCCTCTGTACTCTCGACAAAGGCTGCACCCGGCATAGGGTAGTAATGGGCTTGGAGGGGAAGACGATCCAATTGACGACGACGACGAATCATCTGCAAGACAATTCCAATGTGTTACTCATTTTTACAATGGACACAAATGTTTATAACTGCATAATTGTAAATCACTCCTCACCTGCATTCCGTTGAGGTCCGTGTAGATCGAATCGGCGCTGGCGACACTGCTCTCGATCTGAATAAACATTCATTGTATACTTTAAAAATACAATTTTGAATAAAATTCAAAAATCCTCACCTTCATAGCCACCTCCACGTTCTGCATGCGCTCCGTGATGTCGATCTCGTTTGTGATCTAAATAAAATTCATGATTTTTTAAAATAGCCATTTATCGTTTCGAGTATGATACGGTAGCCAAAAGTACGGTAATCGATAGCTTACCTCCACATACGGCGCGCCTGCATCGAGAGAGTACGTGGTGAGCAGACGGAATTCCTGCAATCAATAAATCCTTAGCTACCGTACCCTCGACCAGATTTTGAATAGTCAATTATCGATAAGTTCATGGTACGGTACCAGTCTACAGTAATCGATCGATACCTGCGGTCCCTGCACGTACACTCTGTTCACGATGGGGCCCTGCACGACAACGTAATGCGAGTCGCCCAAGGGTACCTGAAATTGTATTAATATTAAAAAAAAACAACTAATTTATAGTAATAAGATTGATAGAAATATTAAAAATCTTACGTCCTTGGCCTCGCCGTCCGGAAGGAACAGATAGGCGCCCGATAGATCGTCACCACCGCCGTTGTTCACTGCAAATTATGTAAAACGTAAATTTTCATGATTTTCAAAAATCGCCATCTACCACAAAATCAAGCAAAAATTTACCCGAAAAAGCTTCTATTCCAAGGAATTGATTAGAAAATGAGGGATTCACGAGCTATCACATGAACTATTCAACAAGAGGGGATTCACAAGTCTAAGCAAATAATTGTCAATGTCTTACAAACTCTTTCCCGCAGCGTCATTGGTTTCTCTGGAAGAGAGAGAGAAGGAGAGGGCAGGTTGAAGTAATGATTCAACGCTCTACATTCGCAATGTTATCTTACTGGTTTGACAATGCGAGAGAGCAAGGAAAATTAAGAGAGTCAGGGTGCATTATTTCTTTTCTTGTAATTTCCGTCGCGCGGTCATTGAGGAAACACGCCACGGGCAAAAATAGCGCGCGCCATTGAACCCTGCACCCTCACTGCGAGTATATATTCATCCCCAATGATTCAGTAAGCATCCTCCTCGTCAATTCGCCTCTCTTCACTTTTCTTCTTTTGTAAATCACTTTCTTTTGATGATTCCATCTCCTTCAACAATAACAAATGACTTATTCAGACAATGCCCTCAACATTTTCTCTTCTCGGCTTCGCCATCCTTGCTGTGATAGCTACAGCTCAAGGTAACGCACTTCACATTCTCTAATCTTCTCAATTTCAAGTTACAACAAACTATCTTTGCAGACCATCACTATGAGCATGATGACCATCCCAAGTTTGTGATTCTGAAGCACGACGGTAAGTTTAGTACAAAAATATTCTCCCTATCAAGCAAACATGAGCAAAATAGTCCTGCTATATTTGATACTATCCGATACTTTGACTTTCAGACCACGACCACCATGATCATCACGATCATCATGACCACCACGGTAAGTTCAGTTCTCGATCAATACCTATTACATACCGTATCTTCTTCCAGAACCACACCACGAGCACTACGAGCCTCATCATCACGATCATCATGGTTTATCATATTATTTTTAATAATTAACAAGAATATACTTATAGATGATCATCATGACGACCACCATCATGACCACCACTACGAGCCCCATTACGGTAATTAGAGTTATATATAATATAAGTAACTATAAATTTAGACCATCATCATCATGATCACCATCACGAGCCCCACCACCACGGTATTTATTTTAAAATCATTTATAAAAATCATTACGTTATCGACTATAATGTGCCGTACTCCTTTCAGGCTACTACGGTCACCCTCACGAGCACTACGGTCACGACGATCATCATCACGACCACCACTATGAGCCTCATTACGGACACCACTATTACGGTATGTCACTGGCAAAAAATTTATTTAAAAGTTACCCAAACCTAATTCGGAGGGAGTGAATACAAGAAAATGCACATTTTGGCTTGAATTTTGTCTAAACTTATTTGGCTCTTTGATGAAGATGAAACTTACAAGGTGCTAGACTTCTACGGTTGATTGGCCAGTATTTAAATTGAAACCAATTTGTGCTGATATAAATTTAATCAGGCCACCATGAGCCCCACCACCATCATCACGATCATCATCATCATGATCATCACTACGAGCCCCACCACAAAGCATAGAGTGGGCCCGCTGATTCCCTGTCCTTCTCTTCCGAAGAAGAATCCTAGTTGGCTAGATCGTTGTGTAAATTTCGATATCGTCTCGATAAAGCACTTCAGAGTTAACGCTATCCCATAATTTTATGTTACAGATTGCTTTCAAATTTATAAAAAAACGCACTTCGCTTGTGGCCGCGTGCGCCGTATTTGATGAACTTCATGTGCGTTTTCGTGGCCGTTGACGCACCGACAGGGATCACCGACTGGAATGGAATATGGGGCTATTCCAATACAACCTTTTCTTCTGGCATACTCAAGCTGAATCATTTAATGAATACTGCACTAGCAAAGATGATGGAAAGAAAAACGCGATTTATAAGAGAGATATAAATAGTAGGATAAGTTTCACTCTACCTCGAGCATGCCCGTGACCGAATCAAATTCAGCCGTTATCCGGTTGTTCTTGAAAACAACGTTGCCAGAGGGCAGAGAGGCCGACTTGAAATCGTTGCTGCAAAGTTATGGTTAGGATACTAATTGAACAGACCGATAATAGGAATTAAACGTTTTCTGTTGCATTGTTGTGAGCAGCTCGAATCATCAGCGCTACATTCCCAGCAAGAATCGTTTCCAGCGATTGTATGAACAACATTATGTACGCCCCTACTCTGACTCCACACGTGTGCCCGGTTAGCTCAGTCGGTAGAGCACCAGACTCTTAATCTGGCTGTCGCGGGTTCGAGCCCCGCATCGGGCTGGCATACTTTTGCTGACTTTTTTATGCCATCTGTGGCCATTTTTTTGTAAAAGGAATATGGAGAATTGACTCATAACATTTATGATTCGGTGAATGCACAAATGCGACAGACCTTTCCACTCGTGCAGTTCCTCCCACGGTCGCCCTCTCCCCATCGGCCGTCGCTGATGATTCACTGACGATACTGTACGTTTGCAGGGACAACGGCGCAATCGAAGCATCGAAGCACAGCTGCAATGCGAATTTAAAGGCATTAATTTTTGGACAAAATACAAGGACCGTCCTGTGAAAAAAGCGTAAAAGAGCTCCGATTTGTAAACTCTACTGTAGCTCAATGTACCGTACCTCGAACTCATCTTGGCTCGCAACCAGAACACCTCCAGTCAGCTTCACTACCGGATTCAGCTGCTGTCGTGGGCGCTCTTCTGCGATTGAATACTTACAGTTTAAATAAGCCAATAGTATATCGGCTTCGGAATTCATTTTTGACGTACAGTGAAAACAGGCCTTGAGGCTAATTTCAAATAAATTAATCCCTAATCTTCAATATTTATCAGATCACTTTCTTCACTCACCTCCTCCATTCTTCTTCACTCTCGCCTTCGCATCGGCCACTCGCACACAGGAAATCTCGTGACGAACGGTAGAGAGGGAGTTGAAGAGGATTAGCGAACTGGAATGGAGGACAAGTAAAAATATAGGAGCAAGTAAATTATCTCAGACTCGTTCAATATTTGCCCCTCGCCGTCACATTAAGGTAATGCCAATTTTCCATGTTTCAAAGAACGCATTCATACATATCTGACGAAGAAGACTATTCTTACCTGCCGACTTCAGCCGCTCTTCTCTCTGGCAGGGCATCGTGTGCACTGCGACTCTCGTCCAGTTGCAGCTGTCCTGCTGCCGAACCCTTCAAACGAGAAGTATATGTGTAATAAATAAGTAGACATGTTTCGTTTAAATTGAGCGCATGCTATTAAAGGACAAAGATCAAAGACCAAAAATCAAACCTTCTTTTGCAGCAGCACCTCAGTCGCCACTGTGATAACTTCCTCGCAATCGCGCAGAGCGTCCAACATTCTATTAAATTAGTTTATTATGAAATAAAATTGTTTAATGCTCCTAAGTTAGGATCAACAGATCATAACTCCTAACTCAGAATCTTGAATCAGGAGGAAACAGAGTATCTCTTCAACAAACTCACTTCTGTCCATAGTCCTTGACCACATGATCTTTTCCTGTGCCCGTCACTCCGTCGTGGTGCTGGAAGAGGGCGAGCGCGCGTCGAGCACGCACCAGTCTCAAAATTATACAATTTTAGCATACATTTACAATCGGGCCCTCCACTCCCATCGTTTCTCGGCACAAATGCAAAAGCGTCGCAAAAATACCTGAACACCCAATTATAGTCTCACCTCTCGAATGATTCCTCACTAGCCGGTCCCGAATCCCCTCCGCTCATGCGCGACAGCGAGAATACAATCTCGGCCGATCTACAAAATATTTATTTAAATGCTAAAAATATATATATTTTTTTAAAACCTCAGGTAGTGCTGCAGCACGCGATCGAGCTGCTTGTAGAAGGGTCGCGATGTGAAGTATCCTGCAATTGATTACATTCTCCTCCATTCAAAACAACATGCGAGTCGCGTGGTCCTTCAAAATGAGCTCACCGCTCCAGTAGTGATCGTCCCTATCAGCATAGGTGAAGAAGTCTCCAGACAGCACGGGTAGATCGATCTTCTGATCAGCCGTATGCCGTTCGAGCACGGAGAAATAGTCGGAAAGAGTGCCGAAACGGGCCTGAACGAGTTAATGAGAAAAAAAATGTATGGCATCTGTCTCTGATCTCATAGATCAGCGATCAATTCTCTTTGAGTCATCTCGTATTATCTCCTGATTGCATCTATCTTTCCCGCTCCTCTCTATTTCTCTTGTTCCGCGGGGTATTTAAGCCATCAGAGCTATGATAAAGACAGTTCACCCACTGAATCTCCTTGTTGCCGACAGCATCCATATGTTTTTTCTCAAAAAATGTGACATCATCCCTAGACACAAAACGATTTCCTGTCCTCATACCTTGACATTCCATTCCTTCTGCTCATTCATGTACGCGAACAACTTCTGGAAGTTCTCGTACTGCTGCTTCCACTCGAATGTCGTATCGTATCTAATATAGTTATACTTCATAAATATTTTACGAATATCACTATTGTTGTAAGCAACAGTTCACACTACAAAAATACACAATCCTCTGAATCATGAGCAATAATTAAAATATTATTTTACTGATACGTCTATCTCTAATATTTTTTGTTAAGGTTATTGAAAGATAACCTGAAATCGTCGCCGAGAGGAATGAGGACGGCGTTAGTCTTGTATAGCTGCGCCTTCTTACGATATTGATCGTAGATGAGGGCCGCCCTGTGATCAAGTATTATCATATCTCCTTGTACAAATTATTCTCAACGGGAAAGAAACATCATTGATTTTCAACAACCTTACCCCCCCCCTTCAACAACAAAACCTACCTCGTGGCAACATTGTCCTCGTTGATCAACTGGGGCGCGATGCCCCATGGACATCCCGCGAAGCCACCTCCGGATAGACGGCGGAAATCGAACTGGCAGCACACCTACGATAACAATATTCGAAAAAGTTTGAAATATTATCGGAACGGAAAATATTATTATATTTGGCAACTGTAGAAAGACTAGCATTGTCAAAAAATAGCTTCAGTATTCACTTTAACTACCGTATCCTCTCACCTTCGGGTCGGGACCACACGTGTGCGGGATATCGTACGAGTAGAAGGGGAACATGTGCGTGCGCACGTCCGTCGCCTTCGACGAGTCTTAATTATGCCAATTAAAATATTAAAATATTTTGGAATCGATAGATAATCGAAAACTACCGTACCCCACATCTGACGCCAGACAAATTCGAGATTGCGCTGTTTCGCGAGCTCCTTCTTCACCGAATAGTGCACGCGCTGCAATTCATACTTTTTTCATCATCAATCATTCCATTAAGTCATCTTCAACGCCAGACATCATCACCAGCCATCCTACGCACCTGAATTGCAGCCCTGGTGATGTTGGCGACGCTCATGATGTAGGGTACGGTGGGCGAAATTCCGAAGGGGTCGATCGACCAATGCACACGTGGAAGTGCTTCTGCAATTGTGGAATGGTACGCTTACTTGACCACTTCAATTCACGGACAAAAAAATAGATAGCCAAAGGCCAATTTCAAGTTAAAATATGCACAGAACGAAAATGAATACCGTATTTCTGCTGCGATCTAGGAAAACACAATCAATCCTTTCAATTTTCAGAGAAAGAAGTTGCTAACCCTTGGGAAGATGGTTCTTTATCCACTCATGCCCCTCCATCAGCTCTGCTATGATGGCATTGTAGTGTGTATTCGCTTCATCGGCCATCACCCATCCACCCGTGACCAGCTCGAGACGGCCAGAGGTCAGCAACCTAAATAAACATAATTCAATAGAAAAATATCATTAAAGCATCTGTACATGAAGTACAATTGATATCAAAGTGTTTGTCTACAGTAGACTTCAAAAACCGGATTGTTTTTAGTTTTCAATAAATAATAATAATAATTAATCCTCACCCCTTCACTTTCTCCCTGGTCGGCTCATCCAATCCACGCCACCACAATTCGAAGAAGGAAACCTCTGCGTAGATGAACGACATCTGGTCCTGTATAAGAAATTATCGTATTCAATCAATAAGTCAATCCTCGATCGCTTCCTACCATATCCACCGTATTGTACCTGTTGTGGTAGATGCGTGGCCATTCCGTCGAGGATCAACTTCGTCTGCGCGTCAAAATACTCCTCGAATGTGCGCAGCCAGCCTAAGGGAAGGATTTATTGAGAGGCTAAGGATAAGGAGAGCCGGAATTTCGATCCTACTCACCGGGATCGCAATGCGAGTGCGGCACGACGATAACCTCCAACTGCGGCTCCGTCTTCACTGCGTCTGCGTCGTATTTCACCTTAATTAATATTATTTTCGAATATACATATTTCATAAAATGGTAAGCGACGTACTACCAGCGCATATGATTGAATTTTCGTTTGAAAAAGGATTTAAATATTAACCTCCCATCCCTGCTTCCACACACCTCCGTCCGGATTGTCGAAAGCGATTAGGTTGTACATGTCGAACATCTGGAACGGAATATTCGCTCATCAAAGACATTCATTTAAAAAAAAAGAAAATAGTGAAAGGCTGAACTGCAAGTTGTGGAATTTTACTAGTTCTAGAGTAAGGGATTGATATTCCAGCTGCTATACAAATAATTGATTAAAAATCATTATAGCGAGTAGGCGAAATTAAGTTTGGAAGCATTTCGCCTACCTGTATCTCCGAGTGGGGTACACTCATCTCCTTCCTCAACGGACAGACATCCTTCGCTGCTTTCGTCGTCTTCGAGAGGAATCTTCTCACGACCTCAGCCTTGTTCCCGCCACCCTGCGGTTCGGGCACTTGCGCCTTCAAATTATATTTGTTGGTCAAACTAATAAACTAATATTTCAATTGTCTTGCTAATTTTTCTACTTCTTTTCTTCATTTTCAGAATTATTTCACATTTCTCTATCTGGATGAAGATGGGGGAGGGAGCGAAGCTTATAGATAAATCTAACCTTATCCTCCTCTCCGTTGCCCTCTTCCACTTCGACGGCCTTATTCACGTGCTTCTGTACTTCTTCCCTTGCTTCCTCCTTTTCGTCGAAGATCTCGTTCTCCTTCTCTACAGATTGCATCATTACAAGTCTCTAGTTTGTTAAATATCGTTAGCCTTCATTGGAAGAGAGTATTCTCTTAGAATTTCGAAATTTTTGATGGATTAAGTTACGACAAATTGATACATTGGTAGGATACATCACTACTCATTCTTAGATGTTAGCCAAATTTGCAAGCATAGTTCGAAAAGAAATATCTCACCAATCTCCTTCTTCTCCAACTCTTTCCTCTGTCTTTCGCTCTCCCTCAGTTCCTTCCGCAACCTATAATGATGATTTTAATGTAAAATAAAACAAAATTTTAATATAGGGAAATATTAATGTAAGATAATTTGATAACGTTATACTGTGAAAATTGGATAAAGTGAAACTAACCTGTCCATTTCCTCTCCGTTTCTTCGAAGACTCTCTTCTAACGACGACATTTTCTGCTGCAGACGCAACACCTGCGACTGATGTTAAAACTTTCTTTTAGCGTTATAGAACAACATTATATATCCCCTCCAATTGTAACACTCGGAGAACCCCGCTATAGAAGCGATAATAGTGTGGTTACGGTAATATCAATAAATTTGTTCAACCAACCTCAGCATTCTTATCAGCCCTTCGCATGCCCGAAGGCGAATCGATCGAACTATAGAGGATCAAACTGAAAATTAGACATTAAATATTATACTTTATACTTTGAAAGTCCTCTATCATGACTCAGAAAGTGGAGTGAGTCAGAGAAGACCTCTATGACGAAGCAATGATAAAGTGATCTTTTCAGCTTCATATATACGCGAAAATTCTGATCATAGCCTTAAGGACAAACTTGTTCTAGAGGAAGAGAGAGAGAGAAAAAAAAGTTAAAATTCAAAACCCCTCCCTCCCTAATCGAAAAAAAGTAAACTAAGAAGTAGAATATTTCAACGGCAGCAAGTAAGCTATAGTATTCGTCATAGCTTTGATAGCCCAGATATTCTAATTCTTACGAATTTCACGCAAATACTTGATAAACAAATAAAACTATAATAAACCTCATAATGATAAAGATGGCGATAAAAAGCAAGAGGTAGACATTCCGCGTTGAGCGCGCCATCTTCTGTGGAGAGGCGGAGGATGAGAATCCTCCCCTTCGAAGACGAAACAGCTGCAATTGATCTAATTAATAATACAACAAAATAAGAAACAAATCACGAAGAAGAAAATGCAAGAGTAGCAAGAAGGGTGATTCGTTTTCAATCAATTCGTAATCGAAAAGCAAGTAAGAAGAAGCTATAGCATTTCAGTGACAGATTGTTTACTATAACATAACTAACACGTGAGAATAGAGCTTCCTTTCAATTTCCGTCGCTATTATAAAGAGCTCTAGTGGAAAGCCAGAAGACCAATGTGGAGAGAATAGAGAGGGCAATCAACGCCATTTCTCGCTAGATGCGCTTCTCTCTCTTTCTCTTCAATCCCCCAAAGACAGATTTGCGCCCCGCATCCGAAGCCCACTTATTCCGATCTAATTATCCGCGAATAATGGTGTGAAAGAGGGACGAGATAAAGGAGTAGAGGAAATACTCGTCTGAGAGGACCAGAGAACGCAGAAATTTGAGACCTAGGGAAGTTACGCGATAGAGGATACTACTAGGACGGGATTCATACGAAAATAAAAACAGATATGCGAGTAGCCGAACAACATACAATAAATCAGCAAAAGACGTGGACCGACAGGTTTACCATTTCGCCTTACAGTAACCGCCAGTGGAACTGGGTCAACATTCCGACAAGCTCTGTTTTCCTTACTTTCTTCTATTTGAAAATTCAATTTGTGTTTAATTCTTAGGTTATTTACGTCCATTAAGCACGCCTACAGAGCAAAAATCACCGAAATTTTGTTTATCAAGAAAGAGATAATAGCAATTTTCTAGTTTCACAGTTTTTCTGACATCGAGACGTACAATACAATTGGATTATTATTGTGAATACACTATGGACTCGCTTTCGGGAAGAGGACAATGACTGTTAAATGTTAAATAAAGACTTCTGTAATATCCGGATAATATGCAATATAATCAGTCATCATTATGCAATGTGGGGATTGGAACGTAGTATAAAGTGATTGAATCTCTACAGAATCACATTTTGTACACGATTAATGGTGGATAATTATGCTTCGTGGGTGGTCTGAATGGGGAATATGGTAAAATATTTAGTATCCGAAATCCTGCTTGGTCTTTCCGGGAGGAAGGGGATAATCGAAGATGATAGGGTCGTACTCTGGTCGGAGCTGGAAAGAAAGGCAGTTGTTGATCCTCAATGAAGAGAATACGGTACCTTGTGGTCGGTGAGAGCGGCATTGATAAACGTCGTCACGCCGTTCGTGGTTACTCCGTGCTTCTGGTGGATGTGACCGAAGACGTGGTATCTGCAATTTGAGGTGTAAAAGCGAGTAATATTTGATTTATGATTATATCACCTCTTCCAGCACTGCCAAATATTGTTGTCAAAATTTAGAATACTAGAGGTATCAGAATATAGTGTGAAGAAGGAAAATGGAAGTAAGGTCTCACCTCGGTTTCACTCTCTTTTCCACTGTGTTCAATAGCTCTGCGCATCCCGCGAGAACTCCGTCACACTTGGCCCATGCATTGAAGTCGCCGTGCCCTGCGGTTTATTTTCTTATTATCGATTTTTCTGGGTATTGTTCTCGTTATGCTTACACCTTTCGTTACACAATCAACGTGGTTCTTCATTCATTTTTATTGAAGAATTTTGTTTAAAATCATAATTCGCAAAAATTTGTGCTCATTTAGACTAAGATCACCAATACCCAGAAAAATAGCCCTACAACCAACCAAGAGGAGGAGTATGCGTGATCAGTACGTCCGTATTGGCCGGTATCAGGTTCCACTTCTGTAGAATCTTCTGCCCTCTTGCACGATAGAACGAGTAACCGGGCATCGGATGCCACGGAGCACCGTAGAACTTGATACCGTACAACTGCAAAGGGATACTGTATGGATACTGTATTGACTGAATTCTGTAAGATTATGGCCCAAATATATTTAGGAAGAAACATTCCATAATATATGGCTGATGGATCTAGGAGATGGTTGATCCAGAAAACAAAGCGTACCTCAATCTGCTTATCGCACAGGTAGATGCAGTTAGACAGCAACTGATAGGCCTTGTCCAATCCGAGCATATTGAGGGCAGCCTGACAATGGAATACTGTAACTCGCTCAAACTATCGATTATCGAATCCCACTCATATTATTCATTTAGTGAATGCACAGTTTGACTGCACAATGGGAAATATTCCTCGAAATCTCTCATTTTCCTACGTAAATATTCTTTTTATCTGAAGGTATCGTATTCACCTGCTGCCTATCCGTCATTTCTTCTCCATCCTCAAATCCGAGCTCATGATTGCCCGCAACGACAATCTTGTGCTTGTGAGGAAGCTTGCCTGAAATTAAGTGTTGGGGTTTTTATCATGTTTATAAAATTTCTACGAGTTTCGTGAATAGTGATCTCAGTTTCTACCCCACCTATCGTCCACTTTGATCTATTAGCTCCTCTTAGTACACTTGAAAAAGGCGCGCACATTTGCCTGTTAGGTTCGAATTATAGACTGGCTCTCATATTTCTTCATGTTCTCTCGTTTTCTCTGACTATAGATAGTGCCCACAAACTGAGAATGAGGTGATCTTCGCCGGTTTCGATACCATCTCCATGCATTTTCTCGTACGCGCGCGATCAGATAAAGAAACTGAACCCGGTAATTCCTCCCGGCAGTGCCATTTTCCGATAGGCAGGAAAAGAAACAGTTCTTGCGCGGCGTGGCTATGTAATGTTTCAATTTCTAGTGGCTTCACGCAATATCATCCTGAGAATATTTGAAATAAAGAAAATGTTTATGAAAGGCAAAGTTCCTCTTTACTCGGTAGACATAAAGTTGCTCAAATTGGGTTCTTTACGCTGAGAACTAACAACGAGGAGACGACCTTAGCCCTATTTTAGCCGTCCCCGCACATTATTTTGTGCTGAGCTGTGACAACTAGTAAGGAATTGTCTCGTAGTCTCTCACTTTACGCACCTTTGCCTCTTTCTGACTGGAGAAATATGTGCGGAAAAGGGGAGATTCACTCTCGATTACTATTCATTCCCTCTAGTAGTCACACACCAGACATACGAATTGGCCGAACTATCGATTATCGGCACCCTTCCCCCCTAACACAGCACAAACCACTCTAGAGGAATGCTCCAACTCTATCATTTTCTCATATTCTCTTGCTTCCCTGATCGACGATGAGACGATGGTGCCCACTCTAATAATGGAGTGCAAGAGAATGGGAAATGGAGAGTGTAGGCTGATTTCCTACCAATTTCGGCGTTGAACTTGATGACTTCTCCTACATCTCCGTAATTTGTGAAGTCCCCAGAGTGAATGAGAATATCTCCATCGGGAACGGAGGGTAGAATCTCCTGAAATTCAACTTCAAAATGAATATACAACGTAGATAATTCGGAATGAATAGCTGTTTTGACTTGGCTTTTGAAAAAAAAATTCTGAACAGTAAGCCAATAAAATAAAAATAAATGACGTGAACATTGCACTTTACGTTCTTCTTAGTATATGTACTAAATCACATCAAATAATCTTACCTCTAACTTCTCATGGGTGTCCGATATGCAGACGACTCTCACTTTATTCTCGTTGATCGGAGCGTCGAGCCTGAGCAGAACCGGGTTGGCAAACCGACTCGGGTCATGGTCCGGATGGGACAAATCAGCACCCATCGGGCGGGTACTAGGGGAACCAGGTACTAAGGTCCACGTAGGGTCACCGAACAGACTATCGACTCGCGTGAGTGTGGAAAGTGAAAGGACACTTCCTTACTCACCATTCCTCTCTCTCTCTCAGATCGATACTTATCAAAACATTGATGGATTACTCGAGTTTCTCTTTCAATTATCTAAGGTCAATTATCTATTTATCCACCAGAAAACGCATTTTCTGTGTTCTACGTAAGGATTGACTTTCGTTTGGCTCCATAGGCTTTAGGGTTTTGTATGGTTTCAAATGCGTTTTCGCTGGAATTAATTTTTTTCGTTGAAATACGATCCAAAATATAAGCGCGTAATTTTGAATGACGAATTAATGCGGGTGACGCTTGCCTTTGTTAGCTAAAAGTTGCGCCACCTTGTCATGCGCGTAACTAGTTACTAATGTCTCAAAATATAGCTAATCAGTTTTTCGAATCTCGAAATGCGCCTTCTCCAAATCTGACAGATTCTGTTGAGATTTCAGATAAGAGTGCATAACCTTGTGTCATTAGTATGGTCTAAATCACATTTACTCGACCTTTGTTGTGATACTCTGTGTAATACCGAGACAGGCTTTTGCTAATCAATGGTCGAACAATGCACCAATTGAAGAATGGGAATTTACCCGTATGCACAATTTACTCATATTTACGAAGAGACTATGGCATCAAAGATGCAGATCAAATCAACCGAACGAACGGTGCCAAAACAATAAATTAGATAGAGCGATCTTTGAACTGGGAGAATCAGTGAGTACACACGTAGATAGTATTTCGAGATGTCCTATCTCCCTTGTGTATATTTTGACACTTGCGGAGGTCACAAACAGTTCGATGTTATTTTTATTTGTCTAGACACTTTTCTTTTACATACATTACCATGACACTACTTTACCCAATCGGGCTCATTCCACTTTATTTTTCCACTTAATTTCTACAAAGGAGACTGGATCATGCAGGATAGAACAACGCAGTACACTATTATTCAGTTGAAACATTGATTTAAATTCTAACCTCAGACTCTTTGCCGGTTCATTTACTCTTCCCTGCTTCTGCCACTTTCGCCAACACTCGATCGGTCGCTCTGACAATGGGTCCACATTGATTATCGGCTCCATATTCCTGAAAAGTCAGTGATCGATAACCAGCCAGCGCACAGATTACAGTAGTCGATAGGTCACTTACCGTAAACTGTGCGTTGCCGTGTTGCTGGTGATTCGGTGATGATCCTCTTTCGTCTCTGGAAACCTGCCTGTAATCAATCTCCTCCATCTCCAGCACAACTCGGAATAGGCGCGCCAAAAACGGAGCCGAGCCAGCCGGATGCTGGATCTCTCTCAAATCCACGCACTCTCTCGTCGAATCTAACCAGTGAGAGAGCACTAGGATTTGAGAGAGTCAGGCTCAAGCCAGCCAGCATATATATGAAATCGATGGATGGAGAGATGGAAAGGAAGGAGGGGGGGGGGGTGAAAGTTAGAGGTGGTTGGAAAATGATGATGAGGTGAAGGAGATGATCCAAACATGTGCGCACGATTCATATTTTTTAAAAGTGATTAGGTTGACCATTGTACTGTTAGGGTGCGTTACTCGAGTATCATAGAAATGCTCTCTCTCTCGATAGAAACAACTACGGCTGTTATTGAGGGGAAGTGGGGTGAGGAAGGGGGGATAGTGCCGAGAGAGAACGATCCAAGGTTAGGCAGTCAGTCAGTGAGAAGGAGTCAGTGAAGAGAGGGGAGAGGGGGAGAGAGTGGCCACAGTTTGGCACCTCCCTCTTGTTGATGCTGTTGAACAGCAATGATTCCATTGCAGATCCTCAGGATTAGGGATATCAGAATGAAATATTTGGCACTTCTTTCCTCGTGCTCTCTCACTACTCTCAGGTAAATGAGGCGAATTCTTCTTGCTGGCCTAATTTGAACCCAAAGAGCATTCAGGAAAGCACAGTGAAGATAATTACAGGCCATCGGACTCACACCGAAGCGCCTTTTTCTCTCATCAGTATGAAGAACATTACCAGGATTCGGGAAATATGTGAATGAGTGCCCCTCCTTCTTGACGAGATTACCCCTCCAGAAGAAGAGTGAATCAACAACTGATAAATACGTGTGTCTTCGTATCTACAGTGACTCACCACTTCAATTTATCGCCCGCACACACAACATGTAAACACCAAAGTAACTATGTCGAAATTAAGATAACCTACTAAGATCTGCAATCTTTAAATGACGCCTTTTAGAAACCCCTGCTGTGATCTGTGACTCATCACTGCTATTTACTGCATTCAGCAGATGCACAGGCGACATGCATGTAAACACCCGATAATCTACTGCAGTATTGCGCAATGTCTACGGAGTCCAGAACACGAAATATTGTAGGAACTATCGAACAAGGTTGCGTTTGAACTATCGTTCAGGGCCTTCGATCAATCAAATAGGTCCAGATTAATGAATATGACAAATTTCGAGGGTGTGATCTCAAGGTTTTCTCTAGATACTTCAACGTTAGTTCAATTCCATTGAAAATAAAATTTTCTTGAGGAACCTCATGAGCAAACATCACTTCCTCCTATTGCGAGTCACCTGCCATTGTCACTCCTTCTAACTACTGTAGTCCCCGTGATCTATCTTGGACCATCGACGAAAACAGCTCAAACTTCACGCATCGCTTCCTTCTTCCACGGGAAAACGAAAGATGGAGAATAGAATGGGAATGATGATGGGTCCTTTTTGCGAGAGCACAACAGCAAAAAATAGTAATGCACGCATATTATGACGAATTGTGAAGTAGGAGACTGAATGGGGGTACGAATGGCTGGCTTTCGTAATTGTTACACTACCCTGGAAGCACTGTACATAGAGCTTGGCTTCCTAGCAGTTCCCTGCGCTATTCAACTTTCTACATAAGATGACCGTTTTTCACGTGATCGGGGTTAGATAGAATCTACCTAGGAAGAATTTTCTATGTACGTCTTGCAAGCCTATCTCAATCCTGTGCGATCATGAGAGTGGTAGACTGAACATGAAATGATCGAATGATGGTCAGAACGTATGATCTCAAGTGTTAGAGGAGTGATGACGAATGAAAGACTGTTCAACACTATGAGAATAACTCTTGAAATGCCGAGTGTGTCGCGAGAGTATGAAGAAGTAAGAAGGAACGGGGCAAAGGGAGAAAGAGAGGGAAAGGGGGCCGACCCATTCTCTCTCTCTCGATAGTGAAACTGGTATGATCGAGGGATGGATAGCGATCACAAGAGGGCATCAAGATGAAAACGAATTTAGAAGATTGAATCTACTGTTTTAGAGTGGAAGGAACCGTATAGAAGGTGTATGTGAACAACTCATCAAACTGATCTGTGATGAATACTGCAAAATAGCAATGTTTCGTAAAAAAAAACTCCGAGATTCCATGTGAAAGCGTTCCATTAATTTCTCTTTTTTGGCATCCAAAATAAAATAAAATTCAAAATGTTATCACCATCTAATGATGACTAAAGACTAAAATTTCGTAAATTAAGCGACATTTCTGCAGTGACGCATATAATGGACGAATAGATTCTACATCGTGATACGAATTTTCGCGATTTCAACGGATAGAGAAAAGAGAGAGCACGGGAAAAGAGGAGAACGAATGAAAGAATGACGAAGAAGTTGATTGAAACAACCAAGATTGAACATTGCAACTATCGAGTAAGTGATCCGTCTCTCATTTCTCCACAGTCTCAACCAAGTGTCTGACTCTCTCCATTTCACATGCTCTCTCATATCTCTGATGTGATCATTCTACCCATCCTTCCTCTTTAATCCCTTCGATAGAGTAGTAGTCTCGACCTCGGGGCTTATCCGCCAATCGGACAATAGATGGGTCATTCATGCACTTATGGGGGAGGATCCGGAGTGACCTACTAGGAGCCAAACTATCGATTTTTACATAGCCAAGACAGTGCACTATAGTAAAGGAAGTAAAAATGAACGGCGCATTTGGGTAAGAAGAAAAGCACAAACAAATTAAATTATTAGCCACTGATCCGAATTCCGATAAGAGAACACTGTAGTAGCTCTCTTAAATTATGGTTATTATCGATCAACAATACGATTACAGTATTTTCTCGTTGGACAGAGAGGACGAGAGATCATGGAATACGAAGAGAGTCAGAGACTATAGATTGAGCTACCGTGTCGGAACGAATGAAAGACAGTCTCTCACCCTCTCAATCGAGTCAAGTGTGCCGTGCGAAGTATACATTCACTGTATGAGGGTAATAAGCACCAAGGGGCGAATGAGAAGGAAAAGAGAGACCTTCAAAAGCGATGAATTGGAGAATAGAGTGTGGCAAAAAGGGCGGGAGATAGAGAGAGAGATCCATCGACCGTGCTGTAATTTCTCGATAGGCGTGACACCTCTTCACTATGACAAGAGAACGGGCGAAATGGGGAGAGAACGGTTGATTTCGACTAATTTTCGGCGTTGTGAAACGCAAGGAGTGACGCATGGAACAGATTACCCGGAGTGATAATGACAGATGAGAAATAAGATGGATGAATTGGAATTGAGCTGTCTAATTGAGTAGTGAGAGAGAAGGCGAAATTGAGATAACTTCGAATACTAAGTGGAAAGAAACTATGCGGGGGAAACTTCCCCATGGCCGCGTGGTCTTAGATGGTCTTCGAGATATGAGAGATCGATGAATTGAGAACGGTAGTACTCTCTCCATTCAACATTCTCTCTGATGACACAGTTAGACCAGCACACACTCTCTCTTTACATGATATCTCATAGGTTAGAATGATTCTACTGAACAGTTGAAAGAAGGAAGGGATAATGATGATAAGTGAAGGTTGTTCGCTAATTGTTTGGGTAATTGGTCAGAGGGAAAGGTAAACTGCTCGATACAGGTAGGAGACGGTCGAAAGGGTTGTCATCCTTTTCTTGTTATCCATCAGTGTTCGAATGGTCGAAATGATGAATGAGATAAGAGAAGGTGGCCTATATTTAGAGCGTAGGCGTGAAATGAAAAATACTAGCACATCTTATTCAATGATCAGCCATTCTCTATTTTGAAGCAATTGACAATAATTCTACTGATATCAAGGAAGATCCAAAAGTGGAAAGGACATGTGTTGTTTGCCCAATTGGGAACGAGTGAAATAACTGGGAGGAACCGATATAAATCATATGAATAATCGATCAAAGATTTGAACAGATCCATGGACTCCACCCTACCCATGTCACTAATACATAAGAACTGTAATAAAGATTGAAAATAAGTGCATCTCCCTTATTCTTGTTTATCCTAGAAAAAATCATGATACTTGAATCGAAGTAATTCTAGTTTGTTTTACACCTACCAGTACCCGTTTCGATCGCAATCAAACTACGCTCAATCCTGAAAACTTTCACTACTCGTCGAGAATTTTTCGATAAAATCCCTCGATAGCCGATAGAAATCGTTCAATTGTTCGTTCCGCTTTCCATTTCATTTTCCCGTCTTTCTCTCATCGGAAAGCATGGCTTCCGTTAAATTGTTGAGCTTTTCGCAATGCTCAAACTAAAGAAATTGGAATTCGCCAGAAATTCTTTTCCGAATACTCAGTCTGTCTCCAAACAGTGATCAACATGCACTGCCCCTTTCTCGGTCGGTAGTAAAATTGGAAACGAGTTGGAAGGAAAATACAGACAACGTTTCCTGGTCTATCGGGGAATGCACACAGACAACACATATTTCACCTACGATTTGACAAGAAACAATTTCTATTCAATCCACGTTCTCAGTGCCATCGGTTTAGATATTGGGAAACTAAGCCAAAACACAGCTCACGAATCGGTACTATCAAAAATGTAAGAGTGGCTAGGTACATTTCCGAACACAGATGTGAATGTGGACAGACACAATTAGGGATGACGATGGAATAAACTGTTCCGATGTTACAGTCACAGAAGACGAGATAGTTTTGGAAAAGGAGATATCGAGGCGTGCCAAATCGAATTACGCACTGTGCTAGAATCGTGTGCGCCAAGGATCAATCTGATTGGTCAAGGGAGTTTCTGAAAATGAGAGAACATGGGAAATAAATAGAGAGTCCTCCCAAACTGAATGGTCATAGAAAGCGAGAGAGCACGGGAAATGAAGAGATCGAGAACATTGCTCATCTACGGAAATTAATTGGTAAAGAATGTAGAAAACACGAAGATCACTCTTGACCACTGATTTAGACATCGTTGTACTCTTGTGCACCAGTTGTTTCTCACGAAAAGAGAAGATCACGAACGAGGATGTTTACATAATAGAAGATGGTAAATGTCCTTTTGGACACCGGCCTTGGCGATCGCATGGAAAATTTTCAAAGAAAATTCGGAGTTGAAAATATGGGAAACCCCTGTAGATGAAAAAGTGATCTCGATTTCCCTGTCGGCATGAGCAAAAGCGAGAGGAGAAAAAGCGAGATGCTTGATGGGAAAAGAAAGGGAAAAGCGATGGAGCCGATTTCGCTGCTTGAAAAGAATGACTGTAATCTTGCCTGTCGATCAGAACAGAAAGGAAGAAGAGAGAGAGAGAGGGGATAAAGGGAGATGTAATCTGAGGAGCGGATCCACCCTTGTAATGAAGAATGGGAGTGAGGGAATTAGAGTGGAATGGAAGGAGAAGGGCTGAGAACCGGCATTTGATTCTGGAGGGGCCGGAAAATGGACTGTGAATGCACTTGCACGACACATTAGTTGCAGGCAATGGTCCATTCGTCACACTGAAGCAAACATCTAAATTCACAAACATTATTAGAGATACTGAAATAGGTGGAACAAAGTGCACTCTCGGAGTTTGATTAATGGCGTCCTCTGCGTGCAGTCGAAAACGGAATGTAACAGAGTGAGAATAGCGTTGCAACCAGAAAAAAAGAGATCAGACAATCGTCAAATACATATACTTCGACTTCGGAGATTAGACTGTTCAGAGTGGCATCTATTTCGCCATGGATCTCTTAAATTAATAATTCGAGTTTGCAAATATCTTCGGTGCGTGAACTTTTCATAGATCAACTCTACTGCATTTAGCATCACCGGAAAGAGTCTGTCGTATTTTCTGCATATTTTCTGCAGAATGTGAAGGGGTGCGGAAAAAACGCTACTCATTTCGCAATGCTATCTCGGTATTCCTGACCGGCGAGAAATAGTTGCGTATCTAATGAGACATCGAGAATTTTGCATGTCTATCAGACATCGTCCGATTGTTTATGCAACGATAGTGTTTCTCCACCATAAAAGTGATCGATCTTGCAGTATCCAAATGCAATTCTTGTTCCTCATTGTCCCTATCGTTACTCGGCCATGTTTCGTTTGAAAATAGTAGATCTTATCGTCTCCGAATCACGTTTCATTCGCGATTGAGGGGAAAACAACCGATATGAGGAGGATGTGAACATTACAATTTGGAACAGACTCTTGCAATTCAGGGGTCACCTGAACTCCGAGAGAACATAGAGAACTGAGGCAGAAAATCCCTTGCTGTGAAAATAGATGCCCTAACAATAAATGAAACTTTTGAATAAACTCTTTATTCGAACCCGTGGCAAATTAGAATCGTAAGGTAAATCGAGAATAATCGGGAACAGGAAAAATAACTAAATATTTCAAAGTTGAATAAACTGAGCTAATTTTTTTAAAATATGCGTGCTAGGTTGGTAGGTTATATTTTCATGGCTCTTAGACAGGTTCAACAGTTATATTCTGACCTCACAATGTACATGTATTAATTGAGGACAAAGAAAACAAAAGAGCATAGATGTATCATCGGGCTAGACTGCTAATCGAGTGATGGGGACTCTTGGATTGATTCGATAGTGGTTCCCTTCTGATAATAGTTGCTGATGATATACTCATCGCATCAACGGAAATGCCACGGAGCGTCGATTGGTTGGCCTCGGTAAACTTCCTGCAAAAATAATTTAAATTCCCATTTCTTGATAGCGTTAAGTTGAATTCGAATAGCATCCGACAAATAATCTATTGATTGAGAATCGCTGTTTCAATGGTTAGTGTAAGAATCATGACATGGATATATTGATGAGTTCACCTCTTGGCAACTGCTCTCGGCTGAGTCATCGCTAGCACAGGCATCGAGGCTCTTCTCACGTTTGGTGCGAACTTACGTTTGAATAGAGCTGCAAAATGATTTTTTTTAATTGTTAATTTCAGTGGTGCTGATATTTTTTTATTAAATTGGCATGTAGAATGATGTAAACTAAACCCAAATGTTTTCCGAGAAATGAGATCTAATACGCTGCAAGATCTCCGAGATAATCTTCATGCGGCCCTACAAGGCAATATTGCCCAATTTCCTTCACCACCCCCACTCCGATGATTGCTTCAAGTTGGGGGCTATTTCTGGCAAACGGCTCATAATTTGCACTTTCTTTCCATGAACGGAAACGCTTCACTGATCGTGCTCACTGATCTAATGAAGCAAATATTTCAGAGATTATTGCGTAGCTAATATCCATCTGATTCATCAGCATTTCCGGCCCCATTTCGGTTTTAAATTCTACTTTCTCGCTAAATTATCGCATAAATATGGGGTTGGCCTCTTATCTGATCGACCTCGCATAGTTCGAAAAATCAGAACATTTCGCCTCTTCATTTCAATAGCCGTTTCGCATGTCAGACGTATTTAGAGAGCATTGAATATTGAGAGAGTCCGAACCAACTTTCGAAATGTTAGATCTCCAGCTCTGATACCGCGAGAAATTTACTCTATCTTACGTGACTGTTTCCTCGAAGGAAGTATCATATGTTTTTATTTCGCTCTTTGACATCAATGATCGGTCATGTTTATTCGTATTTCTGCACAGAAGTAGTCCTAATTTAGTCCTTTCCATTCCTGAATGTCAACTGCCAGTTGGCCTTGCCACTCAAGATGCGGAATAAACACGAAATGTATCTGTTTTTTCAAGACATAAGGGCTCTGCGATAGGATCTCTATTCAATTAAATTCTAGAAAAGCTATCGTTGCAGAATACCGTACCCGGTCAAAAGCAGAATCAATACGATACGACAAGAGAGAAGGCTCACCAGGATTATGGTATTGCTGCTGTTGTTGCTGTGCGGAGAACTTGCGAATCTCCTAAAAATACATTTTGTATTTACCAATCATCCCTTCTTATATTTTGAATGGTAAGTCTCCTCATTCGAAACCAGAAACCATACCTGCAAGGAAGGATGAACCGATAGCGAAGGAAGGAAATGATCCGTGAGATGCACTCGCGACTCGGTGTTGTGTGCGGCGTCGAGTGGATGGGAGGGACCGGAGAGGAAAGTAGCAGAGATTGGTCCTGGAATCGTCGTAGAGATCAGCGAAAAACTCGCTTTAAGTTTGTTTAAGAGACCTTCTCCATAAAAATTAAGCATGGAGCGGACATCCTCCAAAATTTTCGAATCAGACCTCCATACTGCGGTCACAGGAGAGGGTCGACCCCTTGTTTACAAAACAACAGTACTTGCCCCCTCTAGCCTCTAACGCGCGCCGCCACGTGCGCGCGAATGTCGGATTTTGGCCAAAAACGTGATATTCATATCTCGGCAACCGTACAAGCTAGACATGAAATTTCTTTTGTGTTATGTTAGTGGCCTCTTATGTGCAAAAAAGCACTATTGAAGAAAAACATATCTCAAAATATAATATATATGATATTTTGAGAATTTTTCTAGATTTTTAGATTTTTTCCTTGCTCAAATTCATTTGCGCAGGATCTCACCTACTGCATGTCGTAGCCATCTTGCGTCTAGAAAAGATCCACCACAAAAATCAATGATCGGGCTCTTCACGAGTGGCTAAAAATGCGTCCGAATGATGATGAGTGCAAAAATCGCATGTTCGAACTTTCCTATCTGGTCACATATTGCAATAATTTCTTATCGAAATTACTTATTGATCAATATCTTGAACTTTTTTCGTCATTCTTTAGGTTTGCGGTTCGATAATACAATGATTTTATTTGTTCTAACACGAGAGAAGAAAATTCGATTTTCGATTTCCGGATTTATCGTAATTCTTTGGCTGGTATAAGTTTGCGCAGGATCTGCCCTAGCATATGTTTTGACCATCATCCTACCGCATAACACCAGCAACAAACATAGAACATACAGCTTTTCACGAGTACCTCAAACTTCATCTGAACGACCTAGAGTCAGATGCCGAAATACCATTTTTGCAGATCCCTTCCCCTTCCTTGTGTGATTTTAGTGAAATACTGCTCAAATATATTTGTTACACCATCTAGCATACATTCATCGCAATATGAGTCAAATTGGCCATCATGACTTTTTTGACCCATGACCCGGGGTTCATGCCTCAGAAGTGAATCTCGACCATGAACCCCGGTCATGGTGATCAATTCGAGGTGGTAGGTCATGTCGGAATATTGTATTTGAGCAAGGAAAAAATCTAAAAATCTAGAAAAATTCTCAAAATATCGTACTATATTTTGAGATATGTTTTTCTTCAATAGTGCTTTTTTGCACATAAGAGGCCACTAACATAACACAAAAGAAATTTCATGTCTAGCTTGTATGGTTGCCGAGATATGAATATCACGTTTTTGGCCAAAATCCGACATTCGCGCGCACGTGGCGGCGCGCGTTAGAGGCTAGAGGGGCCAAGTACTGTTGTTTTGTAAACAAGGGGTCGACCCTCTCCTGTGACCGCAGTATGGAGGTCTGATTCGAAAATCTTGGAGGATGTCCGGAAGGGGGGTCGAAATGGTGAATTGTTATGGAGAAGGTCTCTTAAATCGAATTTTTAGCTGAATTTTTATAGTTTTTTTTTGCTTTTCAAAAATGTGAAATAAGCTTACCAAATACCGAAACGAGCGACGTATACAGGGAGATGAGTGAGAAGGCAGTGACAGTGAGGATGATCACCAGCATCAGCCATGTCTGCAATACGGACCAACTTTATTTCCACGTTCAAACTTGTAATTTTTCCAGGCTATGATGCAACACGAATTTGATGAGGTCATGCTCATCATGCGCTTACAGATCTTATAGATAGTCACTAGTGGAAAATGGCCAAAACAGACAACATGATCAGCTGGGTATGGATCAGTATCACTTCGTCGTGAGAGATTGATGAATAACTGGAACCGATCGTTTTCGGCCTAGATTTCTGGTGCTTCGAGTAATTGAAATGAAAAGAATGCAATGCGAAAATAGAATGAGCCTAGTTCCTACTGATTCTCGAAATTTGAGCATTGATTCTTTACAGTCGGGAATACTCACCACGTGCAGAGACGGGAAAGTGCAGAGGAAGGCCATCGATGCAGCATAGGGTATTCCTATCGAAGCAAGAAGGGAGTCGAGTGCGTCGAAAGACCGAGTGGGCTGCTTGCGCTTCCGACTCTGCAATCATTCGTTATATTTTATATTTTCTCCGCGCTGCTAATCTTTGATGATGAAAGTGATAGAATCATACCTGTCTAAAACAGATGGAATATCGAATTGTTGCATCCAAAGGCAAAATTATGGAAAGCAAAAGCAGTGTTGGCGCGGATGGGGCGCAGATTTGCCCAAGGCTTAGCTGAAAAGCAAAGTTAGTCCATTTAGACCTGCTCCAAATGCACGTGAATTTCACTATTTCGTTCCAGAAGAGTCAAACTACCTATTCAAGAGGCTGCACATATTTTCAGATGACAGAGGAAGAATTCTCACCAATATCGTCGCAGTTGTCAAAAACGTGGACATGATCGTTGCCAGCGAGATCAGCGCGAGAATAATATTCCTGATTATTTGATTCTTTATCAATTTTGTTTTATTTTTCAAACCTGCACAAAATGGGAAGAATGAGCAGTGATACGGCAAATGGAATTCCCGATGTTTTCAAGAGAAGAATCATCATTTCTCGAGTCTGAAAGATTTGAATATTCACATTAGAGTTCGTTTTTGTTAGTTATGCTTTCCAGTAATCCTATGGCAGTGTAGTTGAGAAACTAAATTCAATTGAGACACATTACTTATTCAAACATCCCTAGACGAGCATCTAATAATTCGGATGTTTTCACGTCTCATGAATACGCATGAGCTCACTAATACCCCCTATGAATAGACGTGTCTTATCCGGAAATATCCTCGAGCTTGCGGGCATTCCATAATAGCAGAAAGCTACTACGCACCCGATTTCATTACGCACGACGGTTCTAGGACTTCTCGGCGAAAAGAGAGATCTTTTTTTTCTTTTTAATGCTGCCCAGCGAGTTAGATAAAGTGAGAGAACATGTGAAATGAAGAGTCTGGATATTTAAATTACCAACCAATGTCTCCAATCCCGTTGGTGCTCGTAACTCGTAAAAGTCGAAGATTGCACAGATATCGTAGAATCTGAACGATGCATGATACTTTCCGTTCATAAAATGTAGTCGAGGCTTTAGAGATACTACGCACATTGACTGAATCCTAGGGAGCTTAATTGGATCATCAATAAATGATGTATAATCGCATTTGAAGTTACGCCCGAGGTAACAAATAAGGAAGCCATCGTTCATCCTTTGACGTTCAACGGAAATGCGTCAAGGCATTTGATCTGTCGTTTAATTGTGACCCAGATTCATCTTCAAAAGTGGTATTCGCTCTCATTTTCGTCAGTCTGATACTGATCCAGGTGCAGGAACCGAATATCCAACGTGGGACCCTCTTTTATATCCTATGTATTTCTAGAACTGGAAAAGGGGAGCAAGTGCGGAACCCACATCATTCCAGCACAGGCGACCACGTGGAAGGCTAAGATTGCTTCGGGTGCTCTTGAGATAGAGACACGAACCAGACGAACGATGAAATGGAGAGTGTAGATTACCTGGAATATAGTCAATTGATGATCGAACAAAGATGAGAGACTACATAAAATGGAGATACGACGAACCTTCTCCTCGATGAAGGCCCTCAGCTTCCTCCACAGTGCCCAGTCGCAGTTCGAAGTGAAGTCGGGTGTCCATTCCTGCAATTACAAAAAAATCAGTTAACGATTCATTTTTATCGTTATTGTAGTTCGCAGTTCAAATAAAAGTGTTGCCTCTGTCATCATTCAAAAGACTGGTTGAATACTCACCACACTTCTCTTTTGTCTGTAAATGAAGAGGGCAGGCAAGAACATGAGTGAGAGTGGAATCTGCACGAGAAAAGAGAGAAGGAGGAAGGAGGAGAGACCGTGGAAGTGAGGAGAGTGGAGGGACACCTGAATTCATTATTTTTCTTGTCCGCTTGTCTACTTGCCCTCTGAGTTGCTCCCCAGAAAAGGATTGATAGCTCACCCCACTAATCATTCCAACTGCAGAAGCAGGAAGTAGTATGAGAAAGATAGATCGTTCGAAGCATGTCTGTAGGAGTCGAGGCAAAGGAGCCTCCATTGTGCCTTTTCTGTAAATTGAAATAATTAATTAATATTTAATGTTTAATAATTAACCTCGATCGTTTCCAGTTCTTCCTTGTAGTGAGCACATTTGCGAGTCCGATGAGGAAGGATGGCAGCATGATCAGTGAGAGGGATGGATGGGTGGAGAGGGCCTGGAGTTAGATTAACTTTGCGGAACGTTTCAAGAACTTTCAAGATACAACGTTATTGCACAACTGTTGCACAACTAGGATATTTAAATTAAATATCATGACTAATCAGCAATTATAGGTAGAGATAAATACCATGGGGAATAGCGGAGACAGCATTAGCAGCAATAGGTTGAGGTTGCAGAGGAGAAGAGAAGAGATGAGAAAGACAACCTGAATTATGCGGCGTTTTGAGTTATTCTCACCTGAATTTTAGGTCAACTATCTAGTAAAAAGTATCAAATACCCATCCCTTCATACTCTTTCGTACTGCGAAAGTGCATTGCTAGGGCACTATAAACCTCGTAAACCCTTGGATTAATGAGGGATATTGCAAAGATGAACTCATTTCAGCGTACGGAATACAAAATCGCATGCCTCTTCTCTAGGCTGGACACGTTTACAGCAAACGAGATAAGAACCAAAAAAAAGGAAGGACTCACTGGCGACAATGCCAGCATCCCTGCAGTCACTGCTGCCACGACGGATGGAAGGGCGAAGTGGAAGGCGGATAAGAAGACGTCACGTTGAGATGTCGAATTGAGGGATGAGACGTCTTCGGAGAGGGATGAGGACAACGTCTGCAATCAGAATTATCGTCGACAACGTTGTGAGCAGTGATTCCGCAAGACATGGCAAGTTTTCCGCAACCCTTCAAGAATTATGTCTTCTCTCCATGGCATTATAATTTTTTTCACATAGGTACCTGAGTTGTCACAGCGCCCATCAGAAGAATGATTGTGGTGAGAAATGTGATGAGAAAGAACGCGGCAGGATGGTGAAGAATTGTGGGAGCGCATCTGTAGTAGAAAACAGGAATTAGATAGTGGTATTTTACAATTTTCCTAATAATTATTGGCAGAATTGAATTACAAAAATATGTATTCCCGATTTGCTAAACCACGGTAATACGTTGTTATAAATTCTAATGTAGCTACATTTGACTTGTTTTCACTGTAAGTAAGATAGAATGGTAAATGAGAGTAGCGATCCTTGAAGTAAAAACCCTAATTGGATTGTCTTCTCTATGAGAAGGAAGCGAAAATCGCATTCTCGTCTAATATTCTGTTCATTTGATTCTCTTATTTCGCAAAAACGAGGTGAATGTGAAGCTAGATAGATACTAGAATATTTCAGTGAGACTGGAGTAGGAGAGCTCAAAATAGGGACTATCGTCTGTTAATTTCGAAAACGATCGCATAGAGTTGATAGTTTTGCGAAATGAAGAGATCGTTACCCGTTTTTCGAGCTCATGGGTAAATCATACCTCTTAGCAATGTATGCTCGCATATCTCGAGAAGGAAGGAAGGTATCGTCGGAGAGCAGAGAAGTATGAATGCCAGATATATCTCTATAGAGATACCCTCTCCTCTCCCTCTCTTGGTTCTAGACTCCGCCCTCTTTACATCTAGGAATCTAAGAATTCCCGACAGGATTAGACGCATTTTATCGAGGGAGGAGACCTTACTTGAAGTCTCTTCATTGCACAAGCTCTCTTACAGGATGGTGGGAGTGGGAGTTTAATGACCAGATGCGCCGTGTTCATATCTTTCATGGAATTATCCAGACACTCGGTATATGTAGATATTAATGCACCGATTTGATAAAGGGTAATTTGTTCCATGTAAACCTCACTCATGTTCCTTTATGCGACCAAACATCGTATCTGTGTCGGTTCGGGAATTTATTATATTCCGATAAGCAATAGCAAATGAGATCATATCGAGGGAGATTTGGACACACAGGCAAAATATGGTTTCAGGAAGCAACAATGTTCAACGATCACGATATAATAAGGGATTTAAGTGAATCATCTCTTCTCCATCTTCGATCCCTGAAGAAATTGCTGAACTTGACCATCGGAGACTTCTGAAATGGGCTCATAACTATCTGTATTACCCACAGAGTTAATTTAATTTTCATTCGACTGGAACCTTGAGGTAAATAAATGGCCCGAAAATATAGAGTTTTCCTCATAACTTCATTGCAATCTATTCCAAGCTCTAGCTTTCTTGTTTTGGGGGTATAAAAACATCGAAAAATTCTTTTGTGTGTCTCTGCTTCCCGTCTGGGCCGGAAGCAACAAATTACACACCGACTACAAATCCGAAAATCCCCTCTCCCCTCTCCCTTCGTGATGAATTGCAAATATTCGAGGAAAGCCACTGCAAAACACATGCAATTCCTTCTTGGAACTAAATTTTCATGCGAGAAATAGACGGCAATGGACTGCCGTGAGTACTTTTCATATGGTTTGAAATGTGCGAGGGAGACTGCTCATATTTCAAATTGCATGGGCCAGACAGGAACGAGAGAGCGTGCGAAGTGGAGAGAGCGCGTACCCGCAATTGCAGGAGTCTTGACGTCCTTGTGTACGTTCTCGAGTGCCTCATCGGCAGAGAAGGCAGCTCGACGAGTTTGCAGAAGGTCCGCATTTGCAAAATCAGAAGTGAGGAGGACGGATGAGCTGAAATGTGAAATATGCTCCAATTTGTTCTCATGAAATCACAAAATCCAGTCTGCGTGCGTTGGAAATCACATCTTGGTTGTGACTAGAAGAAAATATCTTAGCCAGGAATATCTTTTCTCAGTAAATATAGGAATAGGTCATAGGAAAGCTCGAATATCCATGAGTACAAAAGTCTGACCAGGCTCATCACGCACTTTCAGTACATCATTTTCCTAGTACAAGCTACGTTTACTTATTCATTTCCATCTGTATCAAATCTTCCTCACTAGAAGAAACTCGTTGATATTGGTATATAGTTGTCATTTTTTGTTCTTAATTTATTCCGATGTTGATGACGGTTGGAAGAATGTACGAAATACGTATCTATTGAGTCTCAAGTTCTTTGACGCCTTCATGTTTACTTCTCCCGAGGTTGAGCGATATTAGAAGAGATTGATGCGGACGTATGAGGGATAATCCAACTCGTGCTCACTTTCACTAATAAAAGTCAACATGGCTTGTGAACATGAAGTGTTCATTGAACCAGACTGCTCGTAGTGATCGTCTAGACACTCGGAATTATTCAGTGTCCATACTAGGAAAAGAAACGCGCTCACATCTACAGTTCGAAAACCAGGTTATCATTAAATCTACTGTTTGCCAATCGAAGGGGTAAGAGAGCGTTTGAGTTTTTAAAAAAATACTCGTATTTCTCAAACAACTCACGGCGTGGACGTCGGAGGAACGGCGAATGCATCTCTCATGTAGGGTGTGGTCGATGTCTCGGTGAGTGATCCTGTTACCACGGGCATTGGAGGTGGAGGAGGCACGGGAGTGGGCACGTTGATCGGCTAAATTTAATTTTATTATTTCAATTAATCTATTAATGAAAAATGGAATGGGCGGATTAACGCTCCAACAACGTTTCGTGCAACTTCGTTTAAATCTTGAAACGTATGGAAATATAAGTACCAGAGGAGACGATGACTCGGGGGAGTATGCAGACGGAAGAAGGAGAGGTCGTGCTGGAGCCCGCTCGTAGTAGCCAACGGCACCGCGACCGTCGGCGACCTAAAATTATATGTTCTATTTTAATCAACTTGATTTAAAATTGACCTTAATCGCATCAGCGTAGTCTCCGACGGCCCGATAGGGGAGAGTTGCGTAGTTCTGAAGAAATGATCAAATAATTATATTTTAGTTTCAAGGCTAATCGTGCAGTGTTGTATCGGCCTTGATCAGTGCACAGGTTTCTCACTGTGAGAGAGAAAGTGATAGGTAAGCAGTTTCATGCCGATTGATTAGATAATTCTGCGCAACTTCAAGAGGAGTTAGACGCTTAAAGCACTTCTTTCGCGAGTCGAATGAATAGTCGAAAAAGGAAAATAGTGATTCACTATACAGTTTTGTTGTTGCATACTCTGTGTGAAAATACCCCTCCTCCCTCCTCCTCCATTCATCATTAAACCACCCTCAGTTCAGTCGAGACTACATGCGCATGAGGCGATGTTTGTGCATCAGAGAAGCCCTCAGATTCCCCGAAAGAAATGTTATTGCTCTCACCCATTCATGCGATCTCTTACTGTGTCTGACAAGCGACTTAATTGCATCAAGACCACTCATATTTCCAATTTGCGTAGACACGACCGGGTTTGCCTCATCGACATTAGCTCATTACATCAACATTTTGCATCGAAACGCGTCATTAGTCGAGAGAAGAAATCGGGCTCTCTGAACTGGTGTAGTAGTGAGAAGCAAATACCTTGCTTTACGCAATTTCTCTACTTTTGCCTTTATCACCACCAAGCAGGGATTATGTAAGCAGATTTATTCGCAGGAAACGGAAATGACTGTCGGCAAAAACCATTAGGCAGTTTCTTCGAATACAAACCCAAAATAGAAACATTAGCGAAGAAATATCGGCAAATTATTAGAGCACTCGTAGAGCAGAATGGCAATGTTTGAGATGAGCTGGAGGCGAGGTAGGTCAAACCTTGGAGAGAGGTGAACGGGCGTATCCACCTCCCGGCATGTAGATGCCGTACTCGCCGAGGGTACGACGAGGGGCAGAGCTGCAAAGAGAATATTGATGCTGAAATCAGGAAGTTTGGCTCCCCGGGTGCGTTCAGCTTGTTAGGTGGTTTGGGATTCAAAGAATACCTGTAAGCAGTCTGCGACCCCACGTAGGCGGAGGGGGATGCATAGGAGTTGAGCGCCTCGGAGTACGCCTGAAATAAGAAAATGATAACTCTATTTGTAAACGACCTTTAACAATAACGTGAGCATCATTATGATTCACGCATAGATACCTTTTTATATGCATCGGCATAGACAGCTCTCCTCAATGCTTCGTATCTCCTCGTTCCGTAGCTGTACTCGCCAACGGGGCTTGCATAGGCGGAAGGAGAGGCTGCAATGAAGATCGAATACATTGTTCGTGTCGCTTTCTAGGCGCTGATCAAGATAGTGTTCCAGATGACCGTTCTTTTCACTTCACTCATTTTGAGGGTTCCTTGTCACTGCTCTTTTTCGTCTAGGCCGTCGTTTGGATAGATAATTGTTTTTTTTCTTCGAAAAAATCGAAATTTCTCGGTTCCGCGTACCTAATAGCTCGATCCGAATGTCGAAGTAGACTATCAATTTATTTCTAGCATTGTGTTTTACTGGTGTGCATACAAATTAAAAGGAGACTATCCGTTGAGATATTCATCGACCCTACCATATCTCAGGGCATCAGCTGCTGCATAGCTTCCACCTCTGGTAGCATACGAATCAGCTCCGGGCGCCGCTGTACAATCAGTTATCGATTTAGATATTTCAATAAGTGTAAGATACCGTATCTCAGCGCATCTGCCGCAGCGTAGCTCCCTCTGAGTGCATCTTTGGCTGCGTATGAATTGGCTCCAGGTGCGGCTGAAAACTCAGTCATCGTTTATTTTATAAAAAAAATTTGATTACCGTATCTCAACGCATCAGCAGCTGCATAGCTCCCTCCGAGAGCGTTCTTGGCTGCATAAGAGTCTGCGCCACCTGCTAAATTGAACAGACTTCCTACCAAGAGGAAGGGGCCGATTACAGCGTATTGCATTGTAGAATGAATGATAGATCCAAATTGAGAGTTCCGCTTTTACCACTAATGCTCGATCTGACCTTGTCCTATTAGCTCGGTGCGGCTATAATATATCTAATTGAACGAACACACGTACCATATCTCAAAGCGTCCGCAGCTGCGTAGCTTCCGCCTCTGAGAGCATCATTAGCAGCATATGAGTTAGCGCCGGTTGCTGGAAATAGAATTCTACTTCCATTAAATAGAATTTAGAACAAGCTTGTCGTGAATATAATCGTTTGTCGTGAATCGTTTTCTGCGTTTCAATCTGGAGAAAAAGAAGAATGCATTGCTTAATATCTCCAAAACTGACCGTATCTCAGAGCAGCATTCTTCGCAGCGTAAGAATCCGCTCCAGCATAGCCCGCACCTCCTCCAATCAGTGCCGCCTTGATCGCGTAATTATCGGCAACAGGAGCAGCTAAAAAATGTTATTCGATTTTGCCTCTTCATTTCTCACATTTGCTCTGTCAATCTAATAAGCGAGTCAATGCGTAATCAAGATAAGCATACCATATCTCAACGCATAATCCGCTTTCAACGCACTCCTTGAAATGTAATTATCAGCTACTGCAGCTGGATAATCGATTATCAATAGAAGATCAATAAATCGATATTACCGTATCGCTGGGAATCCGCGTAGGACCCTCTCAATTGATCTCGAGCAGCGTACGAATCAGCGTACGAGAGGGGAGAGCGGGAGAGCGCGTAGTTCTTAGCGGCATACGAGTCCGCGCCACCGGTTGCTAAAATTTTAGTTACTTTTTCATGATATATCCCAGGCTGTATGCGCCCTCTAATCACATTCTTCTGAAACAATGAAGAGCTTGAACTTACCATATCTGAGAGCGTTCTTAGCAGCATATGAGTCCGCTCCTGCATAGCTGGCTGGAGATCGATACAGTGTTCCTCGAGCAGCGTATGCATCTCCTCCTCCGTACCCTGATTGGTCAAACAAAAATGAAGCACCCCTTGTTTACTTTTTAGAGCTATCTCTTGTCGATACGGAAAATGCAGAATGATGATTTTTTACAGAAATATGCGAACCAATTATTTTTAGCAAAGAGGACAGGAGAACTTGCTGTCGCAAAGTAATGAACATTTACCAGCATAGCTAGGTTCAGTCAATCGAATTCCGCCCGCTGACCTTACGTACGTATCGCCGACATAGCCATTTCTGAAATTGAAAATGGACAATCTATGTCTGGTCTTATAAGTGCAAATCGTACCCATATCCGGCATATCCTCCCGCCGAGACCATTGCTAGCGATGATAATAAGAGTAACATCTGAACGGGGAATGGATGAAGAATACGAAATGGAATTACTCAAACATACGAAACTAAATATGGTGGAACGAAATGTTGGAATTACCACGATGTTAAAGAGGAATGAAAAACTTTTCGAGATTAGCAATGCGAGTTCAGTAAAAGAGATCGCGGCCAGTAGGGAAAAAGCGCAGTGAACTGATTAGCTGTTTTGGACAAGAAAGAGAGTGGACTAGCTAACCACTGTTAAAATCCGCACACCGAACTTTCTAGAGCCACTGCCAAATTCACTTCACGTGCCCTCACGCCTGCAGAGAACGAATTCAGGAGATCAGTTCCATTTTCAAAGCCGCCTAACTTTCAAATTAAAACGGAATTGATTAGATTATGCATGAAGATTAGGAATAAAGTAAACAACGTGCGAGATTTGAAGAATTCGTTGAAAATTCTACCCTAAAAATGTGCGATAAATAGCCGATAACTGCATAAGGGATGGAAGGGAGTGGCAATCATTGGAGGAAACTGTTTACGTCGACCAATTCGGTGAACGGAAAGCGTGATCCTGTCTGACGGTTGTGGTTTGAATAGTTTAAGATTTTTTGGTAAACAGTAAACGATTCTGTTGAACATTGGCACTGAGATGTTTCATTGGTTTGGCTGGAGAATGACATTTGCGGTATATGCCAAACGATTCGTACTTGGGGAGACACAACTTCATACTATCTATCTATCCTCATGTGAAGTGTTTCATCATGAAGTTTTTGATTGATTAAAATTTGAAAGTTTTTCACAATCCCGGCCAGCCACTTTTCAGATGTTTTGATTGTATTTGTATTTTTCAAATCGCCCCATATCCGAGGCAATCGAAGAAATAAAATTCCTCACCATTTCAATCAACAAACATTGGCTGGCGACTTCCGGTGATTAGACCACACACTGGTTTCAGACCATTCTCTGCTTTTTCTTCCCCAATCTTCTCAATCTTCTTTCCCTTCTCTATCCCGGCTCATCAACACGTTTTCACGTGCGGGAACGAAGCTCGAACTGGTTCGGAGATGACCAGGAAACTGAATCTGCGGTCAGAGAATAGAAGGGCTTGACCCGTACTCCGAACAACACTGCATGATGCAGAAGATAGTGCACACTAGCTAGATACTCTCCGGGATACTGAAGACATCTCTTATCGTTATCCCTTATCATCGGAGCCGTTCCAGAATTGGCGTGAAGTGGGGGGATCAGTTCTTGCTCATCTTTCCTACTTCTTCCGTTATCATCTTCGCTTCGCTCCATCTTCATGCTCTCTAGTTTCAGTGTTCTCTTCATCATCACTCTCTTCACCCTTCATGCTCTATCCTTTCTCTACTATGTACTGAGTGATTCTTCCTTGATCCCTCCCTCTTCTCAACTTCGTCTGATCTATCCTAGTGCACACGCACAGAGCAAATAGTGCCCAGAAGCCCCGACTCTGCCTCTCTCCGATTTCCCTACTCTCTCGCTACCTCTGCCTATCCAGAGTCTGAGCCGATGGTCAGTCATCAGCCAAAGGGGCGTGCCCTGCCTCCAGGGGTATTTAGTCCCCAGGAGGTAGAGAGGAAAGTACAGTCCACTCGACAGCAATGAGGAGCACACTATTCCTTACGGCAACTGCGGCTGTGAGTGTTAATATTTTTATGGTAAACCATGATTGGAATGTTTCAAATTCATAATGTTCTGGTTACGTCATGTACAGTGGATGCACTTTCGAATCTACAATTCCATTTACTTTTGAGAGCAGAAATCACTCCGTATTCTAGCCTTACATTAGGTTCATCCTGGGAGCTCCTTCCCAACAGTTGTTGTTTCACTCCTAATTTTAGTGTTTATGATGTTTATGTTTATGATACTTCAGCTAGAATTATTGTCAGATGAATCATGAATCTTTTTTCAGTTATTCGCTCTGGTCGCCTGCCGTGGTCGTTCTCGTCTCGATCTGTGCAATTACTACGCCATTCTGGGCAAGTTGGATGAGCACCCAGAATGCGCCAACCTCCGTGGAACGAATGCCCTCACGGGAACGACAACTACGAAGAAACCGAGAGGAGCACCAACCACAGTCGCGCCAGCGATAGTTAGACAGTGCAGCAGGTGAGGGAGATAATAGGGTGCCAAAATATTGAATCTTTGTATCGATCTCAGAATCATATTTTTCTTAGGGGTCAATCTGAACCATTATCAACCATGCCTTCCAGTGCTGTCGCCCTCACCCAATGCGCCTCTGATGCCGTGACATGCCCCGAGAGCGGACAAGTCTGCACTCAATCTGATGGAAACAAGTGCTGCCAGGTCGCCACCACTGGTCAGTTTTATTTGTCTTGGCAATGGAATTTTAAAGCAATTAGTAAATTTGTGAATTGTTCAATCGATAGACAAATATCCACTAGGAGAGTTGGGACTTGAAGAACATTAGAAGGCACTCCTTCCGGGAGCCGTCTAATGTTTGATTACTCGGTTGTCCAACTCCAACCGGGAAGAAGTGCCCGCGTGAATGGCGTGTTCTCGTTGGTCAAACAGTGTCCAGAGGGGCATAATCTCTCTACCGCGCACGGAAGAGCAGAGACAAAAAGTGACCAGTTCTCACGTGTGGAAGCACGTCTCTGTGAACATAGGGCAGAATTCTGGAGAGATGTGCGACGTGCAAACTATGAAAGAGAATTCACAAAGTAATTCTTTTTTCTCTCCAGGAATTCCCGTTTCGGAGATCAATGCAAAGCAGGGCAACTGCCCTCGCCCACTCGGAATCAGCGTCCTCCAGGTGAGAAGCGGGAGTTATTCACTTTTTCGAATAGGGATCACAATAGCAAAAAAAAGCGCAATTGAAGACAATCGGATGAATCTCAACTTACCAGAGATCTTTAGAACATAGCTCGATGTCTTCGCACTTTGTTATGACCAACTCATCTTTCTCAGGATAACGCTATCGGTTGCTGGCACGACGCCATCTGTCCGGGCATTCAGAAGTGCTGTCTCGAGCCGAATCCCGTGACCAACTCGGCAACGAGAATTTGCAGAGATCCTGTCGGAGTGTCCAGTAAGCTTCTTTATCATTTACTTTATCGGTAATAAAAAAATGTCTGAAATTGTAATTGGTAAGTGGATGAATCATCTCAGGTTCCTCCATCTGCACTCTCCCCCTCGCTGTTGGCTCGTGCACCGCACCCTCGTCGAGATTCTACTATGATGCCGCCACTGGTATGATCTTCTTACAGATCTACCTCCCAAAACAACGTTTCCTGATCTTGCGTAAATGGTTAAAGGAAATTTTCGAGTGCGTTTCAAACATAGTGGAAAACAACGATGGGGTGCCGAGTTGATTTGTGCCCGGATGGCGTTGCCAGTAAATAATTATCATTGACGCGTGTTCTTTGCAGGTAAGTGCTCTCGCTTCACGTACTCTGGATGCGGCGGCAACCCGAACAACTTCCAGTCTCTCGCCTCGTGCCAGGCTACTTGTGGAGCCGTCGGTGAGTACGGTAGCGAATCGCAAACTGATCAATCTAGTAATGAAGAACTAATCTTTTAAGAATCTACCAATCTAAGTAGAAACTGTTTCTATTCAGGCGTGAAGGGCACCCCGTCTTGTCCTTCTGATGCCTCCGTGGGACTCAACTGTCTCTTCGCTGTAAGTGATTACGGTATTACCACTACAAGTATAAAAACGCTCTGCTCACATATGCTCACATAGCTCAAAGTACAGGATGTGGCACGTGAATGTTACGGTACAAATACCATTCTTTCCAGCACACTGATGCCTGTCATTCGGATGCGGATTGTCTGGGCAGGGAGAATGGAGGACAACCATCCTGCTGCATGACCACTTGTGGATACAAGATCTGCTATCAGTACTAGACCTCTGTCTAACCCTCTCCAGTTACCATACTCTCTCGATCTGTGTGACAGACTATAGGGAGGTTTCTCTATCAAGCGCCTCCAACTTCCCGTGCTGGTCTAACCAGTGAAATGATCAGCAATTCATTCTAGCATTTTATCACCCTCTCCCTTCCTTTCTTTTATCGTACTTCCTGGTATCCTCTCCAGGAACTAGCCGTAGTTAGTGTATGCCTGCCTAATTTATTGTTTGCTTCTTCTCTCCTCACCTCGCGGGTCGAATTACACCATTGTTCGCTTATTTATTTGTGATTTGGACAGTAAACGAGATTCGAATAGCGAGACGAGGCAAGACATCGGAATGACTAGAAAGAGAGAGGGGAACTTAATCAATGTTCCGGGTTGGGCACAGGGATGAATTGAGTTTGAGGAAATCTGTATACGAAGAAGTTCAAGCGGGGATTGGTATATCAACAAAGGACTAAAGTATATAAATACTTTTGAACAAGACGAGATGAAGAGCCGAAAAAATTGAATGGCAAAATAAGAAGAAAGGAAGTATTGTCGCATGCTATTTAGAACATGTGAAATGATTAGTTCTTCATTCGGAAGTATTACTGAGACGATAATTTAGTTGGTGTGCCCATTGGGTGGTTGGCTCGGAAGTGGCAACATGGGTGGAGGAAGGTCACCGTTTCCCGGTGGAAGAGGGATCGAGAGAGGAGGTTGTTCGGGTGGTCTGAATGCAATAGCAAATTATCAACTAAAACTTCCAAGAAATCCCGAGAACTGGAAAACAATCTGCGCAATAATATCTAGCTAGACAATAAGTTTCGTTACCTCGTCGAGGCAGGTACTTGATTATTTGAATCGATGTGAGGAGGCGGTCGGAGAGGTGTGAACGAAGAATGGAAGTGCGAGGCAAGGTTCTGTAAAATTTAAATATTTCACCCCCACGTTTATTGGAATGAGTTTCATATATCTATGAAATAGTTCGAACCAAATTCAATAATTTTACAACCATAAAAAAATAAAATAACCGTTATCTGGCAGAAGCAGTCTTCGGTCGAGTCATTGAGCGGCAAGAGGGCGTGCTGGCACTGCAATATTACGACTAATAAATAAGCCCGGGAGGGATCAAAGATCAAACCTGGTAGAAGGCGTTCATGCCCGTCTCGGACTTTGCTGCCAACTCGCAGTCTAACTCCTTCGTGCACCGCTCACACCCGATGAGCTTCCTGTGTGGAATCATTTTTTATCGAAGGTACACATTATTATCTCGATAAGTAAAATATATATTCTTGATGAAAAACAGTGAAAAAGTTGTTTGCAAGCACATTTATAACTGACCTGCACGGAAAAGCGTGAACCCTGACTCTTCCCTGTTCCTTCGTTCGACCACAACGAGGACATCGATCCAGTTCGACAGTAAAATGATCGAGACGATGAATGGTCGAGAAGACATTCACACACTGCAATGAAAGATTCATTCGCAGTCAATAGGGTACCAGAATAACTTGGAAAAAAATGAATGAAGTACTCCACAAATGTAGATGGAATTGCTCACCTTATCATAGCAACTCCTCAATTTGGCAGCCGCAATATCTCCGAAGATCTTCTCGGTGAGCATGTGTCGATGCTGTTCGAGAGTTGCCAGTGAGAGTCGAGCGACGGATGGAAGGCACGCTTGTCTGCAGTGATTCACCTTTTCGTATCAATTGATGCACTTTTCCGGATAACTTTACCAAATGTTTACGCTGCAAGACAGTTCGTCTGAATCTTTCTAATACCGTCGTGCTTACTTGACATTGGGCGCGAAAGAGTGCTGCAGACACCAGTTCAGCCAGCACAAAACGACCATCGGCTGACGTTGAGAGGCCTGACAATGAGTGGTTTTTTATCTGATTTATTTTTCATATTATATATTTCCGTTCTATTGTAATTTCTTTTGGACGTGTATCTGTTCCGAGGCCGGAAAGAATAGCCATGAAACTTACATTTTCAATGACGTATTTGTTGCATCGCAGCTCGAGACTCTTTGATTCGAACCTTCGACTCAATCGCATGCACGTCTCCAGTGTGTCGTCTGAAAATGAACAATAGTAAAAAAATCATTAATGGGTGGCTCATAAAACGTTAATAGTTCTGGAAAACATCACCTCCAATGTCTTTCAGCGCGGGATAGGGGATGGTGCTCTCGATGAACCATCGGAATTGTGTGACGGGCGAGGGACAGGCCATGCCAGAGACGGAGACAGTAACCTCAAATGGATTGGAACGGTAGAACCCACGTTGCTAATGATTTTTCAGCTCAACGGATCATCTGATGTGAGACAGTAGGATTGTTTATTGAACGCAAGAAATACGGATGGAAGATTTAGCAGTTGGTTCTATTTAAGAGGGCGGATCGGTAATTCTCGACCATTTCGACAACCCCCCCGGACGCGTTGCCCCGAATTGCGAACCAAGGGCCCATACTTCATGTATGGACACCCCTTGGCCCTGTATACAACATAGTGCAAATGAGCCCCTCATTTGAGCTTCCATTGGGAAAATATTGATTCACAAATTTGAAAAATCGAAAAGTCATAACTTTTGAACGGGACCAGCTAGACTCAAATTTTTTTTTGTAATGTACTAGGCATGACTAGAAACCAAAAATACGACATCGCCATTTTACTTCATCCCTCTTTAAACTTGATTTCATGACCAAATTTTTCGATTTTTGAGTTTTTACCCTAAAATAAAGAGAGACCGACAGCTCCAACTATGCTTCAAATTTGACCAGATGGTTCCTCTATGTAACCTATGACTTGAATCACTAAATATTTTTGCCTAAAGTTGTCATTTCGGACCTTATGTGGAATCCAATGAAGAAGGATAGGCGATTATATGAAGATAATAGTCAATAATTCTCGAAGAATCATTGAAATCGACGATAAGTTAACATTTCTGAACGATTGGAGTAATTTGCCCTCGAAAAAACCGCACTTCGATCGACTTTGAAAAAATATATTTTCAATTTTTTGAAGAATGATTTTCTTCAAGACTTGAAAATGTTCATTCTTCAGTGTTATTTATGTTCTGCATTTGCCACTGATAATTACCATGCTCGTGGTTTATCTTATTTTAAACAACATATTAGATTCTTCAAGAGTTTAATGATATGAAATTTTGAAATTTTTTATTAGATTATATCGTGAAGAATCTAATAAATATGACAAATGGCGGACATGGTAATTATCAGTGGCCAATGCAGAACATAAATAACACTGAAGAATGAACATTTTCAAGTCTTGAAGAAAATCACTCTTCAAAAAATTGAAAATTTATTTTTTCAAAGTCGATCGAAGTGCCGTTTTTTCGAGGGCAAATTACTCCAATCGTTCAGAAATGTTAACTTATCGTCGATTTCAATGATTCTTCAAGAATTATTGAATATTATCTTCATATAATCGCATATCCTTCTTCATTGGATTCTACATAAGGTCCGAAATGACAACTTTAGGCAAAAATATTTAGTGATTCAAGTTATAGGTTACATAGAGGAACCCTCTGGTCAAATTTGAAGCATATTTGGAGCTGTCGGTCTCTCTTTATTTTAGGGTAAAAACTCAAAAATCTAAAAATTTGGTCATGAAATCAAGTTTAAAGAGGGATGAAGTAAAATCGCGATGTCGTATTTTTGGTTTCTAGTCATGCCTAGTACATCACAAAAAAATTTTGAGTCTAGCTGGTCCCGTTCAAAAGTTATGACTTTTCGATTTTTCAAATTTGTGAATAAATATTTTCCCAATGGAAGCTAAAATGAGGGGCTCATTTGCACTATGTTGTATACAGGGCCAAGGGGTGTCCATACATGAAGTATGGGCCCTTGGTTCGCAATTCGGGGCAACGCGTCCGGGGGGTGGTCGAAAATTACCGATCTGCTCTCTTAACGTTCAATAGATCTGTAAAGCACCATTACCTCAACTAACGTAAACAACTCCACTTTATTTGACACACCACTTCTGTTTTCGCACCACATGCGATTGAGCAAACCACCAAACCAGGGTACGAATTTCGAGATATGTGACTCATTTGAAAATGAAGAGAATGAACTTTGATCTTTCAATCTTTCTTACCTCAGCCCCGGGCGGTTGGCTGTTGAGGAGCGATCGGAAGTACTCGGATGCGTGAGTGAGCTGATGACGGCACACGAGGAAACGGGCATTCTGAGAATTAGGGTTGTGAGAATGAAAAATGCCTCTTTATTGACAGAGGTTGTCAGAGGAGAAATGCTTGAAATCATCACAAATTTCAGATTCCAGAATCTCCGGACGGCAACTCTGTTAATTTTAAGGGATTGATTTAGCTGTTCCGCTGAATATTCACTCGAAAATTTCGCAACAATTATTCCCGTCCTCTCAATGACGAGTCTAGAGAAAGGTGAGGGATAGAGGAAGGAAAAACGCGGAAGAGGAAACTGCGTGATTGCGACATGTGTCAGGCAAGAGAATCCATTAATTCTCCTACTCTTCCTTTCAAATGGCCTTTGGCGACCCCTCGGAATCAAAATGATTCTAGCTAGGATGATGCTTTGAAAAAACCTGATTAACGTGAATAGAAAAATATAATTTCATGGCCCTACCAATCAAACGCGAAATTGCGTTCAATGCTTCTTCCGGAGCGAATTGGATTTAGTTTCAAGGTAGCCGACTCGTACCTGCACAATAATGCTCGCAGTGCATCCCTCCTGGTGGCATTGACTGGTGAGATAGTCGAGATTATGGGAGATATTCTGCTTCTTTGTCGGCGATTTTGACCTGAAACAATCTTCATTCTGCACATGTTTTGCCGAATGCCCTCATCATCAAAAAATGTTTAGTGTTATTAGAGAAAGTCTGTTTCACCTTGAAGTAACTTTATGTCCATTTCCATGCCCATTATCACCCATCAAATGATTCTTCTTGTGTGGACTCTCACTCCTGGTTCGACCTCGGGAGGAGTTTGTGGTCACATACCTGAATGATTGTTGTTGTTTTTCTCGAGTAGTTTTTCGATAAATAGACTAACAATTAAGTAATTATTTCATTCGTTTAATTATTTCCTAAGACTGACAAAATGAAGAACCCGTCTCTTCATTCCGCACGCATTCTCGTCATTCCGACATGTGGAGTATGAGGAATAAAGAAGAGTCAAATTTATATTTAGAGAGATATCAGAATGAAGAAGCGGATGATCTTACGCATTGTCCCTGATGTGCGGATCGTCGAACAGTCTCGGTTCGGCATCGTCATTTCCAGTCTTGTTGAGGAAGAATGGCTCATCCTTCTCCGTATTCCACGTTCGAATACCGAGTGAATCCTGAGGTGATGATTGAGATACAGTAGCCGATTGGGTATATTTTCTATAGAATGGTGATTATCGGTTGTTTTATTGTCAAATTTGAGTAGCTACTTTGCAAATTTGAGTAAATCCTTCACTGAATGTAATCGAAAATCGATCCGCTCACATTCGAATTTCCGCCTCCGCTGTTATTCGATTGCCTGGAGCTGTTTCTTGATGGTGTAAGAGGTGATGGTGGAAGGGCGAGATAAGAAAGTGGAGATGGACCCTCAGGTGCCTGAAATGGAAAATTTTATACAGAAGGTTTGCAGGATCCCAACCCGTAGTAAGAAAAGGATTCATTACTTGAAATCGAACGCGTGTCATGGTTCCGGCACTAGATTCGAAGGAAGGTGCAATGGCAGAATGAGTTTGGAAGCGGGCCTTACACTCGGTCGTGATAATAAAAAGGTCGGGAAGCGTCAAACTCAAGAGACGAAACGCTGATGGGTGACACCAGAGTGTTTTGGGGGCTATTCTTAGTTGAGCTAGGGGCATTTTCAGAATTTTTATGGATGAGCAGGGGGAATAAGCACTTCTACAATAGTTGGTCCGAATTCTTCACCTCCCTATTTCGAGCTGTTTAGTTCCAAGCTTTTGTTCAGTTCAAGGCCATAGCTTTCGAGTGTTGGTATTAGATTGTAATTCCTGAAACCTACATAATGAGTGGGTTGGAGGTGTTGTTGCTGCTGCTGATAATGATGATGATGACTACTCTGGTTGCCTCGTCCTCTCGTGGTCATGTATCCGCCGTTGTACTTTTCGTACATCTGAGATGATCCGGGAGGTTCCTGCTGCCAGGGACTGAAGGCGTACTGCTGCTGACCCGGATGATAAGTTTGCCTGAAGATGCAGGATGATTAGGCCATCGGAAATAGGAACTTGATTCTAGTTGATCTGATTATCTAAAACGATTGGTCAGTGTACCCTATTACATTGGATTGTCTACGCTATCTGAGTATTTGGACTGCCCGAGAATACCTTGTGAAACTTTGGCAATGTCTGAGAGTTTTTAGGGTGATTTGCTGCGGATTGTAATGTTAGACCAAGGCACGCGATTCATCTCAGAAAAAAGGAGGTTGTTGAAGTAATAACATGTGTCAACGATCAGTCACAACCAGAAATCGGAGTACTAACATGATCAATTGTGAGTCGATTTTTCTAAAGGTGGGATGTGTTTTATACTCGGACCGAAATTCAATTCTGCTTCTACCCCAAGGCACATCTGGTCACGGTAACATGATAGCATTCTGATCCTTAGCGCCTTTATATTTACCGTACCTGGGTCCCTTTGTCGGTGACTTTGACCGGCTCTGGGTCCGGTCCACGAGTTTGCGGATAAAATTGGCCATGGTGATGGATGATTGGAGATCGATGGAGGAAGGGTGAAGGGGAGGAAGGAGAGGGAGGGATGAGGGAGTTGGAGAGGGAAGCCTGAATAACACACGGCAGACCTTGATGAGTGAGAGGTAGTGAGGGATGGAAGACAGAGGGAGAAGGGAGAAGAGGAGTCAGCTTGAGTCGGAGTGAATCAATCACTGGTCAATGATTACTGCGATAGACCACTGACAGAGATCATTAATTTTGACGAAAAAATAACTGAAAATAAAATTCAATCCATAAAAAGCAAGATTTACCCGGGTCATGAAATAGCTACCGTAACCTTTGACCTTGACTGTTATGAGCCCTCGCAATGTGTGAATATCAGACATTTTCATCGTACCAATGTTATTTGGGCTCGCATTTCAGTGGGATTGAGGTCAACAGATGTAGAACAAACTTCTCCCCTCTTCTTCTGAACAGTTGTGCAGAAGAGACGAGAAGATTTCCTGCGGTTAGCGCAGTGTGCTCCAATATCAAATTTCCTCGCCAATCTCTCGCTTTGTAACTTTTGCTCTCCCTGTTTTCGCTGTTTCTTCGCTGTTTTTACCATAAATTCCGTCTCTTTTGCTTATCAGGCGATCAGAGAACGCTGAGGGGCTGACAATATCGCGTTTACGAGTTCTCACCGTCTCTCTGCGCGTGTATTTCGCCGCCTCGCCTGTTTCGTCACTGCCAAATTCACAGCCTCCCTTGCAGTGTACGTTCCTCTCTGCTGTTTGCTGCTTCTCCATGTACAAGGTTAGCACGTCGGCTGTTCCCCGTACGACTCTGCCCTGCATCAACAAGCACATCTTCTACCGCACCGACCATGTCGAGAAGAAGAACCACTTCATGAGTACGTTTCTTCCGTTTTCTTTCTCATTGTTGTGCTTTCTCGGAATCGAATCGATTTCCTGATTCAGGCAAACCGGTGAAACCACAGGACATCTCTGCCATCTCGCTCGTCGACCTGTATGTCTCTTCGCTCGTTCCCCATTCGTTCGATTGATTAGTGTGCTCGTTGATTGTTTGATCTGTGTAGGGAGCGAGAGGTGTCCTTTCCCGGGCCTTCGAGAGCACTAGTGCACTATTCCACGGCTAGGAGCAGACCAGATTTTCATCATAATAAAGGGCTTAGAATTGGGCTTTCGCCAAGAAAATAATGAGTTCTTGTATCAACCATTCCGAGTGGTGATGTCCAGCAAAGTGAAGTTTATTAAGTCCTTTTGCAGCCGTCTGAATACGATGGGTCGCCGCAAGGTGGCGCTTACCCCACCGTCGTCCCCATCCACACCCTCCACGCCCTCATCGGCCGAATTTGAGCAGCAAATGAGTCTGCTCGATAAGTGTAAGCGTGTACATTATATCAATTCAATCTAAAACAATAAATACCAACAAGAACTAATTTAAAATGGCTAACTCTAGGATTGTTTCATATTTCTATCCCTATTGCGAACTGCGTCTTTCAATGTCTCCCATATTTACAAAAAAGTTCGTCCTCTTGATATGCTATCTATTCTCACTGATTGGGGGTTGTCAAAACGAAGAAGTACCCGGGTGCTCTCTACTCGAGTCTGTTTGGCTTCTTCCTTGCTTGCGCACACACTATTGACTAGGAGATTGACACGATCTATGATTTGCTCCCATCGTGTAATGAGAAGGGAAGAAGAGTAGTAAGCTGGTTACGAATAGAACCCCGATTGAACAGAAACGTGCAAGAGAAGAATGTAGAACAGTATGCTTCAATGTGAGCGAAATCTAGAGCTAGTGATTAAAGAATCGTGAAACTGGGAAAGAACTGAAATGTTTCGAGGTTCTAGTTTGTTTAAAACACTGGTAGTTCGTATTTCTAGAACGTATTCTGGCTAGTAAGAGTAGGTGTCAGCCCAAGGTCGGGTGGTAATACTGCTGTCGTCCTATTCACCCGAATGTTTTATTGCTATTTCATTTGAATGGGATACTTTAAAAGAAATGAACCATCGATTTTTAGCGTGGAAAGCGTTTGCTCTGACGGAGACTGGCGAGCCTGACCCATCGATCGAGAAGTACAAGTCGAAGAGATCGGTAAGACCTTTGCATCATTATTCATTAATTATATTGATAAACTAGCCAGCTACGCTCGCTTCGCTCGCTCGCTGGACAGATGTCGCCGGGTTATCCCAGTCATCTGCAAGCGCTTCGCATCGCCGGGATATCCCGATAATATGCGAACGCTTCGCAAACGCTTACCAGTAATTTGCAAACGTACTTAGTGGCTACAGTATAAATGTTTTCCGGATCGCTCTCGGTCTCAAAAACCTTTCATAAGCGTGAATGTGTTCCACCGACCCAGTGAAACACTTTGGTATACTGTAATAGCGAATTACGCTCGCTAGATTTTGCGCCGCCATATCCCAGTCATTTTCAAACGCTTGCGGAAGGCTCGTGAGGCCTCGAGCGACCCGAAAAAAGTTGGGATGGAGCCAATTCGTGGCTCCATCCCAACTTTTTCCGGATCGCTCTCGGCCTCACGAGCCTTCCGCAAGCGTGAATGCGTTCCACCTAACTACTTAATAAATTCAGCCTAATTTCCAGCGAAAACGGAGCGAAAAATAGTTTTGTAAACAAGTATTTCGTCATATTGCATAGTGATGACGAAATTGATTATCGATTCTTTTTTTTGAAAATTTTATTTACGAGAAGTTTGATGCCGTGCACGATCGATTTGGTTGAGTTTCCGGCGAAAACGGCGCAAAAAAACGGTTTATTGCATCATCATTACGCAATATTGCATAGTGATGACGAAATAGATTATCGATTTTTTTGTGCAAATCATGATAAATCGTTTGGTTCATCGCACAAACGATTTGGTTGAGTTTCCGGCGCGAACGGTGCGAAATACGGATTATTGCATAATGATGACGAAATCAATTATCGATTTTTTTTTGAAAATTTTTCTCATAAGAAATTTATTGGTAAAGGATCTGAGGCTGCACGATCAGTTTGAAGCGAGTTATAGGCAAAAAAATTTGGGCGTGACAGACAAACATACAGACAGACAAACAAACAAACAGACAAACAAACAGACAGACGGACAGACAGACAAAAATTTTTATATTCTTTAGTAATTGATTTCCAGTCGATAATTTGCTATAATAATAAGGCGCCAAGAATGTTGTGCATTGTATCTTTCGAATTTCCTGTCTTTGTCTCCCGTCATTGATCGTTTCTCTCTATTCCGCGCACTCCCTCTCTCGCAACTTTCCCAGCACACCACACAGAGAACGATCAGTTACTAAACGAAGAAACTGGGGGTAGGGGGCTTTGACTCTCGATATCCCTGGCCAACATCCAGTTGTGTGGGTCATGTGGTTTGGCTAAATTATGACATCACTTGTTTCGCCAGCGTTTCTTTCCCTTTCCCCTCGTGTTTCGAGCTGTGATCAGTGATCTAATCTATGCTAGAGTGACACTTTTGTGCCTGGCCCCTTGTGAAATAGCGATCACCACCTCTAGTCGTTTGAACGAGACGATGATAATTCGTGTTAGCAATTAGGGGATGGTAGGGGTTTAATACTAAGAGCGAATATGGAACCATTGACTCCAACTTTTGTTATCAAGGCCTGGTGATTTGGGGTTTCTTTACAATGTTTCACTTTCATCTTGTGAATAACTTTAATATTTATTAATTAGCATAATTCAGGCTCCATCCGACTTCCGTCCCGTGGATATCGACAATTTCCTCGCTGAGCGAATCCTTCGCGAGGTCGACATCGACCCCAAGCAGGTGCTTGCGTGAGTGGTCGTGGAATGAAGACGTCCAGATGAGTTGATGATCCCACCCGGAAAGTAGGTTTGTGTGTTAGTACCCGGCGTCCTCTCTGCGTCAATTCTCACCCTCCATTTACACCCTTGATAGGATGCGTTTCATGAACGCTCTCTTTATTTTCTTTGTCGTTAGTTGTTAGAAATTATATACCAGTAGAGTAGTCATATCCCACTAGCAAAGTAAACACGTTTAGAAGAAAGCTCAGAGCTTTGATATTTTTGCCCCGCTGTTTTTTTGTTATCACGCTATTCCCCCACCCGACTATTTTACCGTTCGCTAAAAGAGATTGATCTGTCTGATCTTTGATCTTTTGATTGATCTGTTTTCCTATAGCAATGATCTGGCTCATCCAAGTTTATGTGCTCGTCTACCAATAACCTTCTCGGAAAGGTATCATTGTCTTTTCTGTGAAAATCTACGCCCCGTAGCTTCTGGACAACTAGAACATGTAAAATGGATCGAGTAGGATGTTGTTTCCTTTTTATATCCAGTTTTGTAACCATGATTCGATCTGAGAGTATCACACCTAACCAATTCATTGTAAACGAGTCCCGTTTTTCTGTTGCTCATCATTGACCCGTCTATTGGTACTCCTCAGATTCAGTCGTGCTAGCCTTTCTACCATAACCACCCTATGCCGGTCTCTCTCACCCCTCTCCTCACTCTCTGTCCTGATCAGTACTGTAACCCCTTCGATTACTGTAGTCCCATAGCCAGTTCTGGCTAGATACGGTAGGTACAGTATCCCTCCCCCACTCCTCCCCCCATCGATTGACCTTACTCTGTCCTATTGTCTTACATACACGAGTGCTGATCGCGCCTCCTCTTCTTTCTGTTTTTCCTGTTGTAGAGTCGTTTGTTTCCCACAGTAGATAAACATTTTTGTCTGTGAAAAATGGTGCAGGTATGTATTTTACACTGTGAACGATTGAAGATTGATTTATTATCAGTTGCTAAGAAAGACGAGATTGAATGAAGTGTGAATGTATGATAATCATTCAAATTCGCCGGTCAATCTCGTTCAATTTGTCTCTAAGTCGATTGTTCTTCATCTGGTTCATTGATTCCAATCGATTCACACCTCGTTCCATAGCAGTGACAAGGGCGTCCCTCTCATCTTCGAGCTTGGTGTATTCAGACTGCAAAAATTATAACCGTCGACCTATCGTAATTCTCACTTTTCCTCACCATGAGTATCTCATTGATCTCCTGATACTTGGCAACTTCACGCTTCATCTTTTCCATTTGAGCCGCGTCTCGCTGAAATCGATAAGGTACGGTAGGTATCGATTTCCAAAACTACCGTATACCTTGACTGCCTCGCTCCGAGCCAGTAGTGTGCCGTGCTCCCTCTCGATGCGGTCCTAAATCGATATTATTTACCGTAACCGCTTGGAATTGGTCTTACAAAGAAGAAGCTACCGTACCTTCTCCCTCCTGCACCTGGCAGCATCGTCCTCCGCTCTCTCTGCCTCGCCTCGTTTGATCTCAAGAGTAATACGCAGTTCGTCCCGATCCGCCTCCATCTTTGCCACCTCGTCCTATAATCGATGAGGACAGTAATCACTCAGTAGTCTACTACCTCTTCATTCTGAAACCTTCAAGGGTACAGTTGTATTATGGACGACCATGTATCTAGCAATACTTCGGGGCCTTACACATCAGAAACTACTAGATATCATGCGGCATAATTAGCGCTCTTACCTGCAGTCTTGCAATGTCCTCAGCTGCCCGCTCACTCTGCTCGATCATTTCGTCTTCCAGAGATCTGAGATACATAATTCCAAGGTGCTCTGTCAGGTACAGTACCATGCTCCTTGAGTATTGCATGCTACCGTAATACTATCCCAAGTCTACAGTACCCACCTCAACTCTTCTGCGTGCATTGTTGAGATCTCCTCTAGTTGGCGCAGCTTTTCATCACGAAGACGTCGGAGCTGTAGGGTACGGTATCAATCAATAGGAAGGCAAATCCATCATCCTACCGTACCTCACTATCGTACTCTTCTTTCATCCGTTGCTCCAACTGCACAATCGCGTATTTGAGATCACTCTGCGCATTGAGTTTCTCCCTTTCCATTTCATCGATCAGTTTGACCAGCATTGCGTCATTTTCTCTGAAATGGAAAGTACAGTGGGTTACTGTAGTCAATGGGTGCAGTAGTCGGGAAGGCAGGGGGGGTCACGGAAGGCATGAAATCACCAACCTTAGGTGGACGTTCGCCTTGTCGCGTGTCAGCTCCTCGATTGTCTGCACTTCTCGGTCCTGATAGGAAGATTACAGGAAGAAAACGCTAGTTCGTTGATGATTTAGAGCAAAGATCAAAGATCAGCCTACTTCGAAGGGTCCTCCGACGTGCACATGTTCGGTCTGCGTCGCGGATACGCGCTGCGATCTTGCTGCGAGCAGCAGTGACCGCATCTTCTGCTGCAGTTGCTGCAAAGAGAAGAGGATGCACTACCTCACATAATTTTGGCTCACGGTCACTACACCATCTCAAAACTATTTAGAAGAGACGCTCTATTCATATCCCATTATTTCATATAAAAAATTCCATTATTTCATTCAAACGAAGAATGAGTCTACCGTACTCAATCGTACCGTAATCGTTGCTTCGTGATGGGTCTTCATCCTCTGCACGGCTCGCTCCATGTCGTGTCGTGTCTCGCGCTCGTCGTCAACTTCCGAACGAGAACACTGAAAAGATCAAAGATCACGAGAGACCAAAGATCAAAGATCACCAAAGCTTGGCCCACTTCATCCTATATCAGGACAGTGCGATATCAGAGAGATCAAAGATCACCAAAGCTTGGCCCACTTCATCCTATCATATATCAGGACAGTACGATATCAGAGAGATCAAAGATCACCAAAGCTTGACCCACTTCATCATATCATATATCAGGACAGTACGATATCAGAGAGATCAAAGATCACCATCCATAGCTGTTGCAATCTGTCCCTCTCCTGCTCGATCAGATTTTCTTCATCACGAAGGGAAATCAGCTCTCGGCCGAGACGCTCGCCCTTCTCACGTAACTGGAAAACAATTGAAGATTGCTTCGAGTACTCATCAGAAATTCGTGCCCTCTCAATTCTCTAAAAAGAATCGTACCCTAAGTCTGAATGTTTCACTAATATTGCAACACTGGAGGTATCCGGATTAATATTGTCTACAAAATTGTGTGTGCCTGCATGTTCCAATCTTGAATAGGACTGAGACTCGGCTTTTTTGTTTGAATACATAGTCCTTGTTCCAGATCTCATCAGCGAACCTTTTCATTAGCTCGCTGAAGGGCAGCAAGGCGCTTTTCCACATCTCTCTTCACAGGAACGGGTTGAGTCTGAAACGTTTCATAAAAAAAGGCTGTTGAGATGAATACTGCGTCTCTTCATTCCATGATCATAGAATCTCGACGGTTATAATGGGGAAGAAGTACTACGTGGAACGAAGAGACAAATTCTTTAACCTGACTGTCCTAATAATGATGCTGTGAGTGGTCATCAAAATGATAAAATAAACATATTAGAATCTTTTTAATCTCATTGATCTATCTACCTTGCTTACTGATTGTTTCGGCTTGGCAGCTGCGGGAAGAAGCCTGGATTTAGGAGGAGCTGGGGATCTGAAGAATGGTAAGCAATTTTGTCAACATGAAGAATCTGTCTCTTCATCAAGGCACAATTATCCAAAATGGCAGAGGTGTCCACCCACCTGGCCTCCGGTTTGCGCATCTTTCTCACAGCCGGTCCCTTCGACGTTGACTTCTTCGGGAGATTCTTCGGGAGGGGCATCGGAGGAATTTCTAGCTCAGGAGGGGAATGGACGATGACTGAGTGCTTGTGTAGAGGAGAGGGCGGAGTGATGATGGGGGCCATTGTTTTAGGGGGTTTACGGGGTTTATTTTGGAATAGAAGGAACTACTATGCCTGTGCCGGAAATGAAAGACTCCGAGTAAAGGCTGGTATGCCTCACTGCGCTTCAGGACCTTTGCCAATTCTCCATGGCAACCCACGGGTAAGCCGTGGGCTTTTGAAATCGGAAGAATTTCACTTAACTGATTTTATGGAGAATAAAGTAATAAAGGATTTAAACATTCAATTTTTTGTATGATTTAAATTATTTAAAGAAATTGTAAAAACAAACAGAAAAATTCTATGGTGAACAATGTGGCCTGAGCTGCGCTCTGCTTGGACTTACCGTAGCACGCAAAATTTCGTTAATTTTTGTTATTTCACCGATTTGTAATCAATTACGATTTTTAATTTCTTGTTTGGGGTAGGAAATGCATTTATCCTCGCGTTAACTTAGTGATTCATACATTGGTTGTAAATTTGAACATGTGCTCACGTCTCCTACGACGTAAACCCTGTTATGCGAAGCACATGTGCGGAATCGAACTTGAACCCATTTTCGACTGTTGTTTTCGTTTTACTAGTAGCTAACTTGTAAGTTACTGTTTTTGTTCATTTGATGCGCTACTTAACTTGCACTTGTTCATCTCGTATGCTCGCTAGAGCATTCCATCTATACCACATTGTCATATCAACATTCGTTAACACTCCTTGTTGTTTTCCTTGTGCCTTGTCCGAATTTGGAAGCGATTTCTCAAATTATTAGAATAAGGGCGGAGTAATAAGGTCGAGGGTGATTGGCTGTCGCCGCCTCTCTATTGATAGCGCAGTTCACGTGGGGCCCACGTGTAATCTCCACCAGTATCTTTGCATCTCTCGTCTCTCTTCCTTGCTGTGTCACTATAAAGTAGACTCTTCCCGTCCCCATTCCCTTCCTACCACTGTGTGCATAGTTCATGTTGCTGAGTCGTCCGTCCATGACCAACAACAACAACAATAACACGATCAAATGTGCCGCTAGTAGTTCCTCCGCCTCATCATCGACGTCTGTTCGCCGTTCGGCTTCTCTCGATCCACGCTTGTTCTCCTCCTTCCAGAATGACATGCTCTTCTGCGATGTCCTGAGTGGAACCCGGATTCAGCCCGATCATATCCCATCAGACTTGCCTGTCCGTTTGGACGATACTGCCACACCGTCCACATCACCCAAATCTTCCTCGGTCGTTCCACCACCATCCCGATCACTCGGTCGCTCGCTCGGATCATCGTACGCCGACGACGACGAGCCTCTGCCCATTGCTACCGTATCCGTAGCCGCGCCCCAGGTGGGTATTCCGGGGTTCCGCAACGAATGTTTCGTAATCGCATCTGGCAGCCCTTATCGCGTCGCCCCACCGTTAGTTGACGTGACAGGGACATTTCCTGTTTTCACCTGTGGTCTTTTCTTGAGTCGGCTACGTTATTTATTTCTGTAAATTAATTATTAAACTGCAGCTTCGAACTTGGCGGATAACCTCAGCCGGTCTCGTCTCCACAATGGGAGCCTTTCTCGATAAGCCTAAGACGAACAAGGACAATGACAGCGGAGTCGGACAGGTAAATTTATTTCGTTTATTCGGAAAAAAAAATGTTTTTTTAAAAAATAATTCGGTCCAATATGTGTATGATTTTTTTTTTGTTTCATAAGGAGAAACAGTCGAATATAAACCTATTTTTTTTCTTTTAGGGTCTCAAATATGCGATGGCCTCCATGCAAGGTTGGCGAGTGGATATGGAGGATGCGCATGTCGCTGAGGTGAGACTGAAAACTTATTTCGAAATAAGAGGAGAATTCGAGTTATCGCGATAAAAAAAGTTTTTTTTGCGAAAATTTAGTCGTTCTCTGAGCAATCATGTGTCAGGTATCGATGACGGGAGTGTTTAGACCGTATCTCAAAAACATGCACTTGTTAGTTGATCTTTCACAACTCGCTCCCCTGACTATATCTCTTATTCATGATGTTACGTGGCGTTACACATTGGACGGTGGCGGCAGACTAGAATTCCGAAATAGATTGTAAACGGAGTAAGAAAGATCGAATTAGGCAGTGGATCACGAGAATTGAATTGAGGGTGGACGGTTGAGTTGAGAGATGAACATGCGGAATGGGAGTGAAATGATGTTTGGTAGTTGAGTTTGCACACTCGAATCAACACGAGTGCCACGTGATTCGTATAGGAGAAGGAAGCAAATGGAGGTGATAGGAGGGAATGATGGTAGTATAGTCGTACAAGATCATATATTCATGATAACAGCTATACTCTATCGAGTTTTGATGAATCAGACAGCCGATTAGTTGGAATTTTCAATGAAACTAGTCTACTCATTTCATTCACAAATCCACCAGATATGAGTAGCTTATCAAACAGCATGTGGGCGAAATAAAAACAAGGAAGGCCGTATAGTGATATCTCATATATTTATAAGGAAAAACTAACTAAAATTTGAGCAAATCGTTTCACTGTAAATATATTCTAATTGCTTTTTTTTCTGAATGCATGTTGATGTTAGCCACAATGATGCCAACGAGCACATGACCATGAGATAGGTGGATAGGTGTGAATAACGTGATCAATGGAGAAAGGACATGTGGTAGTCGTTTGATCGCGAACACATTTGAGATCAGCAATGAGTGAATGGTGTAATTTGTCAAAGATGATCATTGGGCTCTTCTGCCCATGATCTGCAGCGAAGAATGGATAGAGTTTCATACATCAAATATTGAGAGGAATTGAGATTGTAAGGGCGAAGGTCGGGATTGACGTGATGTGTTCGGCACTGCTTTACAAGACGGGGCCAGTCCAAAGGGGGCGGATCCATACGTGGGCGCGGTTCACCGGCATCACCCTGCATTTTTTTCAAAAATAGGGGCATCATGCTGCGAAAAAATTTTTTTGGAGAAAAATAGTGGCCGATTTCGAGCGGTCAGTCCCATTTCGGTCGGGCATCACCCTGCAAAAATTTTTTCGGTGGATGCCTGCCCACGTATGGGCGGATCCTAGGGCCCTTCAATTAGCTCATTCCCTTTTTGTTGCGACCCACAAGTAAGGGATCATCGAGGGACGACTGACGCGAACATTCAATTCAACCCCGTCTCTATGAAAATGTCATAAGCGAAACGCAAAAATATCCCCATTACCGCTCCTATTCTCCATTCTTGCGCTCACGACGTGCGGTCGACTCTCACCCCCGCTCTCTTCCATCTCCAGTTTGGAGAATCCTCGTCCGTCAGCTTGGGCAACCGGACGAGTATCGCCCATTTGGATCATCAAGAGGAGGACCCAGGACGGATTCTCATCGGCTCAAGTGATCTACGGTCAAGAAAGGCCCCACTCAAGAAGACTGCTTCGTGAGTTTACTCTTAACCACGCAAGTCAGGACTTCGGCGGCTGGATGGACTACTTCGATACTCAAGAGCCATCGACTAAACGCGACGGACCATCGACAACTAAAAGCTAAGAAGAAACCATCCCTTGACCCATTGTCACAGAGTGCGAAGAACCCGATCCCCTTCATAATGATGCTTCCCCCTGCAGGCACTATGCCTTGAATCAGGATAAATGTATGTAAATGTATGTATGTCATAATAAAAATTGCCCACGTGTTGGTCGTCATCTATTCAGACGTCTTGTAATGTATAAAATCAATTCCAATGGACTAAAAACGACTAACTATTTAGTAGATCCTCTAAAATATTACGATTTTCAAAATAAGTGAATAGCCCCAACTTTTGCCCTTTTGGGCTGGCCCCGTCTTGTAAAGCAGTGCCATGTGTTCAAGTTACAATAAGAGTTGAAAGATATCAACAATGTCACAGAATCCTCTAAATCACCAGTAGCATAATTGCAATTTCAGCTCTCGATGGGCGATACCCTTCCCTTCTCTCGTTGGTCGTTCTTCGCAGTGTTCGATGGTCACGCCGGATCGGTGGCTGCCGAGTATGCTGCCTCCATTGTCGTTGAGACACTCAAGGAGTCTGTACAGCTTAGACAGGTAAAATGGCTAATTAGTTAATTTGGAGATACTGGCTCACATCCACTGCTCCTCGGATTATCAATATGTATTCTGAAATTCGATTATTTTGCAGGCAGCGGCGCTGTCCATGACGATGGACGGTAATCTGTGCGAGGGAGCGTTGGTGCTGCTCGAGGAGGGAATAAAGGCCGGCTTTCTCGCACTCGACGACAAGATTCGGCACCAGTTGGATACCGTACTGGGCAAGGTACGATAACTACCGGGGTTCAATTTTATTTTAACAAAAAACTTAATTTTCCCCATTAATCCCTTTTCCTCAATCAATCATAAAGTTTGTCCCTTAGGATCGAAGCGGCACGACAGCCGTGTGCTCCATTGTGACGCCCTCGCACATCATCCTCATTAATCTTGGTGAGTTTCGAAATATAAATTATTAATGTAATTAATAAAATGTTGTCGTCGAGTTATTACTATGTTCATAACTCTGCTCTCTGGAACGAGGAAGTGGGAGGATTGGCGGGTTCGCGTGGTGCGGATTAGCGATTACTTTTCTCTCTGTTTGTTGTTCTCTGTGTTCCTCCTACTGAACGACGGAACCACTTGCGTATTACCTGCCATTTCGCAGTTCACACTTGAAACGAGAAAGTGAGGGGTCCTGCAGCGGCTGTTATCTCGTCTTTCCATCCTCTTTCTCACTCGTTTTGCCCAAGCTGCCTCTTCCGAAGTCCCAGTTGTTGGGCACGTTAGAGTGTTAGGGGGAGGGAAGAGTATCTGAGCCATTCATCTCTCCGACTGGAGGCTTTTGGCTTTTTGGAACGCATCTGATTGTCAAAAATATGGCTTGAAATTTATCCCAGAGTTGTTCATCTCTATAACTCTCGGTCTCTTGGTCTCTGTCTTTCCTAGCTTATCTGATCACGAAAATGTTTTCCTTTGTGAGTAGTTAACATCGCAAGCAAGTGTTAACTCTCTGAATCTTGTAGCCTGCAAGGGAGCGTTTGGGCTAGAGATTGGAGCAGAGAGGAGAATGGAATGTGAAACACAGCAGATAATGGTAATGGTTCGTCAGAGAACAAGATAAAGAGAGGGGGTCAGAGAGTACTGCTTTCTCTTCCTTCTCGCCAGTCTCTCGATTACTCACTCACTCTAGCTACTTCTCTCTCGTTATCTACTCTGCTACACGTGCACAGCGACTCTTCTCGAATGAATCCAATCAGTATCTGACCATTGAAAGAGCACGTTTGAATGGGAGAGAATGGTGCGAATGGACACGTGCACTTGTGTCAATGGAGAATGACGAAAAAGGAGGGGATTAAGATGGTCGAAGTTTGTTGGGTTCAATAGCACATGAGTCGAATAAAAAGAAAGACAAGTACATTGGCATGACAGAACATGCGATGGCAATTCGGAAAGAGTAACCACATTCAATTGCATTTGATTTATCGTAAACGTTGTAGGTGACTCGCGAGCGGTGCTCTCTCGACGAGACATTGACTCGTTCGGCACGGAGGATCACAAGCCGAGCAATGAGAAGGAACGACAGCGAATCATCAATGCCGGAGGGTGAGCGAATCAAAATAAGTTTATAATTCTAAAATTTTAAATAATTTCAGTTCGGTGATGATCCAGCGCATCAATGGCTCGCTCGCCGTGTCTCGCGCCCTTGGCGACTTTGAGTACAAGGTAATGGTGCTTTCGGGGAAAGAAACTGAATATCTAATGTAAATAATGATATTTTTAGTGCAACTCGTCGCTGTCACCCGCCCGCCAGCAAGTGTCGCCCGAACCGGATGTGTACATTCTGCCTAGACAGGTAGCGGATTGTTGCTGAACTGAAGCCAACATAACAAGGATGCCGAAATACAATAAAATATCGATTTATATGCTGTTTTTGTGCCAATCTGGCGAATGTCCTTGATTATCGTAACTTCTTGTCGTTATCTTTCTTTTAATACCCGATCAATGACAGGCAGTTGACGAGTATCTGATCGTTGCCTGTGACGGTATATACGATGTGATGTCGAATGACGAATTGTGCTCGTTCGTCCACGCCCGATTGGAGGTCACCAAGGACGGCGCGTTGAGCAAAGTGTGCAATGAGGTGAGGAATAGTTTAAAAAATTCCATTTTACATCATGAAATCATCAATGTGTTGATGTTGTTTCTCCTACAAGTTTCGAAAGATTGAAAAAATATCATGTTTAAACACGTTTGAAATTAATTGAATTTTTGTAGGTGCTGGACGCGTGCCTGCAGAAGGGCTCGCGCGACAACATGACCCTGCTGCTGGTGTGCTTCGAGGGAGCACCCGCAGTCCATGAGACAAAGGCTGCCGAAGAGGAGAAGGCACTCGCTGTCATCAGAGCTGCACTCTCGGGTACGATAGATATACGTTAGTGATTAACCGTGTATAAATACAAACGATAATAATTGATGGCATTGGTCTTTTTTTCAGAGATTATCGAGGAGTCTCTGCACAATGGAGACTCGAAAGAGGAGCTGTGCGTTGAGTACGTATTGCGGACGCTGAACAGCACGAGGCCAGAGGTACGGTAGGAGAGTATCGAGGACCGACTTTCTTTCTGTTACCTTTTCGTAATTTTATCTGTGACCTGGCAGTGCGGTGATATATTTTTTTATACTTTTTATGAAACGCAACAATACATATATTTTTTTAAAACAATGATTATTTATTTATATTGGCAGGCACTCCCTGCCGAGGGCCACATGCGTCTACTGGTGCGGTCGATCGCCGAGGCAGTGATTGCAGAGAAGAAGAGTGCGAGTCCGCCTCCCGCTGAGACACCCTCGCCCGCCTCGCCCGGTATTCCCGCCTAAAGAGAAGATGGTTACGGTTATATGGCCAATCGTCTCTTCATTTCGCGCACGCGAACTCTAAGCTCGTGCCACTTTGATTCCCAACTAAATTGTTCTTCGTAGAATACACCCTCCCACCACCCTCACTGCTATCGATTGCTGTATATTATAGACGTTTTCTGCCCTGTGCTAGTACCCCAGCTAGCTAAGAAGAGATATATTTGCTCTTTTCCTGGTTCATTTTCTCTTTTTACCCAAATCTAGATCATTGTACTAGTCCGGTGTTCGATAACTACTAAGTGCTGTCCTTGTTTAATTAAGCGGTGTCATTCTACGAACACACGCACAACTCGATATGTACCCTCATTTTATCGGCCCACCTGGTCGATAGCTTGTATCGACACCGTACCCCGCTCCCCTTACGCCAAGTACAGAGCGGGTCAAGCAATCTCTCTTCAAATTGTGCCGTTAGATAAGCAGTACACTTCGTTCCTAGGTTGTTGATCCTCTTTGCGTCCTTTTCTTATTTGTCGTCCCAGTGTAATACCGTAATCTCATCTTCATCCCCATCACCACACCACCAACTTGCTGTGCAATGCCTTTACTCTCCCCCGTCAACAATTTATTTATAAATAGTATGTGTATTAAACAAGCTAAGTTACCGTCAAGATCGCACAGTATTGTCGTTTTTTTAATCGTGATTGAACCAATAAAAGAAACATTATTTTGTGAGGGCGAAATTTCCAGCGAATTAACGGTTTTTCACCAGTCGACTCCCTTTCATTATTCTCACGGAAGAGGGTCGAGGTAGAAAATAGGACTCGGGTATCCCGATACAACCCCTTGGTTGTGACAAGCACCGTACTCGAAGCCTGACTCCTATCCTGGATCCGAAACATGAGATACCCTTTGATTCTGTGATCTGTGGACGTGACTCGGAGGAAGTGCTTACCTCCCCTCGCCTCGCACTCTCTTTGTCGCGAGCTCTCACGCCTCGTGCATGGTCTTTCGATTGATCTACCCAGTCGCTTCCCAGCGTGATTTGATTCAGTCTTACTTCCTTCGCCCTTCTTGTATGCACGTCCTCTTCCCTGCTCTGTTCTGTTATCTTTTTCCCGATTAATCTTGCTGAAGCTGTCGTTGACCTTCTGGAAATCGTCCTGTTTGGCTCACCATTGCCTCTGTTATTGAATGCAACTGCTGTCCTATTTGAAACATCCCTCACATAACCTCCTTTTCTGTCCCCCATCCGTCCATACAATCTATTTTGGTCGAAAGATCAAACAACCAAATGAGCGAGCAGTGTCGATCGACTGGTATCGATCGCACGAGACAGAGAGACGGAAGCTCAGACGTGTCGTCTCTTTGATCTACCTGCTCTCTCGCATAGCCTCTTCCCTTCTCATTCTACATTCCGACGCACTTTCGAGCGTATTTTAGTGAATCGTTTGCCTCGCTTCTCCCTTCCCTGCTCTGTTTTGCGCCCCATTTCCCGCGAGAATCTTGCTGAAACTGCCGTTGGCCTTCTAGAAAGCGTCAGATTTAGGTAATTACCGCACGCTGCCACCCTGTTTTGGGGGTGAAAAGTTGCCTTGGGAGAGTCCTCCCGTCGAAATGATGACAATTCATATTTGTGCCACATTTTTCCCTAACAGTCCTCTCGAATTTGAGCTAGAAGCGTTTGGTAGCCTCTAGCGACATGCGCTTGCTAGCCATGTTCTTGCATTACCATACTAGGATAGTCCTGCGTCCGTGTACTCACAGGCACATTCTAGCCGTTAGCCCACGCCCCTCCCCCTCCCCTTTACTGTTTTATCGCAGCGCCCCATCAGTCTGTCGCGAGCATTATCCAATTTCTTGTAGTGATGAGAAACAACATCCACTATGCGCCCGTGTTCATCATATCCGCGCATCTTTCATCGCGTTTGCACTCATCTCCCCGTATTTGGTCTTGTTTCAGTTGATTTTTGAAATCTCTTCACTACTTCCGTTTATCGTGCTGTATTCACCGCGCCTATTCCCATTTCATCTTGTTTCAGGATATTATCGATTTTCTGACTTTTTTTAATGCGCGAGCAATACTATTTCGAGCATTTCCTATCCAATGAGCAAATAAAAATAGGGGGTCAAAATCGTCCTGGTTGGGTAACTTTAATGATTCAGCGTTCACTCTGCTTGTCTCTACCTGCTGAACCGACCGTTGTTTTCGCCCTCACACGCTGTTCTTTGTTGAAAAACACTCTCCTTGCACCGAACAAAGTTCGTGAACGGTTCGCATTGTGCTTGAAAAACGTAGTGTGACCGATGATCTCGTGCTTCATCGCTCGTTGCGAACACTTGTGCTCGCGCAGGCATCTCCTAAACGAACATTTGCAAACACGTGCGGTGAATTTGTGCTTGAGAAACACATGAAATTCATGCCGCTCTCTGTTCTGTCTAGTCGTTGTCATGTTTCGCTCATCGTGTCCATTTCCTTGCTTCTCGGTCAACTATATTTGCATTGAAACTTTCATCCCCTATTTTTCAGGTTCCCCACTCGCCCTCTCATCGTTGAATGCCTCTGGTAACCAAGCAGTCGCTCGTCCTTCCAGCAGCGAAGCCGCCCCTTCGGCAGCAGAAGAGGTTGGTTATTTTGATTATTTCAGGAGTGTTTTTCATTTGAGCGGCAGGAGGTTCTCTCCAATTTTTTTAAATGTATCGGACACTATTGAAATCATGTTTTTTTGCATCAATTATTGATTTATTTTAAATTTAATTTTTGTCTCTTCCAGCCTTGCCTCGATGCGTTGGGACACGAGCGACGTCCTTCTTCCCTTCCCCGCCCTCCCTTCGACGATGAGGGACTCTAACTGAAGAGGAGCACACGAGATAAACGGATCATTCGGTAGGGATAGGAGATACTGGAAATAGTTGTGGGGTTTTGAATATTGACTGAAAGTGAAGCAAAAAGCTGTGCTCCGGATATATGATGACTGTGCGTGGGGAATAGATGGAAATATACTGTGGGAATTCCTGTTCCGTGGTTTATCTTTAAGCATTGAGAACTAGGGGCGGGTAGTGAGAAAGGACTCTGGAGCACGCACAATGCACAGCCGCCCCGATCACGACCCCGCTCATCATAAACAATGGTGGCTCTCTTGTGAACATTTGATTCGCCGCTCTTTGGGAGGAGATGTGTCCCTGTATTGCCTTCGCGTGTGAACGTGAGAGTTGGTAGAATCGCGCTCGCGCTCACCAGCATTGCCGTCTTCTTGCGTTCCCTTCACGCTTCCACCTCATCTATTTGATTCCAAAGCACGCGTTATTGCGCTTAAGCACGTTTAGCGATAAATTTTAGGGGATTGAGGGCCTCGGTATTCGTGTTACTCGCTGTTCGATATTTTCGAAAATATGCGAATTTCGCGGTTCTTCTAGTTTTTGCACGCATTTTGATCGCTGATTATTGTAGAAGTGCATTCCTAGAGCGATCTATGACTAAAGATGCGTGTGTATACAAGGATCAATTACTATTTTTGATCATGCTGCTCTCAGTTTCAGCCGTACTATTACTTGTTCCTCGTTCTCTGTTTTCTTTGGCGCTTTCGTTTTTCGAATTTCCCGATTGGTTCTTTCTGGTTTCACTTGCTAATCATTGCTCTCTCAGGTACCGAC
>LS487674.1:198962-220001 GCA_900490705.1 Pristionchus arcanus
GCGATTTTCGTATCCACAGTTGATTAGATAAATAGAGCGCACCCTGGCGATGGGGTCTTATTATCTGTGAGTGAGGAGAGCCGGTCGACATTGGCACTATACGTGTCCCGCCCCCTCAACTTCGGTTCAGGGATCAGCGGCTGGTAGTGAAGGGGGGAGAAGGTTCTCACTGACCTTCAATCCATTTCGCGTAAACGCCACACTATCAGGTCACCGGTATGTAAGGCACCATCGTCAAAATGAATTTATGTGTCTCAAACGTGCAATTGAATTGAATGCATTTTTCGTTGGGGTATTAGCCTCCCTCTTCACACTTCCTCTTCACACTAACAACGGGAATTTAGAATTTTGCCAGAATGAAATTAGAGTTAACTGAGATGTAAAATATGCTGCCTTGCCTTTCATTACAGACTTTCAATGGTCGGTCTCCCTTCGTTCGAACTTCGAAGTGATGGATACATGGAGAAACGTCCCTCGCGCGCCCTTCCTTCCCCCTCTTCAATGAGGACACTCGGCATGGATAAGAGGTGCAGTAGGGAATATCGATTTATTGTTATTTGTATATTTTTACAGTTCTCGCTCAACGTAATGGGACACGAGCGAAGTCCCTCTTCCCTTCCTCTTCTTTCCTTCATTCGATCAAGGCGTCTTCTTCTTCCTCCCGAGAATGATTTCGCCTTCGTTGATCTTCTGATAAGGTTTGAGGAACAATCAAAAGTGAAAACGCGCTAAGTATTCATAATTTGAAAACAAATATTCTCGCATACAACATATGCCAGGCTTTTGCGAACTTTGTGTGCATCGCTCTTATTCGACGCGTACTGAAAGCGAATGAAATAAAAAATGTTTCGATTTTGATTTTATTCCACGAGTTTTCTAGAAAATAGCGGCTGAATTTCATCCTAAAAGATGCTTGGTGAATGGTTGTTTCGAAGCCAAGTACAATAAAAATAATGAGATGTTTGTTTAGCTACTGCGCTGACTCGATCCGGGACGCGTTGGGCGACAAGTGCTGCCGCTGCTTGCACCACGTGAGTAAAGGCCTGGCTCGTGGTGCGCCGCGCATCGCGGTGAGGCCGACGTTTGTGTTGAGTGCGTGGTGAGGTCGACGTTTCTCAGATGCCGTCGTTGGTGCTCATTATCGGCATTCTGCTGCTGATCGGGATGGCTATCGGTGCAGTGCCGATGGTCTTCATTCTCATCTCGAATGCTGGCCAGACGGCTGAACTCAAGAGAAGGAACGGGCGCATTCTTCCATGTGAGTACGGTAGGGACGCTTGAGGTGATCGACGACTGACTTTATTACCGTATACAAATCGTGCTACCGATAAATGACTGTTTTCCAGCCTATCCGCGATGGCCTCTCGCATTGGCCCGGCTACGATGAGGATGCGGAGGACAAAGACAGCAAGAAGGGCGGCAAGGTAATGTGTGTGTGGTGCGGCGACTGGGAAAGGTCGTCTGTTGAAATTTCGACAGCATTAAAGCAATTGGTAAACGTCGCCCTTGCTGCAGGCACGCCCGATCCCGTCGACGGCGCTCTTCCCGCCCAACGTCTCGCTCTGCCACGGCTTCGCGTGCTCCTCGCAGCCGGTGAGTAGTGATACGGTGAGGATTACGGTATTGATCTCACCACTACCGTACCTACGGCGTTACCGTACCCTTGTAGTCCTTGGTCATCTCTACGTCGGCACGCTGCGACGGCTAGGCCGACTGCCCGGACGCGGCCAACTGCAGAGGTAAAAGTGGGAAAAATCATGTGGACACTTTGAGCGCGTCAGTGCGTCAACTAATCCGGTGTTTGCAGAATGTCAGACGCCGTTCTGGTGCGAGAAGCTGGGCGCTGGCGCGAGCAAGGTCGGACAAGGTCGACGAGACGACCTTCTGCCGTGAGTGTGGTGTGGTTGGGAAAACATCGTCCTGTTGCAATTTCGCACAAGTCGAAGCAAAGTAGTAAACGTCGCCCTGCAGGCAAGAGGGAGGAGGAATGCCGGCGTCCAGGACTGCCGCAACGGTGACGACGAGCAGGGATGCAAGGAGTGCACCAAGGGAGCCAAGGTGTGTGGTGTGTGGTGTGAAGTGGGAAACGTCGCCTGTCGAAATTTCGACAAGACCGGGGAAAGTAGGGGATGTCGGTCGATGTTGGGATATTGATTGTTTCACCTGGCATGTGAGGGGGAGGGGTTAATCCAGATCATTCTCGTCCTAATTAGCTGGATGTCCGTGGTTTTGTAAAGATCCCAAAGGCGGTGATTCAATGCTTCACAAGAGTTTCTTACTACCGAAATCGCAAGAACCTTACTGATAAATAATAGTCAGTAGAATGTAATTTTATTTTTGTACATGCCGAGACGCAAATTCGTCGTTGAATAGTAGGCGGTAGAATGTAATTCATTTGCTACTTGGTGAAACGCTGTTATACCAGGGAACTATACATTACCGATAGCAGTCAGTTTCATTTTTTTCCTGTTATAACGATTCACAATCGTGCAACATTCAAATAATATACAAAATAATATAAAACCATAATTTTATCTACATAATTGAAAATGCTTTAACTTTACTTGTATACTTTTTTAGGGACCACCATAGATTATGCAAATCAAAGAATCATGACCCAATTTCTATTTCAGTTTATTAAACTGACGTATGGAATCATTTTTTGTGAAGATAAGACCTAGTTTAATTCAACGGGTTTCGAGATAATCATAAATTTTCAAAAACCCGTTTTTCAAAAACGAGAGACAACAATGTGCAAAGCGCTCTAGATTGAGATCATGGAGAGGGCCGCGACTTTTGACACTTTCCAGTGATAGACGAAGGTTGTGGGCATACCATATCCAAAAATTAGCCAATTCTGTAGGCGTCCACAAGTTTCATAAGAGATCAAAGATCACTTCCCGACTCAAATTTTGTCACTATGCCAATTTCGTGGACGCCTACAGAATTGCCTAATTTTTGGATATGGTAAGCCCCTAACCTTAGAATCACTGGAAAGCGTCAAAAGTCGCGGCCCTCTCCATTGAACGAAATTAGAGCGGTTCTAACAATATATTTACATTTCGTGACGTAATTTTTCGGATATTATTGTTTATTAAAAGCGTCGACGCCTACAGAATCTGCTAATTTTTTTCAGCAAAGTTACTTCACATGCTGTACTAAACACCTGTGAAATCAGAACCAGCGGCCTTTTCCTCTCCTTTGCATAAATGGACATCGCGCGCGCGCAGAATTATGAAAAGTGATGGTGGTCCCTAATACTTTTTATAAAACTATAAACTTTTATAAATTCTTTTTGAAGATGCTGAATTGTTGTTTCTAGCGAATATTCTTTTGAAATTTCAATCTTTCGGTTTTATAATTGTGAGCAAAAAAGACCGTGGAATGCTGTTTCGTCATCTAGTAGTAATTCACAGTAAGTCGAATAGTAAACTATTAAATGCAATTGGCTATTTTAATGTTAGCTATTTCTGCAATCGATTAGAAACTTATTGGTCACTATTAAATGTTGATAACTATTTAGGTCGCTGTTTCGCGATAGTGCAATAGGCGATTGGACATACTGTTATTTTGGAACCTACTGAATCGTTGTTTCGGCACCATGTTATAATCTTTTAAAACGCAATACAAAATTGATCCCCTGTAAAACGATTTTTAGTCTTGCGGAAATGTGTTTGGATTCAATGGTAATACCAGTATAGATTTTTTTAAATGAGTCAATACATTCACATTTTTCCCTGCCGAAATGTTTCACTAGCAATTGAAAGCATTAGAACTGTATTTCGTACATCTATTTTTTTTCAGATTGACGCTTTCCTGATTTTTTAAAACCTCTGTATAATGTTAAACCTTTTGGCGATTCCCCTTGTACAAGAAAAACAAGTTCCAAAAGATATCTATCATTCCTGAGAATCACTCTCAGTCAGCAATGGTCAATAATGATTCAGTTTGAAGCATAATTACGATTGATCATTTTGCTCCTTCCAGGTTGCGACAGTCCCTCGAATGGGCCGCTCTCCCACGTTTCTTCGCCTCTTCTGCCCACTGAGATCCGTTAAGTGTGGCCATCGCCAGAGAAGTCTGCCCGAGAAGGTCCGTGGGGAGCAAAAATGGATTGAAATTGAAAGAGAGGCGGGAAAAGGAGCCGTTTGTGCAGTTGTTTATTGTTGTTGAAATGTTGCTATCACTATCACTAGTACTATCACTAGTACGTCCCTGGAAGATTCGTATCCATCTCACGTTTTTGTATTGTGCTTCCTGTCAGTGGTATGATTTTTAGTTCTGTATTGTTACAATTTCCTTGTTGCTTGCTTAGGACTAGGAAACCATTGTCCCAACCACTAATTTCCAACCGTAACCTCAACTACTACGTAACTATAACCCCAACCACTAGGTGGTTCATTCTCTGCCCTTCCCCGTGGTGTGCTTACCGTATCCCTGTCTCTAGCTGTGGCGTGGTTTTGTTTTCTGCCCTTTCCCCGTGGTGTGCATACCGTACCGCGGTCCCAGTGGCTTTAGTTTTCGGCCCTTTCCTTTCCCATGGTGAGCCTACCGTATCCCCTTACCATGGTGTGGTCTTTTTTCTGCTCTCTCCCATGGTGTGCTTACCGTATCCCCATCTCTTGTATGGCCGTGATGTGGTTTTAGTTTCTGTAGATTCTGCATTTATTTTCTATGTTTAGTTTCTATAAGATCGATTGATGACAGGATTACGGTATCTAAATTCATCCTTTGCAGAGCTTCCTCGCGACTCTTCCGTCCTCTGCGAAGGAAATGCAGCCCCGCACGGATGCAACGTCGAAGAGGAGCGACTTCAAAGTAAGGTGAGAATAGCAAAAGTCAAAAACGAACAAGACTTATGACTCAACCTGATACAAATATTTTACAACTTCTTAATCGCATTATTTCAGTGGGACTTTTCAATAGGGCGGCCGAAGGCTATGCCCAAATTTTGAATTGTGCCACATAAATTTTGAATTGAAGAATATTGATTGGTCTGCAGGATTACGGTATCTAAATTCATCCTTTGCAGACCTTCCTCGCCACTCTTCCGTCCTCTGCGAAGGAAATGCAGCCCCGCACGGATGCAACGTCGAAGAGGAGCGACTTCAAAGTAAGTATACAACTTCTTAATCGCATTATTTCAGTGGCATTTTTCAAATTTTGAATTGTGCCACTGAAATTTTTAAACTAAGAATATTGATTGGTCTGCAGGATTACGGTATCTAAATTCATCCTTTGCAGACCTTCCTCGCCACTCTTCCGTCCTCTGCGAAGGAAATGCAGCCCCGCACGGATGCAACGTCGAAGAGGAGCGACTTCAAAGTAAGTATACAACTTCTTAATCGCATTATTTCAGTGGCATTTTTCAAATTTTGAATTGTGCCACTGAAATTTTTAAATGAAGAATATTGATTGGTCTGCAGGATTACGGTATCTAAATTCATCCTTTGCAGACCTTCCTCGCCACTCTTCCGTCCTCTGCGAAGGAAATGCAGCCCCGCACGGATGCAACGTCGAAGAGGAGCGACTTCAAAGTAAGTATACAACTTCTTAATCGCATTATTTCAGTGGCATTTTTCAAATTTTGAATTGTGCCACTGAAATTTTTAAATGAAGAATATTGATTGGTCTGCAGGATTACGGTATCTAAATTCATCCTTTGCAGACCTTCCTCGCCACTCTTCCGTCCTCTGCGAAGGAAATGCAGCCCCGCACGGATGCAACGTCGAAGAGGAGCGACTTCAAAGTAAGTATACAACTTCTTAATCGCATTATTTCAGTGGCATTTTTCAAATTTTGAATTGTGCCACTGAAATTTTTAAATGAAGAATATTGATTGGTCTGCAGGATTACGGTATCTAAATTCATCCTTTGCAGACCTTCCTCGCCACTCTTCCGTCCTCTGCGAAGGAAATGCAGCCCCGCACGGATGCAACGTCGAAGAGGAGCGACTTCAAAGTAAGTATACAACTTCTTAATCGCATTATTTCAGTGGCATTTTTCAAATTTTGAATTGTGCCACTGAAATTTTTAAATGAAGAATATTGATTGGTCTGCAGGATTACGGTATCTAAATTCATCCTTTGCAGACCTTCCTCGCCACTCTTCCGTCCTCTGCGAAGGAAATGCAGCCCCGCACGGATGCAACGTCGAAGAGGAGCGACTTCAAAGTAAGTATACAACTTCTTAATCGCATTATTTCAGTGGCATTTTTCAAATTTTGAATTGTGCCACTGAAATTTTTAAATGAAGAATATTGATTGGTCTGCAGGATTACGGTATCTAAATTCATCCTTTGCAGACCTTCCTCGCCACTCTTCCGTCCTCTGCGAAGGAAATGCAGCCCCGCACGGATGCAACGTCGAAGAGGAGCGACTTCAAAGTAAGTATACAACTTCTTAATCGCATTATTTCAGTGGCATTTTTCAAATTTTGAATTGTGCCACTGAAATTTTTAAATGAAGAATATTGATTGGTCTGCAGGATTACGGTATCTAAATTCATCCTTTGCAGACCTTCCTCGCCACTCTTCCGTCCTCTGCGAAGGAAATGCAGCCCCGCACGGATGCAACGTCGAAGAGGAGCGACTTCAAAGTAAGTATACAACTTCTTAATCGCATTATTTCAGTGGCATTTTTCAAATTTTGAATTGTGCCACTGAAATTTTTAAATGAAGAATATTGATTGGTCTGCAGGATTACGGTATCTAAATTCATCCTTTGCAGACCTTCCTCGCCACTCTTCCGTCCTCTGCGAAGGAAATGCAGCCCCGCACGGATGCAACGTCGAAGAGGAGCGACTTCAAAGTAAGTATACAACTTCTTAATCGCATTATTTCAGTGGCATTTTTCAAATTTTGAATTGTGCCACTGAAATTTTTAAATGAAGAATATTGATTGGTCTGCAGGATTACGGTATCTAAATTCATCCTTTGCAGACCTTCCTCGCCACTCTTCCGTCCTCTGCGAAGGAAATGCAGCCCCGCACGGATGCAACGTCGAAGAGGAGCGACTTCAAAGTAAGTATACAACTTCTTAATCGCATTATTTCAGTGGCATTTTTCAAATTTTGAATTGTGCCACTGAAATTTTTAAATGAAGAATATTGATTGGTCTGCAGGATTACGGTATCTAAATTCATCCTTTGCAGACCTTCCTCGCCACTCTTCCGTCCTCTGCGAAGGAAATGCAGCCCCGCACGGATGCAACGTCGAAGAGGAGCGACTTCAAAGTAAGTATACAACTTCTTAATCGCATTATTTCAGTGGCATTTTTCAAATTTTGAATTGTGCCACTGAAATTTTTAAATGAAGAATATTGATTGGTCTGCAGGATTACGGTATCTAAATTCATCCTTTGCAGACCTTCCTCGCCACTCTTCCGTCCTCTGCGAAGGAAATGCAGCCCCGCACGGATGCAACGTCGAAGAGGAGCGACTTCAAAGTAAGTATACAACTTCTTAATCGCATTATTTCAGTGGCATTTTTCAATAGGGCGGCCGAAGGCTATGCCCAAATTTTGAATTGTGCCACTGAAATTTTTAAATGAAGAATATTGATTGGTCTGCAGGATTACGGTATCTAAATTCATCCTTTGCAGACCTTCCTCGCCACTCTTCCGTCCTCTGCGAAGGAAATGCAGCCCCGCACGGATGCAACGTCGAAGAGGAGCGACTTTAAAGTAAGTACAAATTTTTTACAACTTCTTAATCGCATTATTTCAGTGGCATTTTCAAATTTTGAATTGTGCCACTGAAATTTTTAAATGAAGAATATTGATTGGTCTGCAGGATTACGGTATCTAAATTCATCCTTTGCAGACCTTCCTCGCCACTCTTCCGTCCTCTGCGAAGGAAATGCAGCCCCGCACGGATGCAACGTCGAAGAGGAGCGACTTCAAAGTAAGTACAAATATTTTACAACTTCTTAATCGCATTATTTCAGTGGCATTTTTCAATAGGGCGGCCGAAGGCTATGCCCAAATTTTGAATTGTGCCTCTGAAATTTTTAAATGAAGAATATTGATTGGTCTGCAGAATTACGGTATCTAAATTCATCCTTTGCAGAGCTTCCTCGCCACTCTTCCGTCCTCTGCGAAGGAAATGCAGCCCCGCACGGACGACACGTCGAAGAGGAACGATTGTAAAGTGAGTACAAATATTTTAATCGTATTAGTTCAGCGGCCTTTTTCTCTAGGGCGGCGGAAGCTATGGCCAAATTTTTATTTGTGCCACATGAATTTTGAATATAAATTATCGATTGATCTCAGGGTTACGGTATCTAAATACATCCTTTGCAGAATCCTCTCCCTACTCTTCTCTTCGCAGCGACAGGGATGCTACCCCGCTCAAGCTACATGCTACATGCTACAGGGATGCTCCTCAGCCTCAGTGAATCCCCGTTCGGATGAAACGTCGCTCGAAGCCCGCGGTGTTGCTACCTTAATCCCCATTTTTTGCTATGCTGTGTATAAAGTAATTTGCCCTCGTTCCGGGCGTCACTGCTAACACCAGTGGCTGCTCGGACGAGAATCATGTGTGAAGATCGAGACAATTAGAAGCGGGGATGTGCAATTTTGCACCTCAAAAAAAGTGTGAAAATTGCAATTTCCCCCCAGATCTAAGCCGTGTTGGTGTTGGGTCGTGTTGGTTATCGTTGATGATATCGTGGATGATATCGTGGGTTTCTTCTAGAACATGCACGGGTGACACGGAGCGATTCGCCTAGGATTCTGATCAAGCAGACTAGGGAAGGGAAGTGGCATCGAGACACCCGGACTCCGGGTGTCTCGTTGCCGGAGTGTCCTGGAGAAGTCCCGGAGTGTCTCTAGATCTAAATCAGAAGAGATAGAAGAGTTACCGAAACCACCAGTGCTAGTTCATACCTTTCAATGGATTCCAACGTGGGCGTAGTGAAAGCAGGACAGGAGAGAGAGGCTTGATCTTTCTAGTTGGCAAACGAGGCCCAGCAAAATGAACTAGTAAAACAGACAAAAAAAATTCCAAAGGAAGGAATTCCAAAGGAAAGGAAGACGAGTGGGGCTTGTTAACCAGAGGAGACGAGCCGATGCCACCTGCAAGCTATTGATATTTCTCGATACCATGCGACAATATCCGGACAAGAGCATCCGGATGACTCTCTAATATATGCAAATTAATATTCCATAGGGTTTTGTCGATAGCTCACAGACAAACAATATTGTATGTAAGAATTAGTAGTTGTTGTCATCCGGATCTTCCCTTACAGCAGTGGTCGAAAAGTATGTCAACATCAACATGAGGTGCCCGAGGAAGTCGGTCTAGTTGTCAAGGTGAACGAAAAGTGGTCTAACCCAATGTGCAACCATTTTTTGTCATTTTTGGTCAATGTGCCCGAAGTGTCCCAAAATATAAGTCTAGGTGTCCTTCGGCAAAACCCAGTTGTCATCACTTTTCGACCACTGCCTTACAGCCTAGTGCTCAGCCCTCCTACTCTGAGTTGGTTCTATACCTGGCAAGCGAGAGCAGAGGAGGAACCGCCACGATTGAGAAGATGATCGGGCGAGGGAAGGCGGAGGGAGGACGAGGAGGCAAGGGATCGGACTAGGGAAGAGAGGGAAGAGGGAGTGGGAAGCACCTGCAATTAATTGATTTGATTAATCAACCATGGTAGTATTTCGACTTACCTCCTATCCGATGGCAGCTCTTCCGTTGTCCTCTTCCATCGGAGGCACCAAGGGGGAGAGAGGGGAAGAGGAATGAAGCAGGGATGGGAGAATGGGTCGGATACTATTGTAGAAAACAACCCTGCAGCTCCATTGTCTGATGTCAGGATAAATATGATATGATATCCTATCTATAGTAGACAGGGAGGGGAGACTACTACCTACCAGGGAAGCTAGTCTTCCTTCTCACCAACTGCTCTGTCATTCGAATTCGTATCAACGAATGACTAGAGGAGTAGGCGGGAAGTGGATAGACTAGGGACCGGAAGTATGATTGGGGCAGGGTAGGACATCCCAGGATGAAGGTTGAAAGCACCTCTAGGTTCGAGGAGGAGGATGAAGGGGAAGGGGGGGAGACTACTACCTACCAGGGAAGCTAGTCTTCCTTCTCACCAACTGCTCTGTCATTCGAATTCGTATCAACGAATGACTAGAGGAGTAGGCGGGAGAAGAGAGTAAATAGGAAGCCATGGTAGATCAGGGAAGGGCTAGGTCACGTGGTCCAATGAGGGAAGATGTAAACAGCCTAAGCCCCGCCCCCCTTTGCAGTTTGTATCTAGTTTGATCACACAAACTGCAGAGTGCAAACTAAGCCAGACTATAAACTTCAAGCATTAATACCCTAGAAGCCCGCCAACTAGGCGGGTGTCGTTAACTGTTTGGTCGAGTTTTTAAGGACTCTCTAACCATGTATATAGACTAAGGCCGATTCGGGCAGATACCCGAACCAGCCTTAATCAAGCCGTGGCGGCCGCGTTTTACCTCGGGTCCAGCCTCGATCGATCCCGGTGGAAGTTGGTGGACCAGCCTGCCAACCGCCGGTGGAACACGCGACCGCCCGACTCAGCGGGCAGCACCCTCTGCGAGAAGAGACTAGAGGCTCAGGAGGGAGCGAGGGCGAGGCGGCCTGAAAGAAACGAGTACTGCGCGCAGAATGTGAAGGTTTCTTTGAAAAAATAATCAGCAAAAATAATCGGTATCGTGAGACGTTATTTCCATTCCACGTGCTACTGCCTATTGACGCATGTTCGACGGGATGGAGATAGGAAGAGGCCGTAGATGAGGCTCCTGATCTACCGTACCTCTTCCCCTTCCCTTCCCTCAGGGAATCCATACCTCGCTAACGAGCACTTTTTATTTGTTGAGCGTTTGAATAGCATGATAGCCTGAGACCGTAATGCGCCGGCACCGTAACAGAAAGGGATTTTTTTTAAAGCATACGCAACAGAACGAGACCGTGGAGGAGGCTTCTGATCTACCGTGCCTCCTTCCCTTCTTTCAGAAGTCAATGCACAAAACAGCTCATTCAGTAAGTATTTCTAACAATTAGGGATCGCTTCGCAAGAGAAAAATTGTCTAGCCATCCCTAATCTAGGTCCCCTCTCACCTTTCACTCCTCCATTCGCGCGGCCCGTCCGGTGCCTTGCGCACAACGTAACCGGCCCGTGGACGAGATGGAGTGCGCCTTGAAAGAGAGAGTGATTAGTTGCAGGTCAAACGCATGTCAGCATTCTTCTTACCATGTGGAAGCGACGCCGTTCTTCCCCAAGCAGCGCCCTTAACACTTCGTCTTCCAGAGAGACGCGGCCTGCAAATATGCGATGAGTGGTGGGCAGTGGCAAACCGAGATAACAAAGCGACAAACATAAAAGGAGGGGCATCACGACGAAACAAATTCAAACAACGCATTCGGGGATTGGAGCAGGGGACCGAGGAAAGTCAGTATGGGAAGCCCCGCACTCCCAAAAAGTATCGATCGACGGCAGCGGCTATCATTAATCTAAATGTAAGGCGATTCAAGAGAACTGAGCGAAAATTTTGAGCACTGCCCATCTCCTCCCACATGACAGAGCGAGATGCTATGGAAAATTGTGACCACATCTGACTAACGCGATGGAAAGAACATTCACTCACTCGCATCAGCACTCTCAATCACTAACATCACTAACTTTCACGGCGTCAGATTCAACGAGGAAAAGGCGTAATCAAAAAAGAGACGTGCAGAATCACACAAAAGAACTAGCGTAAATCAAAAAGGTTGAAAATGAATGCTCTCCCACAGGCACATGCAGAAAGCGAGAAGCGTTTTTGGGTTGATTCAAAAAAGGAAGAAGATATGAGAACCAAAGGATCAAGAACTCTTAATGATACCAGCAACCGGACACAATGTTCTATGCTAATGCAATTTGTTCGGCTAGCGAGAATTGGGATTTGAATTCCCACTTTCCCGCGCAGCCGGAGATTAGCTACGGCTGCGTGCGTGGGACGGGATTTTGCGAGGTCATTTTTGCTGACAAATCAATATATTTTTATAATTGTTTTAATTGTTATTTCTATGAATATTGTGTTTATTTTCATGTCTAAAATGTTCCTAAATATCGATATATTGAATCGCTATGGAATTTTAATTATAATAATCTCAAATAACTTTCGAAATCCCCCTACGATCGTTGCCGCGTCGTTTGCTCCCATTCCTCCCTATTTTTTCGAGTTTTCGCTTTCGTATTATATTGTGCAATGTTAAAATCTACTATATAAGGAATGTATTGCAGGTAGGATGCCAGACAGAGAAGGCAGTGAGAGCAGCTCCTCCAGCTCGCGAGTGAGCTGGTTGTCACCAAGCGTGGAATGGCGGCTGATATTGTTAGTGCAACCCTAAAGGTAGCCTTTCTTCTTTCTGTTTCTTCCAGGGGTATTTCGTAAATAGATGGGCTGTATAAAGTGTTGTGGTTTGCATCTATGAATTTACATTTAATATGAAATATTTCATTTTAGGCTGTCATTGCTGAGATCAAGGAAGGTGTCGAAGTTGGATACTTGTGCGATTTTGGAGATAAAATGTTGATGGAGAAAACTTCCAAGATTTTCAAGAAGGAAAAAGATCTGCAAAAGGTAGAATTTGAAATTCCATAGAACAAATTGTAATGTTTATTTTTTAAAACCCATTTTTACGGACTTATTGCATGCCAAGAAACAATTACTTTTCAAGAAGTAATTGTTATTTATTATTTGTAAATTTTGTTATTTTCCATCCTTTCAGGGAATTGCAATGCCCACCTGCATCTCCATCGATAACACCATTTGTCATTTTTCTCCTCTTCGATCGGATCCTCCAGTAAAACTAGAGAAAGGACAGCTCGTGAAAATCGATCTCGGAGCTCATGTAGATGGATTTATTGCAACCCCTGCTCACTCTGTTGTCGTTGGAGCATCAGCCGTATGTTTTTTTATTAAATTACTAAATAATGTATCTGGAACGATTTTCTCAGGACAATAAAGTTGATGAGAAGGGATCAAATGTGCTCAAGGGAGCCTATGATGCCCTTGAAATCGCTATTCGCTCACTTAGACCTGGAACCAAAAACATAGATATCACTACAAACATTGGAAAGGTTATTTTTTTGTCATTTTCTTGTATTTTTCGTGATGGTGTTCTTAATTAACATTGTGTAATTTTTTCAGGTTGCGGACCAGTATGGCGTGAAGGCTATTGAGAATATGGTTTCCCATCAGCTTGAGAGAAACAAGACCCCGGAGAGAAGCTAAAGGGCGAAGTGGAGAAGAGCACAGTTGAGGTTCACGAGGTCTACGCAATTGATGGCCTCTTCACCACCGTTATTATTGTATATTGGATAAACTATGTTTAACGTGCTCAAAGGTTTTAATCCTTCCCCTTGTGGGTTTATCTCATTCCCTAATGCTCTCTTTTCTTCATAGGTTTCACGTCGATCGTACTGGGCTCAAGTTGAGCATTTCAAGACATCAGCCAATTTAATTGATACGAATTTTATACGGTGTTGTACATATTTTTTATTATTGTAATGTGTATAAAGTTTTGTGATATCTGCGGAAAATAGTCTGAAAATAAGTAAGACTATTTTGCACGCCTTTTTTTACTTTTTGTGACGAATAAAGTATATTATGCAAATAAATGGCAGATGTTACCACCTTGACGATCATTGTGATCGCAACACTTCCTGTATTTAGCACTCGAAATGGGGGACGGGATCTTATTTCTGGCACTAGGAAAATTCGCTAGCCGAACATCTTGAACATTGTGCGGAATGGACACGTGTTGATAGAGAATCATCCGAACTACACAGAGGGAAGGGAAGAGGGAGGAGACGAAGAGGGAAGAGGGGAAGAAGGGAAGGGAGGGAGCGTGATGATTGAATGAATGAGGGAAGCGACAAGGAGAGGAGGCGGAAGGAGGGGAAGCGGTAGATCATTCGGGGGAATCGCCCCCTCTCTCTCCCTCCACTTTGATCCAGTCAATCGATGGCATGTTGAAGGCTATGGAGATCAAGAAATCGTCTTTCAAATAATAAAAGTAGCAAGTTGCAACATAATTCATAATAAATATCGTCCGATATTATACGGCCACCTCCGATTCATTATCAGTTATGAATATAATATTTATCACAATCATGAGCTCTGCGGTCACAATATCATATCGTATGAATCGGACTGCAGCACTCCACTCGAATATCGGGCAATTCGGGAGAACACAAGATCGAATACAGTCTGAGACATCGCGAAGAATAACTGTGGACCTAACACTATCGATAATTACGAAATAAATGATGGAAAGGAGAACATTACACTACAAAACGTCATTGAGCTACACACATGATATTGAGCGATGATACGTTATATATGGGAAGAACAATATTAGTAACACATCTGAACAAAAAGAAGTAGAGATACAGGAACAGACAAATAGGATGGGATGCCTAAGAAATGGTCATTCGAAAGTTATTGGAAGGGCATTCGAGATATTATTAGCTTGAATGGATTTCTCAATTACAAAAACAGGGTAGATAAGAGGGTCACATTATTAACATTATTAGTGGTGGCATAATCTAGATGAACTGATTACGGTCTCCCGTATGGATGGAGACTGATCGTGTACTGGAATGGACGGGAGGTTGCCTTGTGATTGGCGGGCGGGCATTAGACAACTGGTCTCCTTGTAGATATCGTATGAATCGGACTGCAGGGCTCCTTTCGAATATCGGGCAAATCGGGAGCACTCAATGTCTCATACAGTCTGAGACATCGCGAGGAACAAAAAGGAGCAGTGAACACAGAAATGGAACAATGAGTCTAAAACGGAGGGAAAGTGATCATTGATAAACACGTGGAGGGAAGTGGGATAAAGTGTAATAGTAGTAATGGTAGTGGTAATATCACGAAGCACGACAGATGATGATAAATTATTCACAGGGATACGATGGGCGAAGAATCGATCGGGCATCTCTACTTCTTACTCGACGTTGTTCGCTTGAAGAAGCTGCCGATGCCCTTCTTCTCTGCAAAACAATCAATTTGTGAAACATTAATTCAACTAGACCAGTAACATTTCAAAACGTATGTTGCTTTGGCCGGGCTCCAAACAAACATAATTCTGAGAAAGGGGGAGAAAAATCAGAGATCAAAGATCAGAAAAGTGCACTTACTTCCGCTCTTGATGGAATCGCTGTCATCGGCCGAACTGTTGCCACCCATGGACAAGTTCTGCTGCGAGTTACCGTACCTGCAACAAGCACATCTCATCCATTCAATACATGCAATTGTTTTCGCCAAAAACATTGCATTGTTAGTTATTCGGCTTTTCGGCTTACACGCGAAAATAAGGAAACTACATCATTAGGCTTTAGACTATTAGTTGCGGTTAGTTTTGGCATATTTTTGTCTCAATTGTAAAAGAAAGCTAGGAAAAAAGCCGACGGCGCGTACTTCTCGACCCACGCGACGAATTCGCCCTCGGCCGGCATGGTGTTCTTGCGCGGCATCGTGGGAGGCGGCGGACCGGACGGAGGATGGCCTTCCGAGAACGACGGAGAGCTGTTTCTGCAACACCCAAAGCTCTTTTTTTGCTAACATAAAACAATAGGAAACTGAAGAAAGGACTACAGCGCATTTAAATATCTCTTGATTTTATTAGTAAACTTGCCAACGCAATCATACAAAAACTGAAGCAGTGCAATATTTTTAAATCAGGGAAAAAAGTCAATACTCAATCGGCCGCTACCGTACCTGTGCACGCTGCAGTCGTCCTTCTGGTAGCTCACGGAGGTCGCCTCGTGGTACTCGAGCTCGCGCACCTGCAATCGATATTATGAGAAACCTGAGATTACTGTAGCTCTCCTCTTTCCACGCACCCTCTCGTCCGTCAGAGAGCGCGAGAGAGCATGCGGAATCGAGAGATTCAGAGACAATTCTCACCTCTGTCCGATAGACTGTCGGAGCGGTCGAGTACGATGGTGATCCTGCAATTATTGAAATCAGTGGCATAATTCAAGAAATCAATATCGTGATATTAGTAGCCAACGACAATCCTTGCTTAGTCACAATAGACAGTGGGGGTACATGTATAGGACGGGATTGGGAGCTGTTACATTCTTCGTGTGGTGCTCTTCATTCTTCATGGCTCCTCGTCGTGTGGTGGTGTTTACACGTATAATCCGTGCTACAGTACCACTTGAATGTGCTTGCTTGATACCGTACCCTCCTCAGGCGACTCCGCTGGCGGCATGTCTTCCGCTCCGTAGATTGATTCGTATACCGATTTGGTCAGGTTACGTCTGCTCTCCCTCCGAGAGAGGGCAGTTCTCAGGGGAATGGCCGCATCGTAGAGTGTGGGCAGAGGAGTGGAGATGGACGTGGATGAGGAACGAAGGGGCGAGGAGTTGTCGAGAGCGACGGAGCAGGAGGCCAGAGAAGCTAGAGCAAATTGGGATTCAGAAAAGCATCATACTACAATTTACTCACTACCAAGCTAGTCATTTCATTCATGTCAAATAGTAACACTCACTTCTATCCTCCTCTTCCCTTCTCTCTGCCCTCAATCCGCTCGTTCTTCTCTGCAATGAGTCTCCACTCCTCACGGGCGTCGTGTCAATCGTGGCGAATGCGGGCGGGGGACGATGGGATGGCACGACGGGCGCAGACGTGTCCGTCAGGCTAAACAAACAAATCTCAAATTTACAATATTCCGTCCACATATCATTGTTTCTTTAGTAAATTGGAGCAAAATCAATCAAGTTTTTGAAAATGAAGATATTTCTACCTTGAAGAAACCAGTTCACTCACCCCCTCTGTTCGTAGCTGCTCGCGTGCGGTCGATACTCGGAGGAGGAAGTCGATGCGGCTCCCGGGCCTCCCGAGCCATTCGACGTCACCGAGTTGGAGAAGGATCTGGAAGTTTACGCGGTTATTGAAATGCTCCTCCATTGAGAACTCATAAATCCACAGTATTCACAACCATCTCTCTCTGAATACAGTATCCTATGGAACCCCATCACTACCGTACCTGAGTTGGTCCTTGGGCGCGAGTCCGGCGTGGTACTGGATGCGGTCCAGCCACGATTGCATCTCGTCGTCCGATGCGCACGAGAACAGGAACTCGCTGCCGTCCGAGGTGCGCAGTCTGAAAATTAAACTTTGAAAAATTGTCGAAAACATCACAGTTCGGATCCGCAAATATTGCATTGCATTCGTCCCCATTTTTGACTTGATGTGATGAATAACCATTATCATACCTGAAGGTGTGCTTCCTCTTCAGATACTCCTTATCCTCTCTGCACATCGCACCGTAGATGTTGAGGGGCGCGGCTGCGGCCGACGCATCGTGGAACGCCTGCTCGTCCTAAGACAAAACAAAAAATGCTCATCAGAACCTTCCTCGATCATCTTCACGTTTCCCTGCCCCATCAACTCACCATTGTTTCCGCACCACTAGTGAAAACACGAAATATTTTTATGATCGATTTTCGAAAATGATCGAGACTGTACCTTGAAGAAGCAGAGCAGTTGTCCGCAGAGGATGGCGTAGTAGTTCTTCCACGAGCGGACGGTCGCCTTCAGACCTCCTGCCTGCAGCTGATGCTTGCGGTCCACGAAGCTGCAACGAGAAGATACTAGTTCTGTTCCAACTGCCAAACCTTCCAAACCATCTCGTCCCATGCAAGAACTGGTACCAGAAAGGAAGGCGATACATGCAGTAAAGGGAATCGGGGGATAATTGATATATTTTACAAGTCTCCAATGGGTATCCCTTTCCAATCCTTCATTCATCCATTCATCATGCGAGAAATAGAGTTAGGATCGGTTAGTAAGCATGCACGTTCGCTACTCATTCTCTTTATCATGTGAAACACAAGCAAAATTCGGTTAGTAAACATGCAATTTCACTACGACGGGGTTACAACGATTTCGAATGATGCAATCAATCCGGCAAAGCTATAATCGATACGGTCCAACGCTACCGTACCCCTTCATGTCGATGGTGGAGTCCTCCCACTGCGTCTTGCGCATCGACGACTGACGGCGGGTGGTGAAGGCCGGCGTCGTTCTGCAACGTCGATTGCGTTGAAATTTTGGTATTTGCAGCCAAAAAAAGTTCAAAAACTAGTAGAATTTCACCAAAAAAAGTAAACAAAACATCAATAAGATGACGTCATCCCGATCTCGACTACAACGTACCTCTGGAGTGTTCCGGTGGCCTCAGCTGCCGTCTCAACCACGAGAGGCGCGGGCGAGGCGGAAGCGAGGGCTGCGGCGACGGACGCGTCTCCTGCAATTGTCAATTATCGTTGCCAGTGAATTCCTGCTTCTAAGTGTCCCCATATCGGCCTGAATCGCACCAATTTTGATCTTGCTCTCGTCGCAACTCTATTTCACTGCTCCGGGTACTTTTCTAACGAGTCCATTTTCTAATTCCCTCCCAACAAACCGAATGCGGTGGTCTTGCTTCTCTCTCGCTTGTCCTTGTTCCTGGGCAGTGTCTGGCTGACGATCTCCTCGGGGGCCGGCTTGAGCAGAGAGATCTCCTGCGTCTTTCGCCTGCAATAGAGGGTATTATTGATTTATTATAGATTTAGCTATCGCACATCTGAGCGGCATTGCACTTGGCCGACTTGGTCACTGTTTCATGGATTGGTGAAACACGAATGCGCCTTTTTTCTACCCTCACCTCTCCCTCTCCAATCTCCTATTTGCGATCAGATTGTTCCTTGCCACCTTGATCACTTCCTCTCTCTTCTTCGTAGCATCATCCTCCACGCGGATCTTCTCCACCTCCTTCTTCCTGCAACCAATTTAAGATTACCTCATTTCCCTATTTTCGTTCCGCACTTCTGGCACTAGAGTGGTCCAAAAATAATCATGCAAACATTATCAAAACAGGGACGTTTTCAGATTAGATATAGCGACAGTAGAAACCCGAAATCACTCACTTGATATGCGCAAACTTGGTCTCGATGAGTGTCAGTCGCTTCACGAGTTCTCTCTTCTCGCCCTGCGCATCCAAAGTGACGAGGAAGTCGTCAAACTCCCTCAGCTTCGTCTCCGCCTCATCCACGCTGTCGATCAGACGCCAGTCCTCACCTGCAGCCAATATTAGTTATGGCAATGAATCCGTAAAAGTTATGATGGTGCATCAGCCAAATTCAGCAAAAATCTCACTACCAGTGATCCCATAATTAATTAACATAGTTAACACATAATTTACAATGGTGTTTATGGGCCATCAATTCTTCTGATTCAGAAGCAAGTCACTCACCGAGCATGCTCTCCCTCTCGACCATCCAGTGCTCCAGTTGGGAGGCGTTCGCCTGCCACTTCCGCACGTCCAGATTAGCCTCGTACAGCGCGTGCCGTTCCGCCCAGATCTGCAGGGCAATTCACTGTTTTTTCACACAGTAAAACTATCCCAAGGTTTTGAGTTTCAGTTTCATGCACTCAATAAAGTTAACCTTACTGCAGTGGTAGTAATCAACCACAAGCAAATTGAAAATGCAATCTAATTCAGAAAGCCCAGATCATAGACCCGGCACTCAACGAGGATTCGAGTTTCGTGTATTCAATGAAAGGCATTGCAAGACTGCAGTGGTAATAATATCCCGACCACTATCAATCGTAAGTACAATCTAATAAAGATCAAGTTTGAATCGAAGGATATTCGTGACTCGTTTCTGAAGGGAATTCGATCGAAGAAGGGTCGTCCTCCTCCACTCGTCTCTCCATCTTCCTTCGTCCGAATTGACCTCACTCCTACTCAACTGGCACTCGAACGAGAGGCGAGACAGGAAGCTATCAAGAAGAATCTCGACGCCGGTCATCTTCTGTACGGAGTTCGCGACTTCTCCCTCATCACCTACAAGTACCCCCGCGCTCTCCCATCTGATTATGGAAAACCCCATGCATCCCGTAATCTCTCTGCTGCCGATATCCCCTCTGCAGATACCTCTTCCTCTGGTGCACCATCAACTGCCTCTACTGCAACGTCATCTGCTCCCGCTCTCTCTACGAAGGCCACCAACGTGACAGTTCGTGATCGAGGACGAGACAAGCAGCAGCAGCCAGCCACCTAGGACGTTGGCAGCAAGGGTATACCCTCCCTCATGTCCATTCCCATTTCATCTCTTTCGTTTCCAATGACCAATCCATCTAGTACCGTAATTCCATCTAGTACCGTAAACCCTCTTAGTACACGTGCACTATCGATTCCCCCCTCCTCTGTCTCTTCTTACTATGCTAATTGACGCTCCGTCAGATGCAAAGTCCCTCAGATTGCTTACCTCCTCTCCTCTTTTGCATACAAATTGATCTCTCTCACTGAAACATGGTTACTTGAGACTGATAGTGACGCTCTTCTCATAGGTGGATTCCCTGAATACCATTCCTTTCGTTGTGATCGCGCTCTTTCTATTGATTCTGGTCGCGGTGGCGGTGTCGCCCTCATCGTTCACAACTCCCTTAACCCCGTCCTTGTTTCCACTTTTACCGCTTCCCTGTTAGAATCGTGCATCGTCGACCTACACCTCACTTACTGTGCTTCACTACCATTTCGTAAAGTTAGAGTCATCATTGTATATAGATCTCCTACCTCCCCTCCTCTAGCTTTCACTTCTTTCCTAGCATTCATTGCCCCCTTGATTTCTCAACACTTCCCGTGTATTCTTCTGGGCGATTTCAACTACCCTAGTATTGACTGGAGCTCAATGACATCTCCCAATAACGAGGACCTTATCGATTTTGCATGTGACCATCATCTCACCCAGCTTGTATCCTTTCCTACCCGTCTCCTCAGTTGTTTAGACCTCATTTTCTGTAACTCCGACATTGTATGCAATCTAGCCCCTTCCGTGCCCCTTAGTGACCACTTGTCTTTGATCTTTGATCTTCGAATCCCTTCCCCTCCCTCTCGCACTTTTGCACCATCTAGAATGTACAGACATGCCAAATGGGATGCAATTAATGACCACATTTTTTGCCATGATTGGACTATTGCCCTTTCTGCTCTTGACGCGAATAGTGCCTACGAGTACTT
>LS487674.1:221989-331555 GCA_900490705.1 Pristionchus arcanus
TTTTTTTTTTTCCCCCCTCTCCCCCCCCCCCCGAACACCCCCTACCCTTGCTGCCGCAAGAACCGATTCGACAACGTCGACGGACATCCGTCTCTAGCCAACTACTCTATCGCATTTCCATGTACATTAACCTGACGGAATAAATAATGAATGAATGAATGAATGAATGAATAAAAATCTCGGCCTTGATCAGGAACCCGAGATACTCACCTCAGCGAGCAGGGCAAAGGCGCGCTGCAGCGACTCCACCTTCTCCGCGATCTCAGACGACAGCACGTGACCGGACTGCAATCGTCAATAAATGATCCACCTTCCGAACTCATTATGTCCCTTTTCTGTACCCATTCAAATGAGATTATTGCCTATTCATCGACCTCAAATTAGAGACGCAAATACCCATTGAATGTGACATACTCATGAAGCCTGAATAATCGCTGACTAATGCTAACCATTATTTCTCACAAATTATATTTTGTAATAATGTTTGTGTTTGAAATGATTGGACCGAGATAAATCACATTATGTCATTATCACTTCGATTGAAGAAGTGGTGAAACCCGCAACAAGCGTGTGCTTGCTTGAGCAATGTATTATGAACCCAATCTCACCTGGACCATGTGCTTGCCTCGCTGCACAAACTTCTCGACGTGCGACGAGCGCGCCTTCATCTCGGTCGCGTACTCGGCGTGCCGCGCCATCAGCGCCTGCAATCGATTGGCTCGCTACCGTACTCCAAGAGTATCGCAAACTGACTCTAATTATAATTATTCGAATGAATCTACCGTAATCTATCACAAACTGATTTAAATAAAATTACAGTACCTCAGCGGCGGCGACGTTCTGCGCAAGGCTCTCGCTGGTGATCGAGTCCTGCACGCGGCGCGTCCACGCCATCAGCTCGCGGTGCTCCTGAACGGATATTTTTGATCAATGTCCTAGCCTACCGTAATCCTTGTCAGAAAATAATTAATTTCAAATGGCTTCGGGATGCTTTGAACACAAACTGCTCATCGTAAGAGTTCTAGACAACCTACTGAAACCCTAACCCACCTGGAAGTAAGCCTGCAGCAGCTCGGCCTCTCTTAGCTTCTCGTAGTGCTTGCCCATCGACTGCAATATGTCCTTCAGCTGCTCCTCCATGTCCAGGCGGCGAATCTGCATTGATTTATTTATTTTTATTTATTTAATTAATCAAAATAATTTTAAAAACTCACCTCGAGATGCGATCGCGTCTGCGGGTAGAGCACTGCGAGTCGCTCGGCCTCCGAGCACAGCTCGCGGACCTGGAAAGGAATCAATACATGAATATACAGTAACCCAGAGCTACCGTATAGCGTACCTGCTTCTCAACCGCCTTCATGCCATGCACGAATTCGTCCTGCTTCTGGATGAGTCTCTTCACTCCCTCCAGATCAGTCTTCGCCAGATCCTCCTGCTCCAGCGCAGTGCCCATTCGCTCCTTCTTCTGAAAATAACGCAGCATTTTCTCAAGTTAAAAGTCTACGGTATTCCCTATTTCCGACTGTAACCTCAAAGGGCTAGGAATAAATTTAAAATAAAATAAATATTAGAAATAAACTCACGTTGAGCCAGTGAATGGTCTCGTCAACCTCCTGGTCGAACTTGTGCACTTGCCGGGCGCCTAAATGATTCATTGAATTGTATTTATTCACAATTAAACAAATTACCAGCCAGCGCCTGCTGTCGCTCATTCGCATCCTCGTTCACCGCGTGCCACAGTCGCTGCAGGTCCTCGCCCTTGGCACGGATCGACGCAGAGTACGGGTGGTCTGAAAAGGGTAGATACAGTAACCCAAGTTACAGTATCCCTGTCAAAACTCGATAACTCGCTACCGTATCCTACAGCCTCCTAAACTAACCAATACTCTATGGGCGATCTAAAAGAGTAGGTACAGTAACCAGTATACATCCCAAAATCAATAACTACCGTATTCTACCGTATCCACAACTCACTGGCTCTCAGTTGCTCATCGCAACTTCTCTGCACGGCTGCCACTCGCTCTCCATTCGCTGCCAACTCCCTGATCACCGTTTCGAACTCGTCGATCAGCGTCGCGCACTCCTCCAGATCACGACCGTACTCTTCGGAAGAGGCAGCCTGCACGAATTATGCTCATTACGGTCTAACAAAAAATGAAGAAATCCCAGAAGAAAAATTGGACCAAATTTTTTATTCGACAATAAACGATACAGATATCGAATTGCCTGAATTTCTCCAGACCATCTACAAGTTCTGCAACCTAGAATCAACAACCCACCTTGGCCTTGGCATGGAGCCACTCGGCCAGCGTATCTGCCCTCTTGACAAAGTCGTGATAGGTCATGGCATTGAGCAGCAGCTGCCGTCTCTTGTTGCACTCGCGCACGAGGTCCGAGTAGGCCGACGCCAGACGCGTCTGACGCGCGGTGATCTGTAATGCACCGGCATTTAGTAAATATCTCTGCATCAGAATATCCGTTTGTCTCTAAAAGTGCCTGGGCTACGACTATTACCAAGCTAATCACACCATTCGGATAAGAAGAGGATGGAACTCGAAAGAACAAGGTATTTGGGTGCTCTAATTTCGCTCCAAATGATCCAATTTTGGATTAAACATGAATTTTTCGCGTGTTCTAACAAAAAAAATAAGATTTGCTCTTACCTGCGTCGAGTCGCGATGACCTCCAGTGGTGAGGCGGTCGGCGATCTTCGCCAGACGGTCAAGCTCGTCGCTGAAATTTGTCAATGATCTCTAGCGTTCCCTAACCGTCGCGACAAGCTCCGCCCCCTTTCAAACTAGACTCCGCCCCTCACCGGAACTTCTCGACGTCCTTGTCGAGGATGGCCAGCGTGCGCTCCTGATGTATGACAGCGGCAGCGTCCTTGCCCGTTTCCTGGTTCGAAGCGAGCACCATCTTCGTCTACAAGGGATTCATCCTCATTGATGTCTCGATACCCTTCGATTAGAATTAGATTTCAACCATTAATGAGAGGTTTTTTTAAAGCCAACAGCAATGTCAGAATCAATATTATTTTGGCTCTCATCGCATTGTATCTATACAATGCAACCTATAACTCGCAAGTCATAACTCCTCACCCTAATCCACTTCTCTGCCTTGGCCACACCCGAGTAGTATTCGTGTGCCTGGATGGCATCCTCCAATCTTCTTCTCCTCTCCTCCATTCCTCCTCTCATCTGCAGCAGCGAAGTCGTCACGTCATCTAACGTCTTCTGAATCTCCTCCGACCGATGATGACGATGACGGATCTGGGGATTAATATTCATTAAAATAATTTAGCTAACAATACAAAAGTACTAATCTATCACGCAAGAGAAACAACCAAATTCTTGGTAGAGAAAATAAGAAGAAGCAGAAAAAGGCGATCAATCAATAAATCCGTATCTACCGTACTCCTACCGTACTCACCATCTCGGCTCCTCTCGCTTCGACCTCGCGGATCGCCGACTGACGACTCTCCAGACCGCTCTCGAGCGCCGCGTGCTCCTGAATCGATATTACTGTAACCCTCCTTACAGTATCCATCCTAGCGCAATCAGTATTCAATCGATACTACCGTACCTCCATCAGGGACTGAGCAGCGGCGAGTGACTCGCCGACGTCCGTCGACGTGGCCTCGGGCAGCCGGTTGCGCAGCCATTGCAGCTCCTAAATAAATTAACTTTTTTTTAAAATTTGGCACTGGATGACCAATATTCATTGATCTAGTGACTCCTGTTCAAACATGAGCAAGTGCTGAAGCACAGATGTGCCGTTCTTGAATTTCGAAATATTAAAAAAAGCAATCTGAATGCTTACCTCATTGGCGAGTGCCTTCCACTCGTACAGCTTGCGCCACTCGCGCAGGTTCTCGCCACGAATGTGCACTGGCTCGGCGAGCTTACGGTAGCGATCCTCGAGCGAGGCAGACTTCTCCAGCAGGAGTGTGACCTCGAGCGCGTCCTGGAGATCAAAGATCAACGATAAATGAGATATTTTTATTAGCCGAAAGCAAAGTGGGAACAATTATGCTGGCGCCGAATGGCCGAAACATATGCCGGCAATTTGAAACTGAGATCGTAATACAAAACCAGATCATATTGCCCAAAATTACAAAAGTGTTTGAAGCAAATTATATCACCGGGTTCTTCGAAGCACAAAATCAGATGCTCACCTTGCCCCTGACATCCTTCGCCTTCTTCATCAGCTCCTCGACGCCTTCCGATCTTCCTCGGATCTCCGCATCGATCGACTCCAGCTTTCTACAATTATTCCATTACCATCAATATTATTTACACAAAGAGTTGTGAAAAATAGCACAAAATTATCGAGGTAGGATATACTTTCTAATCTTTTTATCTGTAATATTTTATTTAAAAAATTGTATAAAAATAATCAAAGTAGGACATGCTTTTTGTCACTTTTATCTGTCACTCATCAGAATAAAATCCCTCACCTCAGCAGCTCATCAACCGTGTTCAGATCCGTTCCGTGATTGGCAGACGCGAGCTCGCCCTCGATACCGTCCATCCACTTCTCTAGCTCGTTCATCTGACGACGAATCAATTGCACTTTCCTCGTAACATTGCTCATACCCAAATTCATTACTACTAGGCACCTAGTTGAAGCGATAAACGTGCAGGCAAAATAAGTAAATTCTTTGTTTGGCTCTCACCTTTCTCTCCAGCAGGTAGCACTCGTACAGACACCGCAGGCGGTCCGTCTTGTTGCTGGCGCGCTTGCGGAGTTCCTCCCAGCCAGTGCGCAGCTCGATCAGTTGCGCCTCCACCTGTAGTTCACAACTTATGATCGATCCAATTGAGGAGCAAAATTGGTCCCCGTGATTTCGCGAAGCAATGCTTTGACTTCTTCTCAACACCTTTCTCCAGGACCAATTAGTGGTTCAAATTTGAGTCCAAAATAACATAACGTTGCCGACACACCATGCCGATGCCCGTTTCATCATCATTATATCCCTACCTTGTCCTTGTTGTAGTGTCCCTGCTTGACCAGCTCGGCTCCCTCTGCCATCACTCCGTACAGCCGCTTCTCGTTCTCGTTCAGCTCCGAGTCGATCGCGAGGTGCTGCAGATTTAGATAATAATTGCATAATTAAAGCAACACAAATAATTGAAAGCACTCTTCATCCTCCACCCTCTTGCCAGATTCAATTCCCACATATTCTTCATGTTTCAGCAGTACAGATTAAAGGGTACTGCTGTCATCTTGTGATTATTGTGACAATCTCCTCATTTTGAACTTCTCACCTCCTGCAGTTTGCTTCTCAACGACGTGCTGTCATGGGGATCCTCAACGACAACGTCGTCCATCGACGAAATCCACGCGATCAGCTCACCGCACGAGCGAAGGAACGACGCGAATCTGGAAAGAGAAGGATGATCTTTGATGTTTCCTACGACAGACAGTCCGAGAGAGATTACGTCAGTCGATAGGATCAGGCGACAGATCTCTCACCTTAGCGAGTCCTTGAGCAATGCCTTTCGTCTTTCGCACGCATCGAGCAGACGCGCGTGTCGCGACTTCACAGCCTCCAGTCTCTGCAAGAGGTTTACTGAAAACTCAAAAAAATCATCCGTTTAATTAAACGGAGATCAACGACAAGTGGGCAAAAAATTGATCTAGATCTACTTCGCATACTTCGCATACTGAAGGAATGGCTGACCAGACATATTTGACGATTTCATGAAGCACAACAGTTACCAAAGTTTTCCTACTTCATTTCTCTACTTTTTTCATCATAAAATACAGCCTTCTACACCCTCGAAATCCACGTTTCATCTTATCATTAAACAAATCACTCACATCCTCAATCGCCGTCGTGTACTCTCCTCCGGGCAGATTCGCCAGCTTCTCACCATCGGCGATCAGCGCGTTCAGTTTGTCCGATTGCGCATGGAGCGTCTGCAAAGGTCAGAAATTATAAATTCTTTCGATTCAACATTAGAAGTATTACTGAACTAGTTCTTATGACTCCCACAAGAAACCCAGATCTTGCTGACCAGATTCGCAAATTAATTTACTTTGAAAACATTCAGATTAAACCACTCACATGCTCGAATGTCTCGTGCTTGCTGATCAGACTGGTCACTTCATCCGGCTTCTCGCCCAACTCGCCCTTGTGCAGGAACTCCTCCTTGGCCGACAGCCAAGATTCGACCTGGGATGTTATTATCATTGTTTTGAAAATAAAAATAACAACAACAACAATAACAACAACAAATTTAATTGATTAAATAACCAACCTGAGCGGCCTGCTCACAGAAGAGCTGGAATTCGAGTAGGCGCATCAGTGCGCCGCGCTCCGACTCCCACGTCTGCAATGTATCACCTTCTATATAATCAATGAAAAGTCAATCATCGATCCACTCCCATTCTGCATCTACCGTACCTGTCTCAGCTGGTGCTCGCTGTTCTGCACTCGCTTGTGCGCCCGCTGTACTTCTCCCTTGTGATCGGGCTGCTCGGCGATCAGTCGCTGGCCCTCCTCGTGCAGTTGCTTCAGCTCGTCCTGACAGTACAATTGATACTCTTCAATTCAAGAGACAGCACACTGATGCAATTAATAGTTATTCTTCATATTTTGCGTAAAATAAGGTTTTATGTTAGAAGAACTGATCTCATTCGTATTAATTTCAACGGATAAATAATCAGCTTTCATCACTTTATGAAACACCGAAAGAGCTGGCAATTTCTGATTTAGTTTCACAAGCAAAATTCTTTACCGATCACAATTCCCCTTCCCCACTGACCTCTCTGGCATCCATCTCAGCCTTCCTCTCTCCATGGTGCTCCAGCAGTGCCCGTGCTTCGGCCGCAGTCTTGGCGGGCGAGTGCGCGGCGATCTTGTGACGGAGCAGATTCGCCCACTCTTCCGCCTTCTTCACCGCGTCCAGGTACTGCAATTTTACAAGTTTAGCCGCCATTTTTAAGTCCACTACATATTTTGAATCCCGATTGGAACTGAACACGTAGAACTGCAGATGATATCAGAATTTCATGCTTTGCCGAACAATCTACCGCTGCAAAATAGGGAAAAGGCTCATTCCCAAGATCGAATCTGACCCGTGCATTCGTGTTTCACAGATAGTACAATCGTGCTCACCTTGTGCAGCTTGTAGCTTCTGTCCAGCTGCGCGTTTCTCGCTTCGGCAGCCGTCGACAGCGCGTTCCAGCTCTCCTCCAGCTTCTTGAGCGCGGATAGGATACGCTCGCGAAGGGGCGGCTTCTGAAACCAATTCTCTCCAGGTTAGCAATCCCTCGAAACCCCCATATGGCTGGCTATATCGAGAAGTCGTTTCAATGCTGTTCAAAATTCTGGATGCAACAGCTATTGCCTCGAAACTCCGCCCACAATAAAAGGGGGCGGAGCCAACGAGCGTCACTCCTCACCTTGCTCAGCAGCTGCTGGGCGTCCGTGTCGTGCTGGATGAGCTTCTGATGGATGACACCCATGTCACGCTCCAGCGCCTTCTGCTTGCGCACCAGAGCATCCACACTGAATCAGATCCAGTTCAGCCAATGTACTCCCTCTTCCTCCTCTCATCCATTACGCCCGGGGAAAAGTTTCACATATTTGCCCTACTAGCTTAGAATAGGACAGTCATACTCTCACACATAATGATTGCTTACTGTCAACCATCGTGATTCAGGCATCAAAAGTTGTTAACAAGAACCTCTAATCACCTGGCAAAGTCCCTTCCGAACTCGTCGCTTCTCATCGCTGCCGTCTTCTCGTGGATGCGCTCGTTCGTGTCGTCCACATCGAGCGTGTACTGGTGCACCTTAATATTAATTATTTATTTTAATCATTAAAATAATTACGTCACAATATTCAACAATCCACTACACTAAATCACGAGCGTGTAGGCAAAGAACCAGCAAAAGTAGATTAAATTGCACAAAATACAGCAAAAATGTCATGGGTCGTAAGTGCCAGCGTATCCACAGGAGACCACCGGCGTGGATTGACCACATCGTACGCTCTACGCTACTAAGAACGCCTTCCCGAACACAAAGAGTTTCGTAAGGAGCTGGTGAGCGACTGCAAGACTGTTGCCCGCGGCGGGAGTCGAACCAGCGACCTTTCGATCGCCAATCCTCGCCTCTCGCCACTGAGCCACAGTGGTAGATGGCAGGGAGCGCGTGAAGGCCATACACTAGCGCGCGTGTACTTTCGCCCTCCCCTCCCCTACCATCTCTCTTCTCTCTCTATTCGCCATTATCACTCACCAGTCAGAGAAAGCGAAATAGCATACCAAACCGAGAGAGTCCCTCACATCTCTCGTCAGTCAAGGGAAGCGAAATATCAGTCAAACTGGAGAGAAGCTCTCTCGCCAATCAGAAAAAGCGAGAGAGCATGTAAAATGGAGAGAGTTCAGACACCATACCTCTCTGGCTGCATGCAGCTGTTTCCTGTACTCGTCCACCTGACCGTGGAGGGCGCGCCAAGTGTCGTTCACTTTGGCCAGCTCGGCCTGCACTTCCTTGCGAGAGCCGCGACCCTGAGATTTAGAGTTTCACTGATAATTAATCTCTCCCTCGAGACCACAGTTTCAGGAGATTCATGAAACTGAATATCGGTTGAAAAATTAGTGAATAGAAGATTTTCAGTGAAAAACAATAACCAGAACCGAAGAAAATACTAAAATGATAGTTTTTAAAAAACCCTTAAATTACCTGGTGAATCAGCTTCTCGCCCAGTCTGTTCAGCTTCTCAATCGTCTGCTCGTCCACTGAGGAATCGGCCTGAATTCACGAAATAATGAGCATAATTGAAACTCGAAACCAGCCTCCCCCTCCTGGTTCCGTACCAGTACCAGGACCCCAGTCCCCTCACGTACCTTGGTTCCGTCCAATCGCTCGATGAGCAGTCGGCAGTGCTCGAGATCGTTGCCCATGTCCGCAGCGGACACCATCATCTCCTGCAGAGGGAAGGATTGATTGGTCAAGGAGATTCATAGTTTCACAAATAGTGCTAAACTACGTAAGATCAGATCGGTCAATCACTGCAAATTTTCAATCCAATAAAAAATCGATATTCTGACTACCGTGTCCCCCAATCGATACCCTGACTACCGTACTCCTACCGTACCTTCTCTCGCACCCACTCCATCACGCGCTCGACCATCTGCGTGAACGCGAGCAGGTCACGGGCCTGAAACGATTAAAACCAGTTATCGATCGATTCCGGTGGTGCTACCGTACCTCTTCGAGTGCGCGAGACTGGTCGGCGCACGCAATCTCCAGCTGGCGCCAGTGCGTCGAGAGCGCGTCGCATGCGGCCGAAATCTGAATTGGGACGTCAGACTCTCTTCATTCTTTATGTTCTCTCGTCGGTCAGAGAAGGCGAGAGCATGGGAAACGAAGTGACTACCGTACCTGCTCGGTGCCTCGCTTCTCTCTGACTGCTCTTCCCGTGTGCAGGATCTTGTGCACACGCGGCTTGTTCGACTCCAGCTCGGCCTGCGAATAAGTAAGTTAGTTTGTGATCAATAAATACCACAGCATCTCTGAAAATAAATCAGTTCTCGATCAATCCTACCGTACCTCGAACGCCTGGTGCTTCTGCAGCCGCTTCATCTTGTCCTCTATGGTCGTGCACTGGCCCTGGCGCTCAGTCTAAATATGCATCTGTTTTCATCAGATTATCAAACCAGGAAGAGTCGTGTTACGTCGTTAGTATGATTCGTCATTGGAGGCATTCACGGTCTTTTTTTTTTTTTGAAATTTTTTTTTCAAAAACAAAAGAATGCAGACACAACGAATCTGCTGATATCAACGACCTTTAAGTTCTAACACAACAATTGGTACACAAATTTACGTCTATCTTGATCAGACTCACCATACACCATTTATAGAAGGCAAATGTAATAAAAAACACTTGCTCACCTCCGCCCTGATAGCCTTCATCCTATCCTCGATCCACGCCTCCGTCTCGACGATATCGGACGCCAGACTGACCATGGTGAGGGCGTCGACGAGATCACGACGACGTCCGTCGATCTCCGATGAGAGGGAAGAGAGCTCAGCGTGCACCTGTAGAAGTAGTGAGTTATTGATCAACGAATGACTTGGAGCATAATCAACATCTTTACTAAAAGAGGCGCATATCGCACAGATGAAACTCAAAAGAGCAAGCACCCGCACATCAAGATCAATTTACATCTATTTATTCACTTTATTGTTATTTACGAACCATTTACACAGCAGTAGCAAAAACTTTGCAGAAAGATACACATATCGAACAGGTGAAACTCAAAAAGAGCAAGAGCACCTTCGCATTACAATAAAATGTATTATTAGTATATTCGCACCGGAAATTGCACGCTGATCATTGCTTCAAATTTTCGTTCAAATACATGGCGGGAATGAAACACAAGCTCGCCATGTACATTTCGACTTCCCCCTTCACTCACCTTCCTCTGCAATCCCTCGATCTTCTCCCTCTCCATGTGTCTTGCTTCGACGAGGGCAGCAGCCTTGGCATCGCACTCGCCCACTCGCTCGCGCAGGGAATGAATCGCCTTCTCGAAGGTATCGAGACGACGGGTCGCCGATTCGACCTGGGTAAAGGTAAAAGTCATCCCGTTAATCAAGGCACTGAGGGAGATCACTGCTAGGCCAGTGATTACACAGGTGGGGGGAACCTGGGGAAACAAAGGATTTTTCATTTTCTGGCATATAAATTACATACTTGCGGCAGTCATACATATTGATGTGTTACAGAAGAGATCTGTTCACACACATTACTAGTAACCTAGATCATCCAGGTCACAACTACCTATCTCTCATACTTCTCACGCACTTTTGCTTTCCCTCATTCTCAAACCCGTCGCACCTAGCTCACACTTATTTCCTCACCTCCTGGACCGTCGTTCCGATGAGTGATCCTCTGAGCGTCGCTCGCTTCGAATGAATCGCCGCCAGAATCTGCTTGGCGTCGCGTTGGAAGTCGTGCCACTGCACCACCTGAAAATAAATGAATTACGCATTTAATAGATAATTATAAATTTACTATCAACTCACTATCAAAGAACCCAAGCTCCAACGAATATCAAAAAGACATGAAACGCCGATCGTCAGGGATATTCGAAATTGTGAAAAAACAACATATTGAATATTTCCCATCTCCATACCTGCGCCAAGTAGCTGTTTCTCAGCTGCCACTCACTACGCAGCTTCGCCAGCGTCTCCTCGAGCTGCGCGCATCTGTAGGAGTTTAGTTTTATTATTGTAAAGATCAAAGATCAATATCCTAGAGATCAAAGATCAACACCCTCACCTGCTCCTGATCTCTCCCTTGGCGTAGTGCTCGGCGGCGATCATGCGTTCACCCTTCTGGATCAGCGTCGCGAACTCGGCCTGACAGATATCGATTTGGATACCGTAATCCTATCATAGGCAAATATTGTCTACCGTAACAATCTTAATACAAATAAAACTGCACAAGCAACCGTAATTATCAAGATGCTACCGTAACCGCACATTACCGTACTCCAATCAAAACGCGACTACCGTACCCCTACCGAGGCGCTACCGTAACCCATAACACTACCGTACCTGTCTGCCCTCGATCTCGACGTGCAGCGTCTGGTGCTCCTTCTGCAGGAACTCGGCGCCCTGCGAATATCGTAATTAATTTACAACTTAATTAATTATTTAATTAGTAAAATCTCACCTGTAGGTCGTGGGTGTTCTGCTCGCTCTGCATCTCCGTCACCTTCATGTCCGCCCAGTTGAGCAGGTCGCGCACCTGCGAATTCGTTGTTTCAACACTCACATTTAACTGTAGTCTAGAGTTGTCAGTCGATACATTAGGAAACACAAATTTCACGATGGTTATAGGAACCCAATGAAACCCGAATTGGATCAGAGAAAATTGCAACACTCTGTCCACGATTCGCCCTACCGTACCACCTAGCTACCGTACCTCTCCGACGAATCGATGGAGATCGTAGGCGGCCTTGAGGCGCTGCTTGCGGTCGTCCGTCGCCTCGCGCAGATACTGCCACGACTCGGTCAGTGCGGCCTGCAAAGGAAAGCGAGTGAACTAGCCCTCTAGAAATCTCTCCCGGTACTTTGATGTTGCTGACAACTCCTATCTGCCACTTCATTCACTGGTTATGACTATGAGTACGATTTTAATACAAACAAGAAGCGAATGAGCACATTCCACTCGAGATTACTTCGTTTTCAATGATGGAACACAAAACTGTTGCATGGTCTTTAGATCAGTGTTTCATAATTGCTTCATACCTGCTGGGCGCCAATGTGCTCCGCATTTCCTCCGGGGTAGGCCTCCTTGAGGCGCGCGCTCTCAGTCAGCAGCGACTGCATCGACTCCTCGAGCGAGATCACCTGATGATTGATTAAATACATATTATGAGTTATTTAAAAACTCTAAATCACAAAATTCAGCACAAATTTAGCTAGATCACGTGGTGATCGTAACATAATTATCGGTGTTTCAACGTTATCATAAACTCGGGCCAACTTCACAAGTTCAATATTTCCAAATGCTCTGTTTTTCAAAAACAATAAAATACTGACTTGAAATAAGATGCGAATTTACTGTCTCACAAACTAGTTCGCTTGGATAGTAAGAAACTAAAACTGAAACTCAATCTCACCTGCTTCTCGAACGCCTCGTGCTTCTGCCACAGAGAGTGCACCTGAAGTGATTCAATTAGCGAATGAACAGTTTAATTAAAATAATAATTAGGCTAATTAAGCTAATTACCCCTACCTGCTTGACATCTCTTCCCGTGTCTTCGGGGATGGAGTGCAGCTTGCCCGCCACGGACTCCTCGTGCTCGGCCACATCTACAAGGGGTTAGACTCATACATTTTCATTATAACTGGCTCTGCTAGAAAAAAGGTCTGATAACCGGCCCGGTTATTCCGAAAATGTATGGCTCATGAGCTACTAATCTCAGAGAAAGCACACCACTAATCACCTTTAAACGTTCTCCCACTTCTAGGAGCAAAACCACAAAACAAGGAAAAAACCTCACCTCTATTGAATCGATGCAGCTCCTCGGCCGCGCGCAGCTTCGCCTCGCGCGATTCGATGTAGTCCACGAGTAGCGTCCATACCTAGAATTGTCCATTTCAATTTTTCAATTCTCGAATTTTACCCGGCGGTCTGGGGTTTTCAAATACGTTCACTTATGGCTCTCGAACGATGTCTCAATACAATCGGATTGCTGTTTCTCCAATACTACAATCAACTAACCGATCGCAGCTTCTCCTGTCGCTTGAGAATGTCCTTGGCGAAGGGCGGCGAGCGGCGCAGGATCGAGTTCGCGGCGGCCTCGCACGACCGGAATCTGAGAATAATTAATTTAATTAAATAAACAAATAAAATCACCTCTCGGTGCCGGTCTTGACCGTCTGCTTGAACTCCTCGAACTTGCTCTGGAGCTCCTGCGAGGAAAATCATAGGAAAGTGAAACTTCAAAATCGCTTGTTTTAACATGCTTTTTTTATAGTTTTCAACATACAAAAAATGGAATACAGGCAGGAAATCGATATTCGCAAGATACCGTACCTTGAGATGATCGTAGTCCTCTCCGTACTCCTCGCTCATGGCCGCCTGCAGCTGCGCGTTGATCCATGCCTGAGAATTTGTATTTAAAAACTAAATTTAATATTTTAATAAAATAAATATTACCTCGAGATCGGCGGACTCGCGCAGGTACTCGTACAGGCACAGCGCGTCCTCGAGTGCTCTGGAATCATTCATTAAAAATTAATTTCCACAAATTGCAAGGCGATTTGCAGCTCCAAGAACGGTTCACACTCAGAAAAGCGCAGTCATTGACGATTGTTTTCTCAACAATACCTAAAAAAAAAGGTATATCCCGGCGCACCTAGAGCACCTCGCTTACCTTCTCCTCTCCTCTGCCCTTGCGCTCAGTCGCTCAAACTCTCGCTCCAGCTCGGCCTGTCGCTTCTCGAAGCGGTCCGCGTGAGGGCGACGAGCGGTCACGAGCTCGCCACACTTGCCCGCCAGCTTCTCCAGCCACTTCCTAGAATAATATTATTGTAAAAATAAAATTACAAAATTCAATAAAGTATTCCGGATGCCTAACCTACCGTATCTCATCTATAATCTACCGTAGCTCTCACTTCGACCCAGCGAAAGCTCCGTCCACATCTACCGTAACCCTCCACTCACTTGTACGTGTGCATATCGTTCATCAGTGCCTAGTGCTTCTATTGCGTTCCCTAGCCCCGCCCATATCTACCATACTTTACTTGCATCCCCGATATCTTCGCCAGATGAGAAGAATGCTTACTTGTACGTGTGCATGTCGTTCATCAACGCCTTGTGCTTCGTGAGTAGCTTCTGGGCGGCGTCCTCGTCGACACCGTAGTCATCACTCTCGATCAGAGGACGCTTCTCCGTCATCCACGATTCAACCTGAAGGCCATGATTGATTTCGAACATCCTAACGAATATCCCGAACGGAATGCTTTTAAGAACGAGTTAAATGAGTAAAAAGCGGCTGTTCGAAGGCCACCATTTTTGTTTTTTTTCCATATTCCATTCCCTTCATTGAAAATACAAGTTCAAGCTCGATCATAAAGAAAGGTGGAAACGCTAAGACTCCTGGTCCGTTTCAGTGGCATTTTTCAAAGTCTAATTTAGAGATCCCCACCTCGTTGGCATCGGCCAGATACTGTTGCTCCCTGATGCCCCAGTCGACGATCTGCTTGCGACGACGAATGAGCGAGGAGAGGTTGGACCAGGCAGCGTTGAGCTTCAAAGGAGAAGATTACTCATATCACTTCCCAAATTGTCACTACAATATTCAGGCTTCATTCGGCACTACATGAATCACACTCACAACACCAAATAATAACGATAATCATAATATAAAAAAAACTAAACAACTATCATTCACAATGTTCACACCATCTACTCTTTACCTGCGGCAACAAATTATCGCTGTTCGCGTTCTGAAGTTTGTTTGAATCTTTTAACTTTGCTTCAGCCAATTAATTGAAACGTTCTAACCACTCTGCCATACCAAATACAACTGAAACAGGAAGCGAATTGGAGTCATTCCTGGACAGAAAGTGGCGAACTGATTACGAATATAGCGAGACATTCACCCTTTTCCCTTGGCTCTCATCGTTCAGACTCCGCCCTCCTTTCATCATACTCCGTCTTCTTTCTTCAGACTCCGCCCCTTTTCTCAGACTTATCTATATTTTACCAGACTCCGCCCCCTTTCGCTCACCTCATCACACTTTGCGTGAATGGCCTCCTTAGCCGGGTGCTTCTTCGCAATCAACTCATTGCCTCGGCCGATCGTCTTCTCTATCGCGTCAACGTGCTGCGCCAGCTCCGCTTCCAGCTGCAAAAAACGTACTTTAGTCGTCCTAACGGCTGCCCAAAAGGGGAAGGGCTTGGCTCTCCGCCCCCTGTCTGTTTTAGAAGCCAGTAGTGCTGTAAAAAAAAGAGCACCCTTAATGCAACGGGGAGGAGGCGGGGCTTGGATCGCAAACTCCGCCCCCTTTTCCCACGATCCCAATCAACAATGCCAACCTGTTCCTGCTTCCTGAGCATCGCCGTGGCTTCGGTGAGCGTGCGGCCAGTGTCCTCGCTGGCGGCGATCGGCACCTTCAAACGGAGAATTTAGATTTTAATTAATTTTTCAACAATGGGCTGTGACCGATTAGAATCGCCTAGAGGCAGCGAACTTGTAGATGCCATGAAACAGAAAAAAAATTGGGCAATTTTTTTTGTTGAACACGTTCAGTTTTTTTGTTTCATATTTGTTTTGAACCAGCAGTATCGAATGACTAGCATTGCAAAAAGGGCTGCTTGGTTATTGATACCATGAAGCACAAAAACATCGGGAAACATTCTGACTCTGAGATTCCTTCTGCCAGTTAGCAAAGATCAAAGATCAACTATCCCCTCACCTTCTCGGCGATCCACTGCAGCTCGCAGTCGACGTCGAAGGCCAGCTGGTGCCACTGCATCGACTCGTCCAGCGCGATGCGTCTGGAGAATAAGAATGGGTGATTTCCAACTTTGGGTTAAAAAAAGTTAAAATTTGAGAACTGACTCAACCAGTTGTTTCAAGTTTTAGTAGTTTAAGATAGCACTGTCAGAAACTCAAAAATCAATCAACCATCCACTAATTCCTCGTTCAAACAATGTCAGTCATGAAAAAAAGAGAGTATGAGTATTTGGAGGATTTGAGAGGTACGGCGCTGAAATATCTCCTCACCTCTGTCTCGTCGGCTCCTTCAACGCGTCGAACCGCGTCAGCAGCTGTCTGACGGTCCGCTGGATGCGGTCAGCGTCGAAGTGACCCGCCGCCGCCATGCCCTCGCCCTGGATTTAATTTTGTTAATTAGCATAAATAATTAAGTAATTCATAAGAACCTCCTCATTCCACCCACTCCTTCGGGTTTCTCGAGACCACTGGCATATCAGTGGCAGGCGAGTATCCAAACCAGTGGTCCCAAGTAAACCAAAGGCCTTTCATCCGTCAGAGACAGGACGAGAGATCATGCACAATCGAGAGAGTCAGACGGTCGTCATCTTGGCCACTCACCTTCTTCGCAATATCCTTGAGGCGCTTCTCGTGAAGGGCGAGCTCCTGCTCGAAGACAACGTGCTTCTGGAATGGATATTGATATTGGGATATTTGAGGCAATCAGATCGATTCTAATAGACAGACCAGATATAATAGTGGCGATGAAACCGAAAACAATATGCCCATTTCTATTCTGAAATGGGGAAGCTTGTTTTTAGCTTGTTACACTATCAAGGCCGCTTCGATCGACTTTGATTTCACAGACCTAATATAGTAATGTCCGTGAAACCGAAAACTATCTGCCCATTTTATGAAGCACAATTTTGAAAATTCAAAACACTCCTCCATTTTTTACCTAATTTAAGATATCTGTCTCACCTGGATCAGCTCCTTGACTCCTCTCAGATCATTTCCGTACTCCTGACTTCTCAACACGTTCTCCAGCTCGTCCAACTTCGTGTGCGCATCGTCGAGCACGCGGTTGAGACCCTTCTGGTCGGCGGCTTGACGCAGGCGTTCGCCCTGAACAATAGCAATAATATGAAAAACAATAACAAGGGGTAAGCTCCGACCCCCTCCAGACTCCGCCCACTAACCTTTCTCGCCGCCGCATCCCTTAGCTCCGCCCACTCCGTGTTCACCGACTCGACGAGCTTCGCAACGGCCGGAGCCTCGTAGTGACGAGTGGACACGAGAACTGCGCCTTCCTGTATTTCAATAATATTAATTATTTTATTTTTTACTTCTGTTGCAGCCTCTAACTGCCGACTATCACATTGGTCATTGTTCTAGAGCCAGCATAACTTAAAAGTTTCTGGTTTGTAACTGGAACGAACCATAAGCAGCGCGTCTTCAAAACCATATCTCCAACCGTATTCAATCAATATTCAATCAATACCAACCTTGTTGATCTGCTCCACCCTGGGGGCATTGGCCTTGATCTCGGCCTCGAATGCCTCGTGCTTGAGCAGCTTCACGTCGATCGACGCGAGGTCACGGTGCGAGTCGTCCGAGGCAACCTGAGAATCGATAATACCGTAGTCCTACCGTACTTAGAACTCCACAGAAACGGTAATCAACTCCTCACACACGGACACAAAATAGAAAAGGGGCGAAACCGCAACCGACCTTCTTCTTCTCGGCGATCCATCCCAGCATCTCCTGTCCATCTCTCTTCAGACTCTGATACTCCAAACTGGCCTCGAGTCGTCGACGGCGCTCCGCGCCCGCGCGTCTCACGGCCGCACGCCGTTCGAGCACCTCACGACGACGCTGTAAGATTCGCACTTCGTAATAAATAGTAGCTCTCTTTTTTTAAAAAATCGCTTTGTAATTGTAGAACCAGCATCACATTGAAATTAGCGGACACACCGGGAAGTTAATATGATTGGAATTCGAAACCTCGATGAGCCTAGGTAGAAAACAATTTTCACTTCATAATTCAGTGCAACCCCATTTAATGTGGCAAAAACAACGAGTTCCCATATTTCTAGGCTGACTTCCGTTTCACAGATTGGCTAAACCCCCTCGCTCACCTGCTCAATATACGGGCTCTCCGCATGTCGCTGCTTGATCAGCTCGTCCGCGTTCTTCGAGAAAGCCGCCATTCTTCCTTCCTGCGCGTCCAGCTTGGCCTCGAGATCACGGTGGCGCTTCAGCAGGTTCTCCACTGATTCGACAGAGTCCTGCAATGAACGAATACAGTAAGCCTAACTTGCCCTAAGCTACAGTAATCGCGAACTGCGCTACCGTACCCCGAGATCGGCATAGTCGAGGAAGGCCTCGTGTCCCTTGCTCGCTGCGTCAATTCTCTCCGCTTCGCGATTGAAAATCTGCAGATCCAGATGCTGCTGCAGGAAGATGTCGCGGTCCTTCCACAGAGAGCGGATCACTGCAAATTTAATGATCGATTAATTACATCAACTCTGGTAATGCGTTTTCCTTCTGCACCTTTGACCTTTTCCCACTAGTCCGTGACTACCAATGGGGAAAATACCAGAGCAACACAAGAGCGGGCGTGGCTTCCAAAAGGGGCGGAGCCTATACTAAAAGGAGAGAAATGCGCATACCATTCATCTCCTTGTCCAGTCCGGCTAGCGCATCCTTGACGACGGCCAGTCGCGGGTTCTTCTCCAGCAGTCGACGGCCGAGGTCGTTCACGTATTCCACCTGTGAAACACAAGAGATCATGGTTTGACTCTCTGGCTTTCGCCGGTTCTCTCGCACTGAGTGGCATTACACTTTCAATTTCTACTGTAGCCTCACACATGCTTCGATAGCTTGCAATATTCTTTTAAGAACTGGGATAGCCTCTGACATAAACAAATGAACTCAACAGCAATCTCGAAACTACCGTAATCAAAACATCAATCGCAAACTTCAATACCGTACCTCATACTTCTTGTCCTTGATCGTCTCGCCGAGGTCGAAGTGCTTCTTGAGCAGCTCCTCCGCTTGAGCGACGTCGACGGGGCGGACCTGATAATGAATGAATTTACGTTGTAAAATAATTTAATACATTAATTTAATTAATTAAATAATTAAATCTTACATCCTCAGACAGCTCCTTCTTCGTCTTCTCGCACCACGCGTGCATGTCGCGAAGGGCAGAGTCGAACATTGACTGCAAACGAAGAATTAATTTTCACTCATTCATTATTTATTCCCGGCGATTCCCAGTTTTATTAGCTTCTCATGTGAACGCAATACGGGATCGGGTCAGTGACTTGAGGGAATATACGAACTAAATAAACACTTCACTATCCTCTTCTTCACTTCGATGCCACGAAATCTCCACGAAACAGCCCACGAAATCTCCCTTATTCCACCTAATCTTTCTCCCTCGAGATCTCTATTTCACTATCCTTCCATCTACAGTACCTGTCCCTGGGCCTGATCTGCCCTCACTGTATCTCCTTCAATCACCTTCGCTTTCTCTAATTATCGACAGACCTTGAAAAAATGACAACCTAGCCCGCTACCGTACTCTACCATACCTGTCCCTGTGTCTGCTCCGCCTGCTGTATTCTCTCCTTGGCCATCTTGAGTAGTTGCTGGTGCAGCTTCTGCAGCTCGCGCATCTTCGCTTCGATGGCGGCAGCTTGCTCCGGGTGCTCCGCGCGCACCTTTAAATTACATTTTATTAAAACGCGTTCTAAAATCTAAATAACAAATATTCTAATTACGATCGCCAAATTCCAAAAGATGATTAAGTTTCCAGCAAAGTCGGCCGACTTGAGCACGCATTGAAACTCAATAACAACGGTTACCGGTTTTTTCAAGACGTCCTAATAATTAACAAAATATTATAAAAATAAATCTCACATCATTCGCCATCTGCTCCAACTGCTTGATTCTGTCCTCGAGCGGCTTCAGATCTCTCTCCAGATTCTGCAGACTCTTAAGGTCGTTCGGATTCTGATCGATCATGTCGAACTTCGTCTGCAAAAGTATTATGTTAAATAATGCTCTGCTCAATATCACACAAGAACGGAAACAGAACTATTGAAGCCAACTTGAAACATCGATCTTCATTATGATCGTTTTGGGAGATGCCTACCTACGGGCTCTCCAATCAGAGGTCAAATACCGCTCCCGAAAGGACCTATGCATGCCTCATTTTTAGGCAAATTTGAACAAAAAACTGCATGCCACCATTCCACGAAACTAGTGTAGATTGCCCGAAAACTAGCCTCCTCACGCCTACAAATTTAGAAATTCTTAAAAGCACACCACATTTTGAGTATTATGACCTGAGTATTTGACCCCTGTCTCCAATCCTAGATCAATGACAACAACATCTATACTAACCTTCATCCAGGTCCTCGCATCGTCACACGCCGCGTCAAACTCCGCCACGCGCTCCACCGTCGACAGACGTGCAGCCTTAATTAATTAATTAAATTATTAAAATAACAATAACAATAATACCGTACCTTCTGGGCTCTGAGCTTCTCGAGATGCGCCCACGCCGCGTTGACTGCGCGCTGGCGTGACTCGATCTGCCGGGACTGACTGCAAGTTCTATCATTAGTTTGCGTTTTCCGATTTTGCCCAACAACACCCAGGTTTCACCAGCACGTTAAACCAAAGAAACGTCCTACGAAAATAATATAGGCTATGATCCTGTAATAAACAAATTTCATCTTCATAACCTGAGGGACTACCGTACCCCCCTCCCCTACCGTACCTGTGTCCCTCTCCGAGCAGCTCCTCCGCCATGTCGTTGATGCACTTGAGCTGCGTGCCGCCGTTCGTGCGGATGTCGTTCTCCAGTCGCTGCAAGGAACCCGATACGTCTATGTTTCATCTTACTCTCATATGCCCAACAAAGACACAGTTACCAATATATCTGAGAATTCAACTTCAAAATAATCTCAAACAAGTAGACAATGCTAAACAAGATAGCACGAAAATCAGAAAGGCCCAAGGAACCCATCATTTGTTCTTCGAAAAGAAGTCAAAATAGTAGCAAATACTTCCTTTAGACGAGAAACAGACGAGAAAGGCGACCCCCACCTCGAATCTCTTCCTAAACTCCTCGACATTCTCGACGGTTGGCTCCTCGACGAGCGCCCTCTCCGTCTCTCTCGTCCATGTCTCAAACTCGTCGCACTCACGGTAGAATCTGCGAATCAATTGCTCAGAATGTCCTGCGTCATTCTAGTTTCGCAATATGATCTTTTATGAATAATCGTGCCGGTCTTTAATAAATGCGTGGTAAGCGTAATAAATAAGGCTAAAATCATTTAGATGCGAATACCCCCTATTATGAAGAAGCGCTGAAACACGAATGCACCCTCACCTCATGAGCTTGATGTTGTCACTGAGCAGTCGCCTTCTCTCGTCGGCCAGCCTGTTCAGCGCACGATAATCGGCAGAGATGATCTACAAATATTTTAAAACTCATTTATCATTTATCACCCTACTCCATCGGGATGATCTGATGAAGCATTCATGAAACGTCAGTTTTCCAAGCCACAAGGTTCTTTCTCTCTTTCCACACGACATTCTCTCTAACGGGACCACACTTTCCGTAATGTTAGCACGAGCATTACCAGGTTGTATTATCTCGTTGCTCATCACGAGCGGGATATCATGATGAATCAATAGAATTTGATGGACCACCACACCTTCTGTCTATCGACGATGGCCTGTCTTCCGTCCACGTTGGCCGATGCCTTCTTCGTCGTCTTCTTGCGCGTGCGCGTCGTCGTCACCGTGATCTGAGATCGATTATTGATTAGTTGATTCATTCCCAAGTATTATAGATTATTCATACCACATTGAGATATCATTGCAAGAACGCTACAAAGTACGTCTATACCAACAAGGTGAAACACCGAGCTAACAAGGGCGAAAAGGGCGAAAAAATTGACCATCACCGTGATCTGCATTGAATTATTTAATTGATTAAACAAATATTCATGCTATTCATTTTAAGAACTACGTACTCAGCATTGAATACAAGTTTAACCGTATTCCTATGACACCTCGCTGAAACATCATCTAGACAAGTGCCTAACAAATATCCGTGATCTATCAATTATCGATCAATAAGAAAAGTGTATTATATATCTGAATGCTGTCACGCTCGTATTGCAGGAATTCTACAACGTCATTCCATATCACCTTGGTGAAACACCGATCGTGTGAGAAACAAAAAAATTTAAAATTTCTTTCGAAATTTCATCCAATTTTTTTGTAACCTAATCACCACTCTCTATTCAACCATATTCTACCGTATCCCCCCCCCCCCCCCCCCCCCCGGGGTCCTCCTTCACATAGTTGGCGGGCACGTATCCCTCGGTGCCGTCCTGTCGCACAACCTTCCACCAGTCGGGCGTCGACTTGTCCAGCAGGGCGAGTGTCTGAGAGCAGAGAAAGCGGTAAACAAAATGTTTTTTATTTAAATTTCTGAACATGTAATCAGAGATCAAAAACCCCTCCCGAAAGGACCTATGCATACCACATTTATATGTCAATTTGTGCAAAAAATAAGAGAAAAGCATACCACCGATCGACAAAAATAGAGGAAATGACTCGAAACCTAGCCACCATAAGTGAAATAGCTGCCAAAAATTGAAATAGCACACCACATTCTGGGTTTCATCACCTGCGTATTTGACTTCTGCATGTAATCGCCTACTATTGTAATTACATACTTACAGTTGAGTACTCTTTGAAACACAACACCCCCGCACTTCTCTCCATTCTCTCAAACGTAAAAGTAAGACTACATGCTACATCAAGATGGCACCAACCTCGTCCTTCTTCAACGCAAACGTCTCGTTCTCGAACTTGTACAACATGCGGATCGTCGGCACTTGCATCTCGTGCACCTGCAGGCACGACAGCACAGTCAAAACAACAACAATCACTAATCAAAACAATAACTCCACACCAAATCCGCTTTCTTCATTACAAACGACTACCGTATTCCACACAGTTTTAATCAATACTACCGTATCCCCATCACTACCGTACTCACATCTTCGTCCATGACTACGGTGGCATCGGTGCTCGCAGAGTGGAAGTGCGAGGTGGACAGCTGGTTGGCGAGCTCCTCCAGTCTGCGATCGATGGATTAGGATACCGTATAACACTGGTGTCTAGCTACAGAACTACAGACTGCAGATGAAACTACAGATGTCTATCTACAGATACTGGAGCCAATGTGTTCATTGGATACCGTATTCGTACTCTGTGACCGTTATCTCACTGATAATCAATCGCCACCGGAACTGGGCTATTCTCGGCTACGTAATCCAAGCTAACCAATCAATACCGTACCCCCAACTACCGTACCTCACGATATCGGCCCTGTAGGCGTGTATCTCCTCCTCGAGACGAGTGTGTCTCAGGAGCAGTCTCTCCGCTGCGAACTCGTCCTTGCCCAAGTCGTCACTTCTCACGAGCGGCATCTTCTCACGCATCCACGACTCCGCCTCGTTTGCGTCCTGCAGAAGAATGGTACCGTAACCGATCTTACTTATTGATTATCACTATTTTGCATTTTAGCTCCAAATTCCTTATACTATTGTCGACGAATGAATTCGGAATGTTGTATGCAACTTGTGGAACACGAAAACACCCATCTTTCATAGTCATTAAGATTCGCTCATAACTCTTCAAATAGATCACTATCTACCCCGTTTGCTACGGTACAACGTATCTTTAAATGTAGTCTCGCAGACCCCGTACATTCTTGAAGGCTACCGTAACCTATCCCTGTTACAGTACCTGGAAGTACTGCTGGGCGTGCTGGGCGTCGCTCAGCCACTGCCCAAGCTTCTTCATCACTCCTCTCAGCGAGTCCCATGCGGACTGGATGGCTGTGGTGCGACGCGCAATGTCGTCCTTGGGCTGCAATTCAATGAGATGAGAGTTGATCTTTGATCTACGATCTCTGGAATCTAGCCCTCATTGTCAGAGGAAGGTGCTTCGCCGCCGCACTGGACAGATATCCACCAGATGCAATTGCATGGGTAATGGATGTTGTGTCAGTGGTAAAATAATTACATAATTCGTGAGAACTAGTTTTAAATTTGTTAAATTAAATTAACTAATTAATTAAATTACATGTCCGGCTGCGATGAGCCTCTCGCCCGCAGCGATGATCTCCTTGCTGCGCGTCCAGTGCGACTGCATCTCCGTCTCCACGTTCTGAAATAATAAATATTAACAAAAATAATTTAAATTAAATAAAATAATAAAAAAACATTTTAAAAAAAATGAATAAATCTCACCTTGTACAATCTCTGGATCTGCGGCACGTGCGAGATGTCCGAGGACTCGAGCGCACGCTGGCACACCTGCGAACATTATTATTAGTTATTTTGTTCCGCATTGCAACGTGCTATTCATTCCCGATTCTGGGAAACCAAACCTATTCAATCCTCATGAAACACAAATGAACCATGTCATTTATTAGCCAAACTGTTTTTTTATATAATCCCAACGGTCAAGCAATCCATCCCAGAGTATACGAAATGAAACCTATTAAATCCTCATGAAACTCAAGCGAACCAAGTCATCAGAACTATGAAATGTACTTCCTTTCATAATCCTCTAACCCGCCAGTTCGCCGTTTCCCACTCCCTAAACTTCTTCTGACCTGCTGTTTCTCTGCTAGCCACGCCCTCTCCTCCTCGTCATCTTGCACGAACTGGAAGAGATCGCGTGCACGTTGGAGGGCGGCACGACGAGCTGCACACAACTCGACCAAGCTGGAATGGAACTCATCAACTGCGATTGAAACACAGAATCTATAGTTTGGAAATAGCAGATTGAGATGGGGCTGTGCGCATACGCATTTTCGGAACATTTTAGTTTCAGACAGACGAGATGCTGGAATACATTGACCAAACAAGCGACAGATAAATTCATAGACTTTGTGAAACTCGAAATCGCAAGATGTTTTGTTTATTCAAAACTTCATTGAATGCCCATCCAGCCTATTTCTAACCCGTCTCACCTAGCACACACCCTTTGCTCACCTCTGGTACTGTCCGCTCACATCCTCCAGTCGTCGCTGCAGCACCTCGGCCTGCTCGCCTCTCGACCGCAGGAAGGTCGCCGCCTCTCGTTGCATCTGCGCCAGCCATGTGCCGTGGCCGTGGATCTGAAATTCATGTATTTATTCGCTATATTTTTGGAATCATTAAAATAGGATAAATTCCATCTCTGCGACTCATTGTCAGTAGGAGTGGTTCAATATTGAAAAAAATTACGCTAACAACGCTTTTTTGTCATAAATTGGTATCCTCGACAATTAACGGATGATAAGAATGGATGTACGACGGGAAAAGTGGGCGTGGCCCATACCGTACCTGTGTCTCAAGCAGGGCGTGCTTCTGGAGCAGGTCCTCCACGCCCAGCATGTGCTTGCCGACGTCGCGAGCACGTACGAGAGGCTGCAATATTGCGTTTAAATTAATATTAATACGGCCTTTCTCAATCCCCCACTTTCGCCCACCAGTGAGAGCGAGTTAGCGAACACTCGAAATCGAGAGATCTCTTCCTAACCCGTCGCGTCTAGCACACTCCTCACCTCCAACTGCTGCAGCTCGGTGCTCAGTGCGTCCAAATCTCTGAGCAGCGTCATGAGGTTGTTGAGTGCCTCGAGGGCGAGTCTCTTCTCCTCGAGATGAGCGAGGAGAGATGTCCATCTGAAACCAGGCACCTTAGCGTTTCATTGATACGTCAAAGGCTAGAGTTTTCATTAGAAATTGATTATACTCCGGTGCCTCTGCTTAAATTCACTATCTTCAAAGAAGTTTGATTTCCACTACCGTCTATCATTCTGCCCTTTTTTCTGGCGATGCTTTCTCGTTCTCTCTCTCGCCCGGCGCTCTCGTACTTCGTTTTTAGGATATGAGCTGGCTTCGATTTTCGCGGGTTCCAATCCGTCTTTTAGATCCTGTCCCCACTGACCTCTCGATGATCTCCCTCTCCCTTTGGCGGATCTTATCGCTCTCGTGGTAGTTCTCCCTGCACAGATCGACGCACATCTCCGACAGCACCTTGAAGCGCTCCTCCTGCAACGCAAACTATGTATAGATCGTCATGACTATAGAGCGCAGTCACAGTATTGTTATAGTGATACAAGAACAATAAATCAGATCAGCTAGGACTGTCGACCAACTCTGGTTTCTCCCACCCACTGGGTACCCATTAACTGACCCACTGGGTGACGCGCATGCAAACCAGTGGGTGAGGTTATGGGTTCCCAGTGGGTGGCGTTATGGGTACCCAGTGGGTGAGGTTATGGGTACCCAGTGGGTGGCGTTATGGGTACCCAGTGGGTGAGGTTATGGGTACCCAGTGGGTGGCGTTATGGGTACCCAGTGGGTAAGGTTGTGGGTTTCCAGTGGGTGGGAGAGTACTGTAGATGGGCATTGTTGATCGATATGTGTATGAGTTGTACCCATACCGTAACCAAACCACACGTGGTGAGACCATGAGTGGTTAGTCACATCCAAAATACGACCACTTTGGATCGTAGGTAGGGCAACACTCGAATCCGAGGCCGCCCGAAGAGGGCTTCAAAAATAGACCTTATAGGCAAGGTGCGTGCTAGCGACACCGGGTACAACCGGGCACTCTAATGGGTAGCCAGTGGATGGGGTAATGGGTACCCAGTGGGTGAAATGGGAGTGGGTGCCCAGTGGGTGAGGTAATGGTTTCCCACTGGGTAGCTAAAACTCCGCCCACTTTTAATGGGTACCCAGTGGGTGGGAGAAACCAGAGAAGTGTAGATATTTTGAAACCCCACTCTACCTTCGCATTTTTCACAACCCTTCTATTGAAATCAGCAAAGAAGCCCTATTATTTATCGATTGCAGTGATCTACCATCCTCAATAGCTACCGTAACCTGTCGCTATGTTATCGACAACTAATTTATCGATCACGCTGACCTACTATCCTCAATATCTACCTAACCTGTCTCACCCTAATCGACAACTAACTCACCCTCGGCAGGACATCAGCGGAGATACCGTGGTGCTTCTTGAGCGTTGCGTCCACTTCGCCGGCCGTGCGCGGCAGCTCCAGTTGCTCTACGACTCTTAAATTGGATATTTTAATGAATAAATAATAAATGTATCTATCCTACAGCCTTCTTAATTCCCATGTCCATCGTCGAACAGAACGAGCGAGAGAGCATGCTAAATCTAGGGATTCAGATGAAACATCAGCTCACCTGCCCATATCCCTCAGCCACGACTCGCGCAGCTGCGCCTTCTTCAGGAAGCGCTCCGCCAGACGCTCGAGACGTTGCTGTCTGCAATTAACACTTGTAAATTTAAATAATATAAATAATTTAACTAATTAAATAAATACAAACCTCAGCAGTTCCTCAGTGAGCGCTGCCTGGCGCTCGCTCTCCGCCCTCTCGAGAGCCACCCACGCCGACTCGATGTCGTGCATAAACTTGCCTGAATACGATTGAAATTGAAATTTATGTATTTCATAAAATTCCTTATTTCAACTCCTCAAACCTTCGCAAGCATCACCGGAAAGAGAGTATCATGTCTCTTCTACAAAGCATCCTCCATGATAATCAACCATGGTGAAGACTAGTAAGATTCGTGTTCCAGATTCTGAACAAGTGTCACAAAAGCTTCTCCTCACCCTGAGGCGGGACATAGGCCTTTCTGCTCATCGCCTTTCTCTTCGTTTGGATGGTGAAGAAGAGTGCTTCGAGCTCGCCCTTCTCCTTGTACCTGAAATGCAATAATAGATAATTAAATAATATTGATTTTCATGTTTTAAAAATCAGCAAAAATTTGCAAAACGATCTCAGAACCGGTCCAATCGACACAGAGATTAAGCCTGGGGCGGAATTATCACGTCATCGATCCGCCGTAGCCAGTGGGATCCGAACCAACGGCCTCTTGTTTGCAAGGCCGCGCTCGCTACCCACTGCGCCACACGCTACTTGTCTCTCTTCCTCGTGCGTGCGCTAGTAGTAGAGAGGGCGCGTGTGTGCCTACTCTCTCCCCTTTACACTACGCCTCATCATTTCGCACTTTCACTCGTTGATTAGGCAAAATTAGAGAAAACGTATAAGTCAGATCATCACCGGTCAGAGAAAGCGCGAGAGAGCACGGCAAATCGAGAGGGTCAGACACTTACTTGGGCGGTTTGTCCGTGTTTCTGAACTGATTGAAGAGGATCAGCTGCTGTTGGATCCCGTGCAGCGAGTTGGGCAGATTGCGAGAGCTCAGGTGCTTGATCGCGTCTCTGGAAACAGGAATTCAAATATGTTTTCCTTCCAAATCTCTCCAATAATTATCAACGGCCAGCGTATCGACTCATATCGAATCTGTGAAGCATCAGTACTGCGGGTTATTAATATTTGAGCACAAAGGCGATTCTGTCAACAAAAGACACTAACCTAATCCATCCGAGCAGGTCGCTCGAGATGCTCTCGTAGTCCTCCTCGGACGCGTCCGCCGACATGATCTTACCCACGATCTGAAACACAATTATGATAGGTTGAAAAGCATCAAATAAGCCGCTTCAACTTGAAAATGCCATAAATTGTATGGTTTCTTTGAGGTTCAAACGGAGATCGAATATCCCAGAATTTCGAGGGAAGGTGAATCGCAGTTTCATCGTCTACTCACATTGGCGACTCTTCTCGCTCCCGTCAGCTCCGTCTTCTGCTTCGCAAAGTAGTGGTAGTACAGTGAGACGTACGTGATGATCGACCTATAATTCTCCGTATTATTACTATTACTTCAGTAAAAAGGGGCATATAGGCTAGATGAAACACTAATCTAGCGGCTTCAAAATACCTCGAGCATAATCTAGAGAAGGGAACGTCTAAGAAACCACCAGGAAAGACGATTCCCGCCCCATTCGTGTTTCACTCACTTCTCATCTGGTCGCTGCGTGTCCACATCCTCCGCATCCAGCAGTCTCGCAATCTCCAGCTTCCTCTCGGCCACATCGAACGCGTTGTTCAGATTGCCAATGTGGTCCGAGTGCACGAGTCCGTCGTAGTGGATCAGGTCGGGACTGAATAAAAGCATTAAAATAAAATCTTTAAGTGTTTTTTTCCACGGATCGTCTACGGAATTGCAGAACGGCAAAAGTGCACGTATCTATTGACACCGACAAACGACAAATCACCAGGTTGCTTTTGCAACTTTCCGAAAATATTTATATTCCGATTTGCTCACCGATGCGCGTGTATGAGCGCGTTGAAGGCCAGACCGCTCCTCCACGATGTCGTGAAGTTGTCTATCTGCAGTTGATTAAGAATAAAGCCATTCCTCGATCCACAACCGTCGGCTACCGTATCCCCTACCGTACCTTCACTCCCGCGTAGCCGGCCGTCTTGCGCTGGCACCAGATGAGCAGCGCGTCCTTAGCGTTCTTGCGCTCGCCCGTCTCCTCCTCTCCCTGTAATCAATTAAATTAATTGTTTTAATAATTAAATCATAGCAAAACACTCAGCTAGCAGTTCTTCTGCATTGCTAAACCACGATTATCACTAAATTGTAAACATTCAATTCATGATTATTGTCTAACGTACTAATCGATCAACTACCGTACTACTCACCACATCAATGACTATGGTATCGATCTGGAATCTGAGAATGATCGTCCAGATCAGACCCAGAATCAGACGCTCGTTGCGGTCGAGAATGTCCTCCGCGCCAATGTTCTCCAGCTGCAAAGGGATCAAAGTTAATTTCAATTCGTCAACATAAAAATTTTGTGAGATCTAGGTTTCAACGATCTGGTAAGAAGCTCCTAATGAGAACTGGTTTGATTAACCGTCAAAGGAAACACGAAAAGGATCTAGGTTTCAACAATATGATAAGGAGCTAGCGATGGAATCTGGATTGATTCACAACAAAAGAAACACTGCACAACACTCTACAGTTTCGTATATTCACCTGGATCAAAATGGGAATGAGATCTAGGTTTCAAGGATCTCGTAAGGAGCTAGTGTCGGAAACGGGTTTGATCAACGATGCTAACTGTATTGCACTACATATTTTCGTATATTTACCTGGATCTTCTTCTTCTTCAAGAAGTCAATACTCTTGTTCAGATTCTCAATCTTCTGCACTCTCATCTTTCCTCTGTTCGGCTTGCCCAATTTCTCTCCACTGATAATCTCGAGCAACTTCATGAGCAGCACACCGTCCGATAGATCGGCGAAGAGGTCGACCACCTCCAGTCTCGCCTGATAATTAAATTTCCATTAATTTAAATTTATATATTATGTATAATACACATTGTGTGCTCGTTCCACTGCTTTTCATAGCTTCACATTTCTGTCTCGTTCTTTGTTCTTTCAATCTTGTATCAATATCCCTCCTCCCGCAAGAACCGTAATGTCCTCTACTTGTCTCCTTGTAACCTTGGGGGCGACCAAATAGCGGAAGGGAGGAAGAAGGAACGGAGACAGTGAAAACGGATGAGAAGAAGAGAGGAAGAGGGGTAGATAGACAGATAGTAACCGCCAGTGGTATACCGACGACTAAACGGGGGGAGGAAAGGAAGAAGAAAGAACACACCGCTAAAAGGAACGCGCTCGGCTCAAAGGACATGTCTTATCAACTTGAACAGAATGCCTCAACATCCTCCTATTCTTGTGCTGGAATATTTTTGGTCCAAAACAATTTATTTTCTGAATTCAGAGCAGATCCGTGATAAAAGGCTTGCCAAAAACCATAAAGATATACTCTACAGACTTGCCCTGGCGCTAAATCCCCTAGGTCTTTCGTGTTTCCGCTCCTTACTTCATTTCTCCAAATTAGCGGTCAAAAGTAGAGCACTCTCGTGCGCGAGCGAGCCAATCAGTGACAAGCAGTGACCCCGGTCGATCGTGTGCGCTAATCCACCCCGAACCACGAGGTATATATCCCCGCGATTGCGCAATAAGCGATAGTCTTTCTATATTTGGAATATCTGCAACATGTTCTGGAAAGTTCTGGGCAGTCCCTCACTATATTACCTCGGTTACCCTATTCCCTACCCCCTGGTTCCCTCCTCCAAACGATCATTCCACAAGATATCGTCTCTCTCCCTCTCTCTCTCGAAAGAATGCCTTCGGAGCAGGGGTTAAGTAAAAGTGAGAGTCCCCCCGTTCTCCCTTCCCTCGCTCCCCTGGAGACCTCCAACTAATCTCAGATAGATTTTATCTCCCTGAACCCCCCTCTAACTATACGATAAAACCGTTCGTTGCAAATTCCGATCTGCTCATATTCAGGTGAGCACTCGCGAGAGGGATAACTGTTGGTTGTAACAGGGTGATGAGATATTCTACATACAACTACACCCACTATCAAGCTCCAACTACCCAGTGACTCTTACGTTTCAATTCCCCTTCGTCATCCCAGTCTGGATCCATATTTCACCCCCTCAATTTTCGACGAGATTGATGTGAAAGGGGAGGAGAGGGCACTCGAAACGGCGATCGTCGCAAAAAGTGGAGAGATGGATGTAGAGGGAGAGAGCGTAGAGAACGGCAAAAACGTGTGCTTCAGCAGTCCCCTCTCATCCCATATGTGTGAAAAGGCGATAGAATCCATCAATCGACTTGGTTTTGTGCTCACGAGAGAAAGAAAGGAGGACCAGAATGGCGCAGATTCCATTTAACCCTATCAAAACAGCCACCTTTCCCTCGAACTTTCATTCGTTCGCAACCTTATCTCACTTTTTTTTCGCTATTTGCTGTATGAGTCAAACCCGAGAATCGAGAATGATAGCAACTCCATCTATCTCGCTCACGCACAAATCGAGTCACGAATCAACGTCGATAACTTCCTGGAACTCTCTCAAGAACAAGCCAACAATAAAAAGATCAGCTCTCACATTTTCCCCAAATATAGCATGATGCCGTGTGAAATGTGAGACAAAGATCAGAAGAACCAACAGAGCAAATAGACAAATGCGCTGGATACACCGATTTTGACAAAATCTTGTCGAAAAAGGCATGTTTTCATGCAAAAATATCTCATTTCCGTAGGTAAAAACATTATAAAGAAAATAAAGTCAGTACCCGATTGAGAAAGGAGTTGCACCATTTGGTGAAGGTCTTCTTCTGGATGTGCACACGCTCGTCCTGTAAACAGTAGTTATTGCAAATATATTTTTTGTTTATGAATATCGGAACACCGTGGTAGCAACGAACCAGTGCGCCCGGCACCTAACAACTATCGCTGGATCGCCAAGTCACCTTGGCATGCAGACTAAGTTTAGCTTTCCACAAAATTAAATTTTCGATATAAAACCATTCCTCGATCACTATCTACCGTAGTCTACCGTATACCTGAAGCTGCTTGATTCGGCTGCGCTCAAAGTAGAGCGTCTCGTCCGCGTACACGTCGTCCATCGGCGGCGGCACGGGAGGCATTGAAGTATTGATCTGCAAACGATCGATAATCAATCGACAACCGATCAATGGAATGGTACGGTAGTAAGATCTTTTTGACAATTTTATTACGCATTTATGACTACGGAAAATTTGTAGGATACGGTAGCCCTCTATTTAAGTCAGTTCGTGATCGAATCAGAGTTACTGTAGAAACGTACCGATCGATTAGGCGATTCGTAGCGTGAGGGCACGCCGGGTGATTGCGGCTGGAATGCGACACAATTTGAGGAAATAAAAATTAATTGTTCACCACGAGTTTTTTTTGTTATCAGGACAGTGAGTCATTGAGTACTTTTTTGTATGGAAGAAACAAAAGTGAACCTTATCAAACCCATCCAAACAAATTTCGGTAAAAGGTAATCATGAAACCCAAATCTATCACGCAACCCAGATTCTATCCCGGCGCTTCTAGCGCGCACATTCCCCTCATCACTCACCTCAGATTGGAAGGATACGTTGCGGCCGCCGTTGGTGCGCGGCGAGTACCCGCTGCTGCCGTTCGTGTAGCCCTCCTACAATAAATATATTTAATAATTAAATAAATATATTTTTTTTTAAACTAGGAACCGTGAAACTTCTGATCAACAGGTTGAAGTGGAAAGGGTGGAAGGGGTGAGAATGATAGAGCGAGAACCAAAGAGGAAGTTTCGCCAGAAAGCGTGGAAGTGCGCAAACATCAGAAGATCATGATTTCATCAGTTTGCGATCAAAGTACGGCTAATCCTAACGCAATTCATGGAAAAATTCACATGGATCAGTAACCCTAATAACAACCACCAGTACCAAAGTATTTCACATTGAAAAACCTCGATTTTTTTGTAATTTCACACTGTGAAAGGCATTTTTCGGGAGATGATGTCAGATAAGTGTTAGGACCAAATCTAGCATTCGATCCCTGCTCTAAAGCGATCAGAGATCCGATTCACGTATTCTTTTTTGCGAGAGAGGTACGCGCGAGTAGCAAGAGGCCTTATCAGTGATCACATACATGTATACAGGCAGAAAGAGACCAGGAAAGGTGGAGAGGGGCAAAGACATAGCGACATAGCGAGGAAGGGAGAGAGAGAGAGGCCGGCTATTGATTCCGATTCAATGGCCGCGGTGATGACAACATGCACGTCCATTCACAATCCGGGGCAAATAAAACATATCGTTTGGAAGGTGTTTTTTTCGCGGCACTTCAGAAAGGCATGCAGCGCAAATACGATGGCAAACTTGGCGCCAATTCAAGCAAGGCGAGGAGCCAATACCGAGTATGGTTCACTGAACCGGGCCTTTAGCACGGTCCCGGCCTCTAATTTATGCAACACATCGTCCAGTCAGCCTTTGCCGAGCCATCTGCACGATAGGCTTTTACTGTTTTTGCCCCTGTTGCCTACTATTCTTCCCATTTCAACCCTTGCAACGTACAATGTGCAAAAAATCCCATTTTCTCGTTCAATTCAATCCATTCCAATTCGAGCATGCTTGAAAAAGGCCGTAACAATGCCGATCCCTCACCATCCCCCTTGATGACTCGTCCCTCATTCCCATTCATTCTCGGCCTACTCATCACTCTCATTCTCAACACAACCTGCAGACGCCTCCCCCTCGTCTCCACACTCTAATCAGTCCCGCTGACTCAGCGTCCCATTCCTTCCCTATCCTCTCCCTCTCTCCCTTGAGACCTGCCCTATCAACTGTCCTCGCTGCATTTCGTCAGAAAGAAAGACATCTGATTCTGATAAACATAACCGACTCAGGATCATTCAAAGATAGCCTGATAGAGAACATTGGTCAACCAAACCGTTCCTCCTCACTAATTCATCCTGAACACCATCACAGTGAGCCGTACCACACACATTGCAAACGCTCGCGCTTCAAACAACAACGAGGCGGGTATTATTGATGTATTCTGGGCGGAAACGAGATAAAATAACAGAAAGAGTTATTAAAAAATCAAAAATCGGAAGATTATTGCTACAACCAATAACGCTGCCCATCTTTGAACAACAACCACCCACGAGGTGGGGTATAAACAACGCACGAATTTTAAGCCGTTTCGCTCATCGAACTGGCAGGCTCGAGCAGTAATTCGAGTGACCATCCCATCCTTCAATCCCCCCTTTACCCTCTCCCCTCCTCGTTTTATCCATCTGTTCCTTCTTCGCATCATCCTTCACACTTCCAGTGTATATACTCCTTCCGGCTGGCGCTAATCCCGCTCTCCTCAATAGGGGTTCTCAACAGGCTAGACTGCGATCTCAGGAGGACGCAACTGGTAGCTGCTCTTACCCACTGGTCTACGTGGGCTCCCGCAGGGTCTGAAGTGTCCATCACGTTAGCAGATCCCTCTGATATGATTCCACCCCATTCCAGAACCTCCGATAAAGTTCCCTTCCTCCATCCACCCCTCTCCCTCTGATCCTCCCTTCACCAAACCCATTCATCCTTGACGGACAGCCAAAAGAGCCCCCCTGCCACTGTCCTGCAGAGATAGTCCCCCTTTCCTCCCTCCGATTGATGGAGACAAGATACTCCCCTCGCCCTACTCTCTCTTCACGTAACCACCCGCCATGACCCCCACTACTCTCCTACTCCTCCACCTCTCAAACTGTTTTCGAGCGGGAGAATGGAAAGAGATGGACAGCCGAAGGTGAAAGTAACTCATTTCCCTTCCTCGAAAAGCAAACTATTCCTGCCTGTCTTTTGCTCACGGTTCAGTTAATAACCAATATGCCCGAATTTGTCTCTATTTCCCAATTGCGTAATCTCCCCATCAATCGATCCCATTTCCCACTCGGTTTCTCGGTTCCCTTCCCTCTCATAACCTCACCCCTCCATTCTCCTCTCACAATGTTTACACGTAAAAGGCGTCGAAAGCCTCGCAAGGAAGGGGAGGAGCGAGGGAGTGGGAGAAAAGTGGAGGTGATGCTAGTGATCGAGTGAAAATGAGAGATGCTGGGAAGGGGAAGACAGATTCAACTCTCTCCCTCAGGAAGAGGGGCTCGATCAATGTTGACCATCACTGAGATGAAGAGAAAAGGAAGGAGGCGCAATTAGCCACAATCGACTAGGATACAAGGAAAGAAGGAAGAGAGACTGCGCGGGAATGAGAGAGAAGAAGGAAAGCGCAGAGTAAAACAATCGAGAATCAGATAGGAGATGATCACGTATGCACGATGGAGGAAAACGATCAATAAAATCAGTTCTCGATTCACCTGCTCGGATCTCATATGGTAGGGGCGATGCATCTCGTCGAGAGGGTCGTCCTCTGCACGGAATGATCTGCAAAATATTATTTTTAAAATTGCAACAAAAAAAACTGCATGTTATTCTTAAAATGTGCGAAAATTAGAAACGCTCCACAACATCACTCATCAAGACAACCCGCAACAGACGGATAGATTAAAGTTGCACATTTTAGGTTTCATCAAACTCCGATAAATCAATTACTCACCTATCACCAGGATATTTTAGGTTGCACCAACAAGAACATAAATCTCCCGTCACTCACCTATCACCAGCCTGTTGGTGCTGCTGTTTGGGCGGCACGGGTGGCGGGGGCTGCTTGTGCTGCGGCTGCTGCTTGCGACCGGTCGCGTCCGTCTCGTCGCCTTGCCAACCTGCAGCAGCGACCGGGAATTAGGACCGGACCGGGAATTCATGGCTCTAGCCGTTAATTAGGATCTGCACGGATTTTACGGTTATCTACATTTTCAGCGCTAGAAACCATGCAAAAATCAGGAAAAGAGTGTTACGGCCGGAAGTCAACTATCGAGCGAGACAAAATCGAAATCGGGAGAGAGAGGGGGCGCCAGTGTCCGGAGTGCAGCGATTTATACACATGCAAATGATTCTCCTCCGACTCGAGAGAGATGGGAGAGTGAGGGGCGATTTGGCAAGAAAAAAGCGCGGAAATGGAACGATCAATGCTCGGTTTTTGATATTCTATCGAGGCCTGGGTAGATTCTCTCCTTTCTGAGAGATGGAAAGATCCACAAAAAGTCGCCCACACTCTTGCGAACACTAGCCGCTATCATGTTACTCATTGTGTACTCTGGCTCGGAACCTGCGCAACCAATCACTTAACCAGCGTCTTGAAACCGTCGAGTTACAGTAATCAATCGATACTCCTACCGTACCCCTCTTGGTCGGTTCTCCTGGAGCGTAGCTGGCTGCCTCGTGTAGGTACGACATGATGTGTTACGGTAGATTATCGATTAGACACTTTCGGATCTGATGGTAGGTCACAGCTGGGGCCCGATAGCTGGTGACGCTGGTGTCAGATTCTGTCGATCTTGATCGATTGCCTTGCTTGAAACACTCTGTCGAATCCCGACGACTTAGCACATACAGGGGGATGTTGGATAGTGAGAGAGAGACTATCCCTCTCCTGCCTCCTCCCGCCCTCCCCCCCTCTCCCCTCCCTCTCTTGAACAGCCCCGAAGGTCAAGGCGAAAGAAGAGAACGGATCAGGCAGTGAGAGAGCACGTTCAAGCTGGAGAGTCCAGACGAGAAAGACGATTAGAGATCATTCGGATCGAAGAGGGCAGATAAGAGATAAGACTCCGCCCCACTCTCCTTACCGGAGCCAATGTCGCATCAGATGAATTAGTCAGGCACTGATGGGATATATTGAATGATGAGAGGGAAGAGATGAGATCAGATCAAGATGATATTGAAGGGATATCTCCAAAGGTTACCGCACTCTCGGGGATCTCGAGAAAATACTTGATCATTCTTCCGAAGCTAATATTCCCTGTTTGTTTCATGGATTGTCTATAATCGCACTCAGCGAAGTGCATTAACACTCAAGACAACGAGTGATTTACATGGTCCACTCGGGTGGAAATCGAGGGAAAAATAACTTGTGATCGAATGCGCCTGACCTCTTGCGTTCCCGCCATTCCTATCGCGCTCGATTGCAATGTGTTGTGACCACACAACACAACAGTGGCAACTATCTCCCTAAACCTTGGAATGGCATGAGCAACAGCAACCGTTTGACAACATTAGCTGGTCAAATGGCTAAAATTACAGAAAGGACCACAATAACCGTTTGCGAAAGAGCATATAATCGAGCAATGGCTTGGAAGTAAGAAAGAGCCATAAGAAGCTCAGATGACAGCATTGACAGTGCAATGGAAAGAAGGCTAGGAAAGGTAGCGTCATCGACTTCCAATTTCCCACGCTCCCTTTTGGGCCAGAGTAAGCGAGAGAGCATGTCGATTAGAGAGAGTTTGACACTCGACGAGGCTTATTCCTTGCCAATCTCCGATTGATAAGCGGGGAGTGACGGGCGAGAGTGGGAGAGGAGGAGGAATTCAATAGCGGACTGTGAATCATACTGAGAAATTCTCGGCACTTGCCATGCAAATACGGCAAAAAGTTCGAAAATAGTGTCGAATCAACGAGCAAATCAACCGATTCGCCTGTACCTAGCACGATAAAGGGGAGGGGGGGATGGTTGATGTCAAGCACTTTTTATGCGATCTCGAGGTTACATTCCACGGTTAAAATTTAAATTAACCGGAGCGACGTTCAAACAATGGCAAGGTGGCGGGAGAAAATGGAAGAACGCGTGGTCACACCAACCAATGAAAAAATGGGCGCGAAATAGAGGGCAGTGGAGATGAAATAGTAAGGGGAGAGCAGGGACAGGGTGAGGAGCAAAGACGAAAGAGGGGAGAATCAAAGTAAGGGCCCCGAGTTCACCCCCCTCGCTCTTTCAAGAGGAGAGATGACCAATAAATAGGGAAAGTGCAAACAGCATGCACAGAGAGAGCCGTTCCCGTGGTGGTGGAAAATGCGCGCGTTCACCTTTATTTCGAAGGAGAATTGCTCAAGAATCGGTCAAACAAACGTTTACGTATGCGCAGGAAACGAAACGACGTTCACAAACATGCCCAAGTTGGCGAGCGATACGCGCTGTGTGATGCGATTTTCACACGACCCGAACCATGTTCGCAACCCTGCTCAAAATATCAAGCTTGGCGCGCTGTATAGTGTCATTGGAAAACGATGGAAATATGCGGAGCGAGAAAGAATTCAGAGTGATAAAAGAGTGACAATAAACAGAGGAGGAGAGAGGACCAAGATAAGAGTGAATTCCTTTCCTCCCCCATTGCATTCTGCGTTGTTATCGAGCGAGCCACTGACGGACCACTCCCTAAGCTGGAAGCTTCCCGATTCATTACGCTTTGTGGCCCGATAAAGTGCTAAACACTTGAGAAACACGAGTAAAAGGACAAGCAAACGATGAAAGAACGCTCACCGTTGAATGAATAGTCCATGGCCGGAGATTATTAGGCAATTGGCCAAGTGAAACAGAGTGGACTCTGCAATATTCTTGAAATTAAACAGAAGCAAATTGGAAAAATAGCAAACACGAGGAAACATAGAGCGGAGCACTACAATAATTGTTAATGAACTTCAGCACGTCGGAAATTCAAATCGGTTTTGCCGATATGTAAAACTACAGTACTTTTCCGTGTAAGATTCCGTGTTCCTTTTCTTTTCTCAATATTTCATTATTATCGTTCAATATTCGTAATTTATTTAGATGTCAAACAATCATACATTTATAAATAACTTTTGAATCGAATAATACCCGAACAAAAACAAAAATTCTACATCTTTAGAATACAGACAACACAATAGCCGTAAATGATACATGTACGATTCCATAATCTTTTTGATTCTTCCTATCTCTGATTATGTTTATAAGTTTTCTTGGTTTGATTATGGTGTTCTTCACAAAGCTAGATTCCATAGTAAAGCGAGTAGTGTAATCATGACGTGTGGAGGTACGGTAGTCGTCGATGCTGTGAGGAAGTCTCGATTGCAGAGATTCCCTTTGCAAGCGCATCTGATCTCCTCAAAGTTGCCGTCCATCCATTTGTGAGCGCAGCCAAGCTGGATCTGAAATTGAGATACAATAATCAATAGAACAGCTACAGTACATCAAAGGCTCCAGTATCTAAAGCTACCGTACCTGGTTACTATCCGTGACATTGATGCAGCCCTGCCGCTCCGTCACCATTCCAGGCACGTGTTTGTTGTTGACTGCTGCAATAGTCACATTCTCTCCTATTTCCTGGGAATCCACAGTAATCCCCTGCTACCGCATCTAACACCTTCCTACCGTATCCCTCACCGTTCCCAACAATCGCTGATCCTCCCGTTGAAACTCGCTGTCCTGTGATTACGCAGAAGTGGCCGGTGCAGCGGTGTTGCTGCAAACAGAGACATTAAAATCTACAGTAATCAGAGTACAGTAATCGATTGAGAACTACTCGGAATACCGTACCTTACACGCCATGGTATTCGCCTGGTCGTCCGAGTAGGTGGCCTCGCACGAGATGCACTCTTGCAGGGGCATTATCGGCTCGGGAGTACTGTAATCGATCAATTGTAGTTGGATTACTGTAACGATGGATCTCGTCCTTTCCTACATTAGATTTCCTCGAATGCTTGCTCATTTCCACTCACTGGATCAGTGATCGACTCTTCACTCCGGCACTCTCGCCGACCTTCCTGAACCCATTGCAGTAGTTTGTGTTGCAGATGCAGTGCTTCCGGGGTGGTCCGAGACCTCTGAAAATAAAATTTGAGGTCCCGCAACGAATTTATCAGATTCAATTACCGTACCTCGACATGGTGACACACATCTTGTGTCGGAAGTAGAGTAATTCCGGTCCTTTGTAGAAGAAGGGAAGCGATGGCGGGCCGAAACCACAACCGGCTGCGCCTGTGGCCGAGTCCTCATGGCACCTGTAATGGTCAATAGTCAGGCCGTTCCAAGTTACCGTAACCAAGAAAAATTGTAAACTACCGTACCACTGTCCATTGCATGTCTCTCCACAGTCCGGATTCCGCTCTCCACACTTCCTGCAGGTAACATTCTTCCGATCGTACCGCCGGTTCAGGTAGATGTGATCGTTGCAGAAGTTGCCTCAAATGATTTATTTTCCGAATAACTTCACCCTTGATAACTAGGATGCTACAGTAGTCTACTTTCCCAAAGCTACCGTATCTCGATTATCGATTGACTCACCAGTGCAGACGCACTGCACATGATCGCTGAAGTGGTCGTAGTCACAGCCGTTGATCGTGCGAGAGGGACGACGGAGACAACCCTGAATTCATTCATGCATTGTACTGATTTCTCTCTCAGGAGACTCGATTTACCCTGACAACCGTACTGTACATGAGAAAAATCTAAAGAAATACAGACCTTGGTAATCTTGTACACTCCCGCCTCCTCAGTGGGACTGCGCTCGATGAAACAGTGTGAGGAGGGACACGAGCCCATCTGGAAATATTAATTTAAATTTTTTTTGAAATTTTTTTTTGTGCATAATACATTGATGAATCCTGAGGTGGCGGTTTTGTTTTCGTCGCAGAATACAGACTATTTATCAGTAATAGCAAAGTTTCTTTTATAAGGAATTAGGCTTTCCACTCTTCGTTTGTTAGACTCCACCAACTTTGGCCTTTTCTTCCCCAAGTGTCATTCCTCCACCTTTCCTTCGATCTCTCTTGTTCTCTGTTTCTAGATACTTGGCTTCTCTACCTGGCAATTGCAGTGGTCGCTGTGGCATCGTCCGGCGCATGAGTAGCAGTGTTGCTGAGCGGAGTGAATGAGAGGAGCAAGGATGAGAAGAGAGAAGAGTAGCCATCGGGGAATCATCACATAATATCTGCAATGATTCATTGGAGAAAAAAATTGTGGAAAATATCATAAATAGGAGGTATGGCGATTCAGAATAAACTTGGGAAATCAACTGCAAGCCTTGTTAGTGGAATAAAAAAAAGCGTCTCGTACAAGAATAACTTTCGATATGGTGTGAATACGCCATGAGAAAACTAAGCCAGAACCGGGGACTGCGAACAATAACATGAAAAAGCTGATGCGAAAATGGGAGCCGTGTAATGAGTAATGCTATAATTAATCCCCTTGAGGGAGATTGTTTTCTGCACACGGTCGGTAAACAGTAAAACACAAAATGGAAGAGCTTATTGAAATGCGAAATAACCTGCTAAATTACAAGCGAAAGAAAGGTTTTGAGCGAATAAGTGTGTAAATGGACAATAGTAATGAGTGAACGGAACGGATAACTAATCCCCTGAGGGAAAGGAGAAGTAAAGAACAAGACGAGAAGTCGAGAGATTCCGACTCGGAATTTCAGAAGCGATCCCACGAACAACTGTTCAAGATAATCATGTCATGCCTGCGTAGATCAAAGTATGATAATGACTATCTCTAAATCAGATCCGCTTTCGATACGCTGACTGGCGATAGATCATGCAGAATGAGGAGAGCAGTGATAAGCGAAAAATAACCACTTGACATGAGCAAGATGTATCAGTTGTTTACCCAAATGCAACAGTTGGACTGGAGTAGGCCCAACTAATCCCCTGCTTATACTCAGGAATTTACTCAGGAATGGCACTGATGGCCCAACTTTAACAACTCGAAATGCCCAGGAAAAATAGGAGCTTGATGCAACGGTTGAGTGGTTTGAGCAGTTTTATTGTGTTTTGGAAATGGTGAAGAGTGGACAGAAAAAATCCGATGTGAGTCAACAATCATGTGAACTGGAGGCAGAGTGATAATTTCTCCGACTTCATAAGAAGTATGGGAGAAGGAAAGAAGCATGCGAGCCCACGTGAACGAAAACAGGTGGAATCGACTCATGCTTCGAATATTCTTCAATCTTGTCGGTCAGAAAGAACGAGAGATAGGGTGATTTGGAGAGAGCACGGACCGAATTTTGTACAGAAGTAGATGCAATACTAAACTGCTGAGTGAAAATACTTTCTACTTCCAATATTACAAGTACCATTGAAACACTTGTAGTACTATGATTAGGAATACATTGCTGTACTGCAGAAGATTCTCAAAACCGGTCAAGCACCAAAACAATTCGACCTATTCGGGCTGAAGAAACAATGAAATTCGCCGGCGGTTACTCTCAAATAGAATAGCGTCAAGGGTGAAATTGGAGAAATTGGGAGATGTGAAGGGAGGAAGAATGAGTGGAGAGGAAAGGGGAAAGGTAGAGAGGGGAAGACTTGAATACTCATGACTAATGACTCTTCAGTAAGATCCACTTGTTCTCACGTAGATGAGAGAAAAGCCCTGTTGAGCTGTTGATCCAGTATCAATTTCGTCCCCAATACATAACACTCGGCCATTCACTAGACAAAAAAACTCATTGTGCACGAAATTCCGAGGAAATCGAATTCAATAAGTTCAGTTTGGCAAATAAAGCGATATCGAATGAGGCGTTATTCAGAGTGCCCGATTGGAAAAGAAGAGTGGTCTCGACAGGTGAGAACTCTCGACGGGTTGCTGTACAGTCGGACAGTTGCTTCCATTGAGATACTAGGCGAATCAAAGAGTATCAGATATTGAGAGATGCTAGAGATCACGCTCATCGATGAGGGCGCCAGACGACAGACAGTTGGCGAGAGAGTGGGCAAAGGGAGGAGAGCCGGAAACAACTGACGGAAATGTGCGAGGAAGAGAGAGAAAGAGAGGGTCAAGAATGAGAGGCCGATTCGGAGTTCACTTTTCCATTTCAAAAGAGTAAAACATAACTTCAATCCTTGGCATGTTAAGTATGGATTCTGTGGAATAAGAAATTGCAAGAATGATCTTCACGAATCATGCCAGGAAATATAGGATCTGGTAGAAAAATAGAGTTGCAAGTAAGATAAAGGAGGAATGAAGTGAGAAAGGCAGGAAGTTTGAGCGTTATACTGACACCAGAATATTTCGAATCAAAGATACCTATTGGAAAATGGACGTTGAAAATGAAGAAAGAAAGAAGAGTACACTTGAGCTCATAATGAATGATACTTCACACTCGATCTCGCTTGCCAATTATCTAAATTGCGTCGAAATTCATCAGAGAAGTGTGAGCCCATCACAATTTGGAGGATATCGAGGCAAGGGAGGGAATAAATTAGCCACACTCTCTCCTTTTCACACAATCTCTCACCTACTCTGACCGCGAAGTGGGCACATCAGGGAAGAATTCATCCCAACTTCACACTTAGTTTTCGCCCTCCCTCTTCACCCCATAGCCGACGATTTATGATCGAATCCTCCTTGGAGAGATCGGGAAATATGAGGAGAATCCAGACAACAAATTCAGGTCAGAGACAGGCGAGAGAACAGGGGAAATGAGGAGAAGCAGAGAAAGAAAGGACGTTCCCCTGATGGGGGCAGTGCATTACACCTTATGAACGGAGGCCTGATGAGCGGATTCAGGGGATGAATGGAGTAACTACTCTAGCCATTCCACCTGATCTCTCTTTGGTCAGACAGTTCGATGAAATTGAAACATGCAGACAGCTGCTCTGACCGGTGAGAGATCATGCAAAATTGAGAGGGTCCAGAAGGAGGATGAGAAATGAAAGAGGAGGTGGAAACGAGCCTCAGGAAGGGTGTAAATTGGGTAGCGGAAGAGGAGAGAGGAGAAGAAAATGGGAATGAGCGCCCATAAACGCGCATGTTCTTCTTTGATGGGCATTGCAATCGAAAAAGACGCTTCAATTTCAGGATGACCTTTACTATCTCGTCGATTGGTAGAAAAGTGCAGCCAGCAAGTGGTAGAGTCTAGTGAGATAGCGTGACACCCGTCAATACTATTAGGAGATCTAATTTGGCGGACTTGTAAGTATAGATCAGGTGTATACTATGAGCGCGATTCAACTTGGCAGCAGTTACCGATACGAAAAAAAATCGAACATACACTACGAAACTTTTTGGCCAAAGCCAGGATGAGTAATGGTCACTCCTCTAGCGGTTTCCTATTTTGAGTTGATCTCTCCATCTAGCATACTCGTTCATTGGTCAGAGAGACTGAGGGAGCATGGAAAATGAAGAGAATTAGAATCTATTCTCCTAGAGGGTCGGAAGAGGGGTAGATCAGTCGGCCAAGTGATACATTATGGGAGGGGATTACAACAGAAGGGGCAGAGTGCTAGATAGAAGGAGGAGAGAGGAGGAAGAAGGGTTCGGAGAGATGGGTTACATCAACAACAATTGGAAGTGATAACGAACACATTGAAACTCATGGGTTAGGGATGATGGTTTAGTTCAACATTATATTGCACTGAATGATCACGAAATGAGAGTTGCTCGGAAAAATGCACAAATTTTCTAGCAATTGAATGACTCATGGTTAGTAATAAATCTCTAAGGTAGATGAATCATAAACAATGCCCTATTACGAGAAAAATAAAAGAAGTTAGTGTAAACGTCTACAACACACCTCAGCGTGAAATGCTGTCACTTCAAGCCCTCGTGAAATTCTCCCTTCACTCAAGTAATACTCTGCCTCTCATTCCACCTGCTCTCTTCTCGCGCCGTTTTACTGATGAAAACGCGTGAAATGAAAAAAGTCAGACTATTGCCGCTCGAATTAGTCTTTGCGCATCGTTGACTTTTTCATCGTATGCAACAAAGTAATAGTATGAGAAATAAGCAACATTCAGCAAAGAGCGAGAAAAACGATAATCCAGGAAGGAAAGAAAAAAAAGTAGACGGACAAAGAGTTTCGAAATGAAAACTGTATTGTCAGAACGAATGGGCCAGACGTGGGATGAAGAGTACAGAAATGCCATCATTGCCGCACACTCAAATTAGAGCCATCCCTCGACAGCAGAATCTCTTGCCTCTCCGAATCTCACGCAACAATGAACCGCTAACTATCTGATACGAGAGATTGGAAGACGAGGAGGAGAAAGATGACTTCTCGAGAGGGAAATGTTCTGCTCTCCTCTTTCCACGCATTATTTCGCCCTTACTGACCGAGAAAGATCATGGGGAAGTGGTAGAGAGGCTACCAGAGACAGCGGAAGAGCGTATGGGTCGGGTTGGGTTGAGGGAAGAGGGAGGGAGGAGGAAAGGACCAGAAAAGCGAAGAGAAGAGCAACAATCAGCATAATGTAGTGGACGCATGCGATGGGGACATTCCTCACTCGGCTACTATCTAGAACCACAAACCAGATTCCGAAGTTGGGGTGTGAATGATGTAATGATTAGATCTAGGAAGTTAAGTTAGTATTGATAAAAACAATAGTGCAAGTGGTGATGCGATGGGGGCGTAACTCAAGCAGGAAAAAGTGAAAAAAAATCACATCTCGAAGAATAGTGACATGAATAGCATCTAAGGGCCATTTCTCAATATGGATGACCACTCCGTCCATCACACTTCCATTCATCTCCCTCCACTTGCGTGTCATCCGCCGTCTCACCTGTCAGGCAAAGGATGACTAACGAGCAGCTCTGGAGGGCGCAAAGTGAGCACTTCGGGTGGTCAAGATGTTATGACGACATCCAACTCGTTTATTCTCATCAGGCAGCTAATATATCCAGTAGAATTGATTGTGGAAGAGGTTAACAGAAAACTGAAATGTTATCCACAGAGCCAAAATTGGGAAAGAAATAGTCAGTAGATAGATGAAGCAGCTCACAAGCAAAAAAGTCTCCGAATTTAGAATTTTTTGCATACTGTAAAAGTCATTGACTTATTCCCTGTGAGAGATTACAGGGGAGTTAGATACGCTCTTCAAAATGAACATGCACTCGAAACAGAAGAATCGCCCTCAAGACTTTATTGGCGCAGCCCATCAACTAAACTCTTCCCCTCTCTGACAGGGTAGGTAGACCGAGAAAGGATGGAATTAGAGAGACGGTGGACCCCTGATGTCATTCGATATTGTACCCTTCCTCCCTTCCTTCCGTCACTCATTAGACTCGATTAAGCCCGCCCCGTCGGCACTTGATGAAATTGAAAGAGTGGAAGGGGAATTGAAGAGGGTAAGAACCCCAAGGTATTGCTCGTACTTTTTGAGGAAGTTTTGAAACCTTGTGTGCTTCCAGATAAATTAATGCAATCATTGTAATCATTCACAATCAGCGAACTTTGATAAAAAAACGAAAAACACACATAATCAACAAGCAGACTATTGTGAGAGCATGGAACGCTCCAAATCTGCACAGACATCTCGGGAGGTCCCTTTGAATGCGCCTCAAATAGAGAGGAACTACCACATTGAGAGACAGATTCAAGTGATTGTTCGGCTTTGCGAGTTTGCACCAACAACAATAACAACAAGAAGAAAGCATCCGAAATTGGGCAAATGACAAGAACACATATTCGAAAAATAACAACGATCTAAAGAAAATCGCGTGCCGTACAACATTCTGATTTATTCTGGCCCCTGTGCTTCTCCCCAATTCCTCCCTTTCAGCAACTCTCTTCATCAGGCACAGTCTCTCGCTCTGTATAACCAGGGAGAGAGCATGGCGAATTGAGAGAGTGCTCTCGTCCAATCTTCCGCCCGACTGGAGATCAGCCCCGTTGCTGTTCATGCATCAGTAGAAAGGGCACGGAGGGGCTAATTCCAGACTTGAGTCAACTTGCCGTCAGAAATATCTCAGAATTGTCTGCAACTTCAAGAAAAACTGATTTTCTCTAAAATTGGACAGTATTGTGCAGTGTACGATATTCGTGGGACTCTACTCAATATTATTTCTCACTACATCGATATTTCGGAACGGCGCCGTAGGGCAGGAGCGGGCTACGCAGTTTCTGTTTGCTCTCTGTTTCAGATGTTTGGGAGGCGAGAAGGGATTATTAGACCAGAAAGGCAAGCGTCTCATCGACTCCGACTCTCCTCATCTATCGTGCTCTCTCATCGTCCAGATGGGAGCTAGAGAGTATGTGATCGGAAGAGAGTTAGAGCATTGCCCAAGATGGGAGAAGAGGGGGCAAACCTGGAAAGGCGAGAGAGAAGTGACCATTCATTCGTCGTGTTGATTGAGACAGTTGCACTTACGCCGGCACACTCACTTCATGCGAGACTACTTCCTTGTTGGTCAGTTTCCTAGATTTCAAGTTGAAATTTCTGATCATACATTTACTGCTAATTGTTACTTACAATTCTTTACTACAGTTGCACTTCTTCCCATTGCCACTGCTCTTCCCGAATACTGCCCACAACATCCAGTGTACGGTTCGGAACCTGAGGTCAGCAACTGATCTCTCTTTTTGTATTTATCTGGAATGAATGCAGGACGACTGCGAGGAGGCCTCCGACCCTAACCGACTCCCCAAGTCGGGCTTGGAGAAATGGTTCACAAAAGATATGTTCGAGGTTGGTCACTGGAGCTCTGAAAAATTCCGTACTGTCTGCAACTCATTGCTAATGGATCACAATAGTTGAAAATATTCCATTGCAGGACCTCTTCCCTAAAGCCAACCTCGGTCACGGTCCTCACTCTTGTCTGCCCTACTCTTACGAGGCATTCATCATTGCGGCCCGATACTTCCCCGAGTTTGGCAATGAAGCGCCTACTAAGGTTATATCTGAGATCCGTTGCAGTCCTTAGCAATTTCTGAGATTCAGGGCGTTTGGGTAGGGATTCCCGGGGATTTTTTCTTAGGGATTAGGGGGTCATTTCTTTATTTTCCCGAATGGTTTGGGCCATCCCATCTTCATTCCAGCCTGGAGCCTCTCGAGCCGAAGCCCAGAAGAGGGACGTCGCTGCCTTCTTTGCTCACGTGATACAGGAAACGGGCGAACAGGATCTGGGACTGTACAAGTGAGTCATTCATTCGCTCCTATTCATTCAACCCCCTGACCAATAGTCAGCAATACCTTCAGTTTGTAAATTCAAGGCATACTACATGGGAAATGAATAGACAATGGCTCAATTCTATCGCAAAGAGAAGAAACTTCGACAAATGAGTTTCAAGTGCAAACTATTATATTTCCAGTTCTTCTCTCTCCACCGACGAAGCCTCCGAGTGCTTCTATCGCGGTGGTCTGTACAACTGGTTCGAACGAGGACCGAATTCGTCCTTTCTTGTGCCAGCCTTTCCCGGGTACAATACAGTGGACGGGAAGAGGTGTACTGATGAGGTTAGATTTTTTTATGAGGCAAGCTTGAAGTTAAAATATTCCAGTAATTAATCTGAGCGTTTTCGATTGCAATTAGCTATTAAAAAGATGCCCAGGAACAGTAGAAGTGCCCGAAGTTTAACCTATGAATTCCCAATCTAAACACCCTTTTCCAGGGTGCCTACTGCAATCGAAACCCTGTAATGCAGTACTGGTTCCCATGTAATGACGGGGAGGAACATCACGCGAACAAAACGTTCCACCGAGGATGCTACTTCGGGAGGGGACCATTGCAGGTAACTGAAAGTACTTTCGTGTAAATCGATAATGTCCTTGTATAGCCCATTTATTCAGCAAAATTAGAAGAATTAAATTAAGCGCCTGATAAAATTCTAAGCGCATCGTGTTTCAGCTCTCGTGGAACTACAACTACGGCGCGTTCGAGCACTTTCTACGCACTCGAAAGATCAACGTAAACCTGGTGGAGAATCCCAACTTGGTATGTGTCTCCATCTGCTAGTCTTTTTTTACGCTGATCAGCAAGATAAATCCCTAAACTCGTTAGTTTCATATCAATTACACATTACATTTTTAGATCATGACCAAACTGGATCCTCCTCTTGCGATGCTTGCTTCGCTCTGGTTCTACATGACCCCTCAACCACCCAAGCCGAGCATGCACCAGATCATCGTCGGTGAGCCTTTTCTTTTATTCAATTTACTCCTCCCGTTTCAAATTGCTCTATTTGACCGCTGTTATCTGCGTTCGTGAGAGTTATATTTAAAAAATAGCAATGCAAGCCCAGTCAAACCTCTTGAGGATTGAAATCACTAATTTGTGCTCAGGTGACTGGCGCGCCTCGACCAAGAACCGTCGAGCGGGCTACGCCGGTTCAGTGTTCGGCCCGACCTCACTGATCATCAACAACGAGTGCGGAGGAGAGGATGCGGATACGCCGGGAGGTTCGACTTTCTAAGATCTGAGTTATCTCCAATTCTGTCTGAACTACCAGCCAGATCATACTGAATGTAAAGTATTTTAAATAAATATTATTCCAGGCCCTGGTGAGAATCGTCGTATCAAGGCATTCAAGTGGTTCGCCAACTACTTCGAAGTCGATCCGGGAGCGAATAGGACGTTGTCGTGCAAAGGTGAGCACGCGTCCTCCGATTCTGCAAATTGATTACGGTTGAATAGAATACAAACCTTCTCCCTCTTCATTTATAGCCATACAACTATTCAAACATTACATTCCCTATCGTTTCCTGGAAAGATGATCAGCAAATGACGTTTAATCCTGAAAACGCACTTCAGGAATGATCGAACCCTTCGAATCTAACGAGCATCTCTACTCCTACCAGCCAGACTGGGCGAATATGTGGCGATCACGGCCCTGTGATTGCGTACCCGCTCCCTATGGAGGACCACTGCCGTATTACGATCCCAAGTTTTACCCAGGTAATTCAAAAGTAGAAACTTGAGTAGAAAAAAGTAGAAATTTGTACTTCACCGCGTTCTCTTCACAATTGCTCCATCAGAATTTCGAAAGGCCACTATTTTCTTCCACTGCTGTCAGCTGATGTGTTTTCAAGATTTTACAATTAGCCTATTTCTTGAGGCAAATGTAACTTACTTCAGCCGGGATGTGCTCGTCAACTCTGATTTCTCTAAAAAATATCTCTATTCCAGCCCGATTCGTGCGTGAGAACGATCGTTCTCGTCTCCGTTGCGTTTTCTCCCTCTACGATGAACCCTCCCTCTTTCGTCTAGACGATGGCAATTCGCCCTGTCTCAAGCATCGACCAAAGATCAAGTTGACCAAAACCGGGTTCTAGAGATTAGGGCCCTTGCCAAATCAATCAGTCCACCAAGTATTATTCGCATTAATTTATTTACTCATTGTCCATTCCAAACCGTCTTGTGAGAGATATAAATACAATTGAACTGGCACTCAGGCAATGAACAAACCCGGTTTGGCGTAATTTGAGATTGTACGAAACCGAAAAATAATTCACTGTGATACCAACAAGCAACAAGCATTTAGTTCGATAGATTCATTCATGAAACGAACGTTGTATATGACATAAACATGATGTTTGAGTATTATTCTACTACGGAAATTGTTTGTTAATCTACTAAGATATGAAGGGGCGGGGCTAGAGAATGAGAGCCCGCGGGAGATTCTTCTGTAGTTAACCTCCTCCGCCATCTGTTGGAGTGGCGCGGAAGCCGCTCTCTGAATAGGAAACGAATATTATAGCAACAATCTACCAAGTGCTGAGGATCGGAATTGATATATGAGGATTCTAGTGATCTTCAGGTACAAGGCATTACTGATTTGTCTCTCTCATCGTTTAGACACTCTGGTATTGGTTTACTAATAGTACACTAATAAATTACCTAATAAATTACTAATTAGTGCGCTATTAGGGAAACTAATAGTGTACTATTATCTAGTAAACCAATCCCAGAGCAGGCGAAAGAGTACGCAAATCGATGAGAGTTGCATGCCGATTTTTCATCGGACATTCGTAATACTCACGCTCCATTCCAGCGACCATCATCTTCTCGATTTTCTTGTGGTCGCAAATGTAGCGGACGTTGTGCGCGCGCTCCTCCAGCTGTAATGACAATTTCGATCATCCTCTTAGTGTCCTTAGTCTTAGTCCTTTGTCTTCTTCTTAGTGTAGCTAGACGAGGACAACGGGGGGAGAAGGGTAGATGACAGATCCACAGTGCATCTTCACTTTGACTAGAGTCTCCGAACATCCCCAATTTCGTTCGCCTATTGGTTCGCTTGATACATTGGTAATTTTGAACAACAAGGAAGCTAAGAATGAGAGTTGTCTCTATATGTTGGGCACAGAACACACGAAATGGAGTTTAAGGACAAACATCAGTGAACGTATGTATCCGTACCATCCTAGGTCTCACTGCTTTTCGCACATGATTTTTGCGTGATACATTGGGCAGCAGTTTTTTTCAACATTGATCTTTGATCTCTATGAGAAATTGATAAGTAACCAACATATTCCTCATTGAAGACGTCCGATCCCTTGGGCACAGCGTATTCAATACATCCCCTCCACGCATCCTACAAATATCATTTTTTATTACTATTTAATGGTCTTTAGCCTTTTGTATAAACTAGCCTTTAGTTCCTTGTATAATCCGACCGACATGCAGCTTTCGCCAACGAGATGCATCGTTGCGATCAATTCTCCCTGAAATAGATCGAAATTTTGCCCGATTCATTTCGTACCCCCAAATCGCCCATGCCAATATGGTACACTTTCTCGTATTACTAGGGATCATGCGAAAGAAACAAATAATTCTAAATTGGGAGGAAGCTCACCTTGAGTCTGCGCTGCATCCTTTCTCGTTTGTCTTCCAGTCCTCTGAAATTGTAGAATAATGACAAGAAATTGACAAGAAACCGGTAACTATCAACTGGACATGTTTTTTAACGCTTCTCTTAGTCTACTTTTAAGCGTAAGCGTTTAAGACAAAAGTTACAATAACCAGGCGCATGCAAGTATTATACGAGCTCAACACCTATAGAAAGGGAAGAAGCCGTGAGGAAGGAGGAGACAGGGAAAGAAACTTACTCAGTGCGTCTCATGATCACATCAAGCCAGGCTTCGTAATCACTGGCGTGATAATTACACTCGTTCGACTGAAAAACAATTATTTATGCAACCGATGGATTTTCTATCTATAGAATCAATGATGTTTGAACATTTGCTATCATTTGTGTGGATATAAGGAAGAGGATCGAGCTCTTTCTTTGCTTGCTCGTTACCATGATATAGACAATGGACTACAATAACCACGACTCCGTCGTGATAATTGTAGGAGTATTACCGAATACATATCGACGGCGTAGACAGCTGCATCCGGTTCCTCCGTAGCACCCTGTAAATATTTTATATCATAGTTTTTATTGTGAAATTGTTGCATACCAAAGTGGACAATTGAGTAAAAGCAATAAAGAAGAAATAAGAAGCGGAACGGTTTAAAATTTTATGAAAACAAAAATAACCTTGAAGGCGTAGTAAATGTCCTTGGGAGTGAAAATCCTGTTGAGATCCTTATGATCCTGCAATTTTCTCGTGTGAACATCAAAATTATGATGCAACAATAAAAAATTAGATAAAAATAATGAAGATAAATAATGAGCAAAAGAGAATTGAAGAGTTGAAATGGGTGTTCACTAGGGTTGACGAAACGAAAACGAAATTCAACAATTTCGAATTAGAAGGGAGATTTGACTCGGTTTTCGAAACGCCAGACATGCAAATGAGTCGCGTTTCGAAACGAGAGTCGAACAAAGGCCGGTTTCGAATCGATTTCGTATCGAATTCATTGTTCGATTCGGAAATTGAAAGACCGGTGACCGAGGGAATTCTGCCGAGAATGGTCTAATTGGAATATGTTTCACTAGTCTCTGGGAGGTTTCTGGGGGAAGAAGATATCAATTTGCATACGTTTCGAAATGACAGTCGAACAATAGCCGATTTCGAATCGATTTCGTATCGAAAATTGGATCGTTTCGAAATGAGACTCATTTTTAATGAATTTCGACAGTGATTTCGTAATTTCGAACTTTCAACCGTAGTGTTCACCTTGTATATCACATCAATGATTTCCCTTCTCGTCGCATACAAGTTACGCATATTCCCTTCCTCGTCCGGTCTGTCCTTAGCGGAGCACAACGCGTAGATCAAATGGTGCCTCAATATCAATATTATTTCCGCTGTGAGAACATCACGTTGGTACTCCCAACTTCCTGTCTCAATTCGTACTGCCTCAAACATTCGAGTCTTCAAGCGTAGACTCCCCTAATTCAGGAGAGCCCCCCCCCCCAACCTCCAGTTATCCACCTCATATGTTACCATTAATGCCGTCGCGCCTCGGGCGTAGATAAATTATTATTATTAAAAATTGGCTTATCTACTGTCCTGTGAGATATGTATAACCCTAATAGGCTTCCAACGGTTCACCAAATATCTAAGACTGTGATTCCCACCATAATACCTGTATATGCCGAACTTCACTCCCATCCACGGTTCCCATTCCTGTCTCTTCAATTCCTGAACAAAAAAACAATTTTAGGGTGTCATCGACGGTCTTTTTTTCTTTTTTTCTTATTCTTCAAATTCCATACAGCGCTCTGATTTGGTCAGGCAAACTCGTCATGAAAATGTAAGTGAATGCGTACATCATAGAATTCCTTCTTGATCTCTTCCTCTCTTCCTCCTTCTCTCACTGCATACTGAAGGACGACCGGTCGAATCTCGTTAGCGATGGCTCTCGGATTTTTCTTTGCTTCTTCGGCGATGAACTGAACATAATTAATTACTTTTTTTTTCAAAGATTGAGACACATGCTTGATTTGTTTCAGAAAAGCACGGCGGGCACATTTGAGCAGAGCGTAAAACATTATTAACACGTTTTTGTCATTTTTTTAAAAACAAACATGTATATCCAAATAATATTACCCTGGTCCACTCCTTGTCTTTCAACCAGAGCATGATCCGGAGGGCTATCATTCGGATGCCGGTCATTTGGTAGGCTGAAAAGATGGAATCGGTAAACTAGATCGACATTCCATATTGTGAACACCACAGGACAACAAAAGTTAGAATTCCATTATTCGTCATATGACCTCTAAGCAACAACCTATTTTATGACACAGCATGATCATAATTTTAAACAGTAAAAAATAAAATCATTCATGATTTTCGGAACGCACTCTCGTTTGCGTATGCCTTGGTACCCAGCTCGTCCAGCATATCCTTCGCGATGTCCCTCCACAGGTCCCGGAAACGCCTTTGCGGCTGAAAAAGTATGCTTGTCAGCAAGATCGAAATATATCATAAATTGCCTTTTTTCTTTGTTTAAACCGAAAAAAAATCATTAGAATCAAGGTCCGGCATTAAAAAATTTACAAATCCTCTCCATGTGCTATTAATGAACGTCTACTTTTTTGATATATTGCGATAACTTTAGTGCATTTTCGAAAACTCACGTTATACGTGGCTGAATCGGTACAACTGCCGTAGAATCGAACACTCAGTCGGAACATATGCTCTGAAATGGATATCATGTAAAGTGTATAAGTTCTATATAGGGATGTCTGTATGAAATTTATTCTGCATTTCCGCATTTTTTCGGCAGAATACGGAATTCCGAAATTATATAATTCAGAAAAGGAGCTCAGAAATTATCTTATATAATTTCTGAACAATTCCTAATTCTCAAATGGGGTGAGAGATGCATTGGTCTCATCAAAAGGAATGTTGGAATAAGGAAAGAATGCAGAATTCTAGAATCAGCCTAATACTCGGGATATAATAAAAGTTGGAATCCTGAAAAATAAATTAATAACTCACCCCACACTTCGAAATCCTTAATTTTGTGCACATACGACATTCTAAGCAAATCGAAGAACTGTTCGATTGTACCGAATTCATTGATCTTCTTCTTGCCTTAATCATTTATTGTTAAAGGGAGTCGGCAGTCAAAAATGAAGTGTGTTTCAGATTAAAAAGCTTTATTTTCTAAGAATTTTGAAAAAAAACCGCATATTTTTGCGATTTTTTTTGAAGGCAGATATGATTTTTCAAAATTTCAGGGTACTGTAGCTCCTGCATACGTGGTGTGTCTGTTGTTTCCTAATATCACTTGGTAAACGATAAGACCAGCGTAATTTTTAATGAAAATTGTAATTTTTTTATCAGTTGACAGTCAAAATCAGGTTAGGTTTCCGATTTTCTACTCAGAACAGCTAATTTTAGCAAAAATTTAGGAAAAGACAGAAAATCTTAATATGCGAGAGCGACAGTAACCCTCAATACACCATAAATCATAACTGCCTTTAAAAAAATCGCAAAAATATGCGGTTTTTTTCAAAATTTTTAGAATTTTGAGCTCTATCTTGTCAAAAATCGGCGGTGAGAATAAGGTAAAAAAATATTTGGCTGCAGACTCTCTTTAAGAAACCAAATATCTTCACACCAAGTCGTTGTAATTTCACAATTCAACACAAATAATTGCTTTTACCATGCCAATCCTCCACTTTCGAGAAACTAATGAATGCAGTCAGAGCTCGAATGGCTTGTATCCGATGTTCAGCAGTGAAACGATGAAATTTCTGAATTTTCAACCTATTTGTGAATGAAATGAGTAAATGAGCGACTTTTTAATTAAAAAATCCTACCCAATAGACGAAATCCAGGAATTCGGTAGAGGTCCAGTAATCAAACTCTCCCGGCTGAAAAACACATCGCCATTATTACTTTTTATAATAGTTCTTCTGCATGTTCTGAATACGTCTTAATTCTCTGAACTACGACTTCTGTGACAAAACTTCATTCCGCGAAAATACGGTTAAAAAACAAAAAAAAATGCACAATACTTCTACTTTATATAAACATATTAAGTTTCACTTTTTACGTATCTTCACTTTATTATGCGGACTTTTAAAATAATCTTACTCTCGGGATGAGGTCGTTGTCCACAGCCTTCTGTTGACCATCTTCATTGTATTTGAGCGGCTGAAAAGAAGTTCGATCTGTCAAAGTGGGATGGACGAGCGTATGATCGGACAAGCATTCTTCGATTTATAGTTTCTCGCTATTAGGATTATGTATTAGGATAACTAGACTCTCACTATTAGGATTACAGCCCTCGAGTTTGTCCACGAGAAAAAATCGAGATTCGCCTAGTTGTAATAGATGAAGGATGCTCATGGTGAGAGGTCGGCAAGGGAGCAATTGAATGTGAATGATAACAAGCAATTGGATCAGTTACATAACTAACCCACCCGTTTCTAGGACGCCTACTATTAGTTTAGCTGACGTTTCACATCTAGGTGTGACCCACTAAAGAGCGGGCGATGGACTGGGTATGGCTCGCCGAAACTCACATCATAATGAAGCATTTTATTCTTGATCTTGTCCCGTATCAATCTCTCCTTTTCGGGAATCTCGTCAAGTACCCATTTATTGCCTGTAAGACAGACTTTTCGTATTCACAAAACTTATTTTTCGCATGTGACTGAGCACGTTTGGAATTGCGATCTATTGCTCACCATTTTGCCTCAGAACCTCCCTATATGGATCAATTTCTCGACAAGTCGACAACGTATTCCTCTTCCTTTCTTCCAGAGCCTTCTCTTCTTGAATTCGCTTTGATCGTCTCTCAAATTGACAAACTTTTTTAAACAAAAATTCAGATACTAATATTTAATGTTTTAAATCCTCACATAGAGAATAATAGCAGCGACGACTCCTCCAATGACTAGTAAGCCCACGATTGAGCCTGACAAATATGATTTAAAAAATGATGAACTCTAGTTGATGATTTCAAAAACTGTCTCCCTTTCAGACTATATAAAAATCACTATCTATGTTATCCAATATGCTGCAAGGGCCGAAAAAAATGTACAACACCTGCCAGTTCTCTGAGTTTTATACTTATCTGAGGCAAATTATCATAGGCTTTTTTCTCTTTTTTCTACCAAAAAGGATCATTCCCAACCTCCACTGAGTGGGCGATTATTGCCTGGGGCAAAAAGAAGATGAGTTCTCAATACCTCCGATGCTGGCAATGGTAGTTGAGCTCATTGCGCCAGTCGCTGGTTGAACATCTTTCGGTTTATCTTCCTCGATTACTTCGCCGTGTTTTTCTTGAAAAAAAATGAAAAAATATTAAAAAAAAATATATTTTTCGAATCAGAGATTTTTGGGTTTCAAAAATAGGACTAGACTATAAAATTGAAAATTTCGCAGTGCAGAGAAATGTTTACAGACAGATACACTTAGTTCCTATTCAATATATAAAACGCTCTGAAATGTGGTTTTCGTATCTCTGAAGAGCTTCAGCGTTTTATGGATATTTAGAAAAAAAAGATAATTTATGCTAATACATAAACGTTGCATTGCAAAAGTTGAAGCGAGGAAAACGCTGAGGGTCTTCAGGGTCACGAAAGCCTGATATCGATCTGTCATATGTGAAACAGATGAGCATATTCGATAAAAACTCACTGGCGCAGTATACGGAACTCGAATTCTTTATTTGCTTATCTCGTTTTTCTTCGGGATGAAAATAGCCTTTTTCAGTGTGGCAAACCAAATTTTTATCGATGATTTCTGTAGCTCCTTCAGAGGAAACTCTGAAATTGCCATCAATTTTAATTTTACTTAAAAGTAATCAAGAATTCAAAAACGAACGTCAAATTGAATCCTTCAGAACAGTTTATTCGGTTCCCGTCTTCAAATTGATCAATCTGAACGAGCGATTTAATTTTTGACTCAAAATAATATTTACCGATTTATAAATGTGAACTTTATCCTTCTTCGGGATCGTGAAATCAAATTCATTGAAAGTCGCGCAATCAACTGAATTTATTTTCGAAAATACTACATACACTATTTTTCATCCTCACAATTCTCCGAGCAAGCTCCTTCAGTGATCTCTATTCCATTATCCATTTGCCATGTTGAGGTCCTTTCATTTCCTTTTCGCTTGCATTTCACTTCAGTTTCCATTACACTCCCGTCACTCATTCGCCATTTGTTATTCTTGCACTAAATCGAGATGATCAGCATAAGCTAGAGTTGGCAATTTGTGCCCCTTTTTCCTTTTCATTTTCGAACAGGAATGATCCGAATGAAAAATGATCTCTCGAATTTGGGCACTATTGTGTCCCAAACTTTTCTCTCCCTCTCATTCTGCGCAAATCGACCGCGTCGATTGACACAATTGTGTCTGAGTCAGTCCGTTGGAAACAAAATGCCCTCCCTAGTATAAGTATTTCAAGGATAAGAAAAAAAAAGAAAAAAAAAAGAAAAAAAAAAAAAAAAAAAAAAAAAAAAAAAAGTTCTGAGAAAGATAAAGAGCCTATTATCCTTGTCATAGTAGCGTGATAACCTCGAAGGTATCAATAGAAATATTGTTTGGCTTCGAGCAGCCTCTGCAGTTTGTGAAAATGAGTGGTGTTGACGCGCAGATCTCGCTGACTGTGAAAGAATTTGCATAGTAGATTATTGATAAAATACACACATTTGATGGCGCATTGTACTTTGAACGGAGTTGTTTGATCTACGGTAACTTCGTCATCGCTCGCATTTGTATATGTCCATAAACTAAAATCGTTGCAGAATACTGAGCTGGTTAAAACCGCATCGAATTTGCCATATATCACACTAAATTTGATTAATTACTATGAAAATACAATGTATTTTACCGCATTTTCTGCTGATTAGGGCAGGAGAGAATTGCTGGAGCCTTATCAATCTAAAAATGTCCTCAAATGAATTTTTAAAATATATTTTTTACCGCAGACAGTAAATAATCATCCGTAGTTTCGTCTAAACTGACAACATCTTCATCGTTACATGATGCTAAACAAATTTTTTTTGCAATATTAACGTAATGTCAGATACTGACCTGTTCCTGACCAAAAAGAACTCCCCAGTTCGTTATAGGTTAGAGTAGTTTTTTCAGAGTTTACCAATGAGATTTCCAACTTCGGTTTAATCATTGCATAGGGTTTAGGCGGAAAGTGTGCGACAACCTGAATCTGAAAAATCACAGTTAAAAAAAAACTAAATGTTTCATTTATCTTCTTATTTTCACGTTCCTAACATACGTATGAGGCTGTTTATCTAGGTATCGAGCAAGGGCGTCCCTTCTCTTCTTCTCTGGGTCTTGACCTCACCCTTGACAACATCAGTTCATTCACGGATAAATAGGTGGGATGGGTGGCAATAGACCCTTTGCTTGGCCGGGTGTTGAAACCCCACCTCACGATCCAAAATGAAAAACTAACCTATGCGCCTCAAAACTCACTGAAGCTTGTTTCAAAATCCTATAATAGTTCTCCCCATACCCAGGAAACTCTGATCCTCGGGAACTTGGGGGGAAAGGCGGCGGGATAAATCGGTTTGGTTTGAAAAAGTATTTTTAACGGATCTGGCGCCACACCTAATGCTGCGTTTGAACTGATGTGTTGGCCCGAGCATCTTTATTTTAAACGCTATAAACTTTGAGCATAGCTTTCTTCATTTTCAGTGTTTGAATTTTCGAATACATAAGTAATTTGGTTTACGGTAAATATTGACCTACGACGTCAATAATACCCAAAAATATTGAGTTTACTCCTCATTTACGTTATATTTTCAAACATTAATAATGCAAAGATTACACTACATAAGTTGTAACTGGAAATATACACATACGTCATCTCCTTTAGCGAGGATCGCAGAGCAGAATATCAGAGACTTTGTATACAGTTGTCTTGATCCATACGTACCTGAGTTATTATACATTTAAAATCATGGTTTGAGCGATTTGCAAGATGATCTTATTATTTATAATTAAGATATATTGCTGCTATGCATTAAGATAGTGCAATACTATTTCACTGAACGCACGTACTCAACGCATGTACGCATGTACTTCTCTGATCGCATCACTAGGATTACCTTACGAAAGACAATGGGATGAGGAGAGGGCGAAGAAAGCAGAGTTATGACCAAGGAATCACAATCTCGCTTTCAGGCGCGCTCTCATCATCCTCCAACGGGTCTTTGGGTACTATCTACAGTCAAAATGACATAATGTGAACCGTTTATGATAAGTTATGATAATCATAAAATCATGTTTGCTCAGCGGAGACTGAACGGATCACGCTGAAATTTTGCATGGTAGTATAGTTCGTTTGCCCCGACAAACTGACACTCTCGAAAAATAGATATTTTGCACGCGTTGCGCGCATGTGGACCCCCAGTGGGCGGAGCTTGGACGATAATTCGCGTTGAATCGAAAAAATTAATTCTCAATAATGCAGAATACCGAAATAGTCATAAAAATTTATTTTTGTGCGAGTGCGACTAAAAAAGGTGCAAATTCGGCTAAGCTCCGCCCACTCGGGGTCCACATGCGAGAACGCGCGACCGCGACGCGTGCAAAATATCAATTTTTCGAGAGTGTCAGTCGGGGCAAACGAACTATACTACCATGCAAAATTTCAGCATGATCCGTTCAGTCTCCGCTGAGTAATCATGATTTTATGACATCTTATGTCATTTTGACTGTAAAGTAAAGAAGTGCTGATATCGCCATCGAATTGAAAATCCTTGTACCTTGTACAATCCTCCCTTCCACTCCATCAGAGTTGCACTTGATTTGCGTTTCCTGCTGTATTATTGATATTCCAGCTGCTATGTCCAGATCGCTCAATTGTGTTTCACTTGCAGATACATTCACTTGCATCATTATATGAATTCTAGACGCTTTGAAGACTCTGCAAGAAACAAAGGACGAAAATGTAACATGTGTACATGTTACAGATAGCTTATTTGAAACTTACTTCATTTGCACGATTACATCGCAAGTGTCGTTTTTCAATTTTTCACTGGTCAATTTTTTGAGTTTATCCGGCTTGCCAGGAATTGGGGTTTCAAAACAAGATGCTCGAACATAGCATGCCTGAGAAATCATTACTCCTATATAAAGGAGAGAGTCTGTGTGTTTGTTCACTATTGCGAAAGTCACGTAGGCACTCCGCGCCCAGGCGAGAGTGTCAGAGAAACTCTCTGGGGCAGAGACGCAGAGGAAACAAGTGTAAACAAGTCGGGCGCCCCCCCCCCATCTCAAGTACCGTAACCCAAACTACCGTACACCTACCGTAACCCAGTCTACCCTATACCTACCGTAACCCAAACTACAATATACCTACCGTAACCCAAACTACCGTATACCTACCGTAACCCAAACTACCGTATACCTACCGTAACCCAAACTACCGTATACCTACCGTAACCCAAACTACCGTATACCTACCGTAACCCAAACTACCGTATACCTACCGTAACCCAAACTACCGTATACCTACCGTAACCCAAACTACCGTATACCTACCGTAACCCAAACTACCGTATACCTACCGTAACCCAAACTACCGTATACCTACCGTAACCCAAACTACCGTATACCTACCGTAACCCAAACTACCGTATACCTACCGTAACCCAAACTACCGTATACCTACCGTAACCCAAACTACCGTATACCTACCGTAACCCAAACTACCGTATACCTACCGTAACCCAAACTACCGTATACCTACCGTAACCCAAACTACCGTATACCTACCGTAACCCAAACTACCGTATACCTACCGTAACCCAAACTACCGTATACCTACCGTAACCCAAACTACCGTATACCTACCGTAACCCAAACTACCGTATACCTACCGTAACCCAAACTACCGTATACCTACCGTAACCCAAACTACCGTATACCTACCGTAACCCAAACTACCGTATACCTACCGTAACCCAAACTACCGTATACCTACCGTAACCCAAACTACCGTATACCTACCGTAACCCAAACTACCGTATACCTACCGTAACCCAAACTGTCCAGCGGCTTCTAGAATATTCGAAAAAGACGGGGACAGGTTCACACAACCCACCTAAGCACATAACTCGGCGATCTCCAGCCGGGAAGCGCGCCGTAGGCGCGCGGCCCCGGCTGGTATGTTCATATATATTTTATATACATCTGCAATTTCTTACCATTTCCGCTGGCGATTCATCATCTTTCGTTTTGCATCTCTCCAAATCGATAAAATATTCGAAGCTTCGAGTGATATCGATGAGTGTTAGCAAAGCGATCAATAATGGAAGGGAGACCTGAAACAGAATATCGAATGTGAAGTATTTTATTGTTAGTGAAATCAAATATCATCAACAAAGATCTTGCTTAGATTTAGAATTTGGATACAATATTTACTCCTCAGCAGAGGTAATCTACAGTGTCCTTTCTTATGTTTGAGCGCCCGTCGATTACGATATCACACAATAGTTACCTAACGTAGCAGTGGATAATGCATACTAGGGTTGCAAGTGCGAGATCAATACTCTCGCAAGGGTGAGAGACTCCCGCAGTCCCTTTCTGGTTTCTCGTGACCAGTTGCTAACCAGTTGGTGACCAGTTGCTGGCGGATAGGGAAACAACTGGTCAGGATACTGGTTAGCAACTGGTCAGCCACTTGTCAGCAACTGGTCAGACCACTTGTCAGCAACTGGTTGGGGCAGACTCCGCCCACCCCAACTGGTCAGCAACTGGTCACGAGAAACCAGAGCTTCCCATTGGAGAGGACGAGAGAGCGTGGGAAAACGAGAGAGCACATTTCTCTGCTCTGTCTGCACTCTCTCCCAACCCCGTGATCTCTCATCGGGAAGGCAAGGGAAGAGGTCAGTGCGATAGTCTCGCAAGTGCGGGACTCCCGGTCTCGGTCTCGAACCGGCATCTCTAATGCATACCACAGTGTTCGAATAGAACAAAAATCGCTTTTATATTCATTACGATAACCGTAACAGCGTTGAAAGGCTGAGCGTGAAAGAGAGGAGGAGGAATCGGAAATATGTGAGGAAGGGACAAGATAGATTTTAACTGAGTCAATGTAAATTGATCGGACATGGAAAATTAATGAACGAATGAATTAAATTGTTTCGAATAATCATTTTGGATCACGGAAATTGCACGTCGCTTCCTACCACGCAGTCCCATCAAATTCCGATTTCCTTGTTCAATAAGCTATTTATTCTGAACCACAATAATCTTGATGATGATAACAGTATTCTGCACTAGTTTAGAGCACCCTTTGATTACAGTATCCTAACGCACTCAAGATTATAGCAGCATACTGTATCTTTAACTACAGTATCCTAGAGCATCCACACAGCACCGTAATCATCTTTAAACGAACCATGACAACCGTAGTCGCATCAAATGGAAGCAAACGACCGAGAGTGAGAGAGGAAGGAACGAGAAATAAGTGAAGAAAAAGAGAGAGAGACGGCCTTTTATACTCTCAATTTGAATGCAAATTGATCGAATGAGAAAAATAATTGAATGAATAAATCAAATTGTTTTGAATAATATTTTTGGATCTCGGAAATTGCATGTCGCTTCCTACTCCGGAAGTTCTATCACATTCCGATTTTCCCAATCAATGAGCTAATTATTCTGAACCACAAGATTCTTGAACCTGTTTACAGTATTCTGCACTAATCTAGAACATACGGTATCCTAACGCACTCAAGATTGTAATAGCCTACTGTATCTGCAACTACAGTATCCTAGAGCATCCACACACCACCGTAACAATCTTTAAACGAACCATGACAACCGTAGGCGCATCGAATGGAAGGAAACGACCGAGAGTGAGAGAGGAAGGAACGAGAAATAAGTGAGGAAAAAGAAGGAGAGACGGTCTTTTATATGCTCAATTTGGATGCAAATTGATTGATTGAATTAGTTGAAAATATTTTAAAGAATTGCACGTCCTATCTATCTCAATGTCAACATGTTTACATATCTCACCTTCGTTTGTCTTTGATATGGGCAAATCGTAATGCGTTCCGTACACAGCATTCTGATGACCGTTTGTAAAGCCTTTCTCTCCGGATAAGGGTTGAACAATGGGATTAACTCAGCCGACGTCGAACTTCAAATCGAGTTCAGAACATAAAATGTTGCTGAAGTTCATTCAGAGTTCAACGGATTCGCCAGTTCAAGCATGAAAATCGGGATATGTTTCAGAAACATTTCATATTTCAAGTTTTCAGTTCGACAATAACCCTTTTCTGCTGTGAGTATGTCTGACTAACGTGACCAATTTGCGATGCTTTCCTATCCAAACCCCTGTAGTCTACGGAGCCATACATCTTAGGTCACGACTTTTACAAATAAGTCGAAATTCGTAGAATTATTTCCTTATGGGTGAGCATCGAGAAAGAGTCGGAATAGAAAATATGCTGATACTCTCAAACATTGTAGTCCGAGGGTCTCGAGGGCGATGGGTATAATCAGTCTTAGTATCAGGTGATTTTTTTTCGATATATGCAAGATGTCGCAAAGCAACGTAAGAGATCGTCTCAGTAAAATGTTACCACCCTCCGGTGTTATGACCTTATTTACAAAATAAAACTTGTTTACAGTATTCCAGGCCTAGTGGGCAGAAAGTCGCAAGGTGAAAGTTTGAAAACATGATTTTAATAATTTCGCAACCGAACAAGCTAGACAATTTTTTTGCAATGTATTTACCCCCTATAAAGTATACAATAGCAACAAAAAAAGTTCCGTGAATGTCGTTCCCCTCCCCGTTGACGGGTGCGTCGCGGTGAGCCACGGAGGGTCACCCAAGGTCACCCCGACTTTGAGGCAGCTTTTCACCCCTTCAACGTGTATTATTTTCTTTTCTTTTTTGGGTATGACCACATCTCACTAGTGCCTATCGATCTGTGTGATCAGATCTTTGAATTTCCAACTTGATCTTTGATCTCAGGCAGTCTATCTATTGCTCCTCCCCTCTCCCCTTCCCTCATTTGCCTAGAGAGGCGGACCGCTTAATTTGATCTCGAGATGAGGGAAACCGAATGATGCAAATACAGGGAGGGAGAGGGGAGGAGCACAAGAGCGACAGCCTGAGATCAAAGATCAAGTTGGAAATTCAAAGATCTGATCACACAGATCGATAGGCACTAGTGAGATGCGGTCATACCCAAAAAAGAAAAGAAAATAATACACGTTGAAGGGGTGAAAAGCTGCCTCAAAGTCGGGGTGACCTTGGGTGACCCTCCGTGGCTCACCGCGACGCACCCGTCAACGGGGAGACTCTGCGGTACGTTAATTTTTTTATTTCACGTAATCGGAAAATCATTCATAGCAATAACAACCAGTAACACGCTTCTGTTCAATAGATTCATTCGTTAATGGAACGACATATTTGATCTTTACACGATAGTGAAACGGGGAATAGTTTGTTGATCTACTAAGATAGAATGGGGCCCTTGATCGAGTGCCTGCGGGGATTCTTCTGTCGCTAACTTCCTCCATCTGTTGGAGCGACGCGGAAGTCGCTATCTGAATAGGAAAATATACTTTTACAGCAACAAGAACAGATAATCCGAGTACACTGTGTGTTGTATTAAGTAGTGTCTGAGTATCCAAGTGATCATCGGGTATTAGGAATTCGTAATACTCACTCTCCTTTCCAGTGGCCGTCAACTTATCGCTTTTCTTGTCATTTCCGATGTCGCGTGCGTTGTGCGGTTGCTCCTCAATGGCTTTTTTGATCGTCTATTCTTAGGGGCCACAAGCTAATTTTTGCCTCAGAACCTCCCTGTCGACCTCTCCAAAAGTCCCCTTCTTTTCTTCTAGAGCCTTATCTTCTTGAACTCGCTTTGATCGTCTCTCAAATTGAATAATAAAATAAGCCGTTTTTATCTCAGAGTACAAATATAAAATTGATTTAAATCCTCACATAGAGAATAATAGCTGCGACGACTCCACCTATGACTAGTAAGCCCACGATTGAGCCTGACAAATGTGTTTTTTAAAAAATGATGAACTCTAGTTGATGTTCTGAAAGGCTTCCTTTCAGACTGTATAAAAATCACTAATGTGTCCAATATGTTGCATGGACCGAAAAATTTAAAAAGCCTGGGCTCTATTTTTTGCAAATTCTCATAGGGTATTTTCTTGTTTTCTCCCAAGCATGATCACTCCCAACCTCCACGGGTAGAGCGGTTATTGCCTGGGGCAAAAAGAAGATGAGTTCTCAATACCTCCGATGCTTGCAATGGTAGTTGAACTCATCGCGCCAGTCGCTGGTTGAGCATCTTTCGGTTTATCTTCCTCGAATACTTCGCCGTGTTTTTCTTAGAAAAAATTATATTTTTCGAATCAGAGATTTTTGGGTTTCAAAAATAGGTCTAGACTATATAAAATTGAAAATTTCGCAGTGCAGAGAAATGTTTACAGCCAGATAGTTCCTATTCAATATATAAAAACGCTCTGAAATGTGGTTTTCGTATCTCTGAAGAGCTTCAGCATTTTATGGATATTTAGAAGCATTTTTTTTTTAAATTATAAAGTATGCTAATAAACGTTGCATTGCAAAAATTGAAGCGAGGAAAACGCTGAGGGTCTTCATGATAACAAAAACCTGATATCGATCTGTCATATGTGAAACCGATGAGAATATTCGATAAAAAACTCACTGGCGCAGTATACGGAACTCGAATTCTTTATTTGCTTATCTCGTTTTTCTTCGGGATGAAAATAGCCTTTTTCAGTGTGGCAAACCAAATTTTTATCGATGATTTCTGTAGCTCCTTCCGAGGAAACTCTGAAATTGCCATCAATTTTAATTTTACTTAAAAGTATTCAAGAATTCAAAAACGAACGTCAAATTGAATCCTTCAGAACAGCTCAATCGGTTCCCGTCTTCAAATTGATCAATCTGAACGAGCGATTTAATTTTTGACTCAAAATAATATTTACCGATTTGTAAATGTGAACTTTATCCTTCTTAGGGATCGTGAAATCAAATTCATTGAAAGTCGCGCAATCAACTGAATTTATTTTCGAAAATACTATAAATACACTATTTTTCATCCTCACAATTCTCCGAGCAAGCTCCTTCAGTGATCTCTATTCCATTATCCATTTGCCATGTGGAGGTCCTTTCATTTCCTTTTCGCTTGCATTTCACTTCGGTTAGCTCCACACTCCCGTCACTCATTCGCCATTTGTTATTGGGGCACTAAATTGGCAAACCAATATTTCTTTCTCAAAAAATACGGATCGCAGTATCTTCAGAGAGTGTACGAAATAGAGAGAGAAAGTAATTTTTGTGAATACTTCTTTGCTACTAGATATGAATTGTTAATTTTAGTAGATAGTAAAAACTGAAAAAAAACAACAACAACAAAAACTAACTGTAAAAGAATCAATGGATTTATTGATAGGTTTTGAGCAACCTGAGCAGTCCTTGAAAATGAGAGGAGTAGACGCACAAATTTCGCTAACTAGAATAGTTTGTTTAAACCATGGTTGAGATAAGTTTTAAAAAAAGGAACATAAACTGACATTTGATGGCACAATACGCGTAGAATGGTTGTTTCTTTGGAATGAGGGTATCATTTTCACCGTCCTTATAAGTCCATTTGCTTTGACCCAAGTTGCATGATAGAGAACTAATCATAAACATCTTCCGCATATATTCAATCCTTGAAGAAAATGATACAAGTATTAGAGTGAAATTTGAACCAGATGTGTTGACGATTCGGGCATGAAAGAATCCGCGGATTAGTGTCAATCTTAATTTAGGATATGAAATTGAATATTTCAGTTAAAGCCTACCTCAAAGAGCAAATATTCTTCATTGGTGTCGCTGTCCATGTAAGTTTTGTTCTCAGTGACGAGCCTTTCGTCATCACACGTACTGTGAGAATCAAAGCCGTAGCAAAACTAATCGACGGACAAGGATGTAGCGAGAAAACATCGGAACGCAAAAATAGAATGTCATGCTGTGCCAATTTGTGATGAAATTCGCTTTTTATTTCACGTTTCCAATTGTTTATGAATGCAGCTAACAATTAAATCAATAAAAGTAAAATATTCAGTGGAAAAGTGAAGTAAAAAGCGTATTTTATCAAAAATTGGCACAGCATGACATCCTATTTTTGTGTTCCGATGTTTTCTCGCTACATCCTTGTCCGTCGATTAGTTTTGCTACGGCTTTGATTCTCACAGTAACTGAATTACTGTTTTAAGAGACAATCGTCGTAAAAAAAACTATGGTCTGGACATTTGGCAGAGCGAGCAGAACGATTCAACTTTTATCATCCTTAATCGATTTTTACAATTTCTAAGTTAGGTTCAAAAATCATTTGTGTTCGGGCTCTCAAATTTTCAAACGATCTACAGGAAGGGCAGTGTACTGCGCGCGCTCTTTCGTTGCAACGGTGCTAGACGCAAGATATCGACAAAAGGTAAAATGTGATGTTATTGGTATCACGAGAGGCACTTTGTGTGAACTCTCGATACCATATACATTTTCGTCGACGTTGTGGTCCCAATATTACAGTTGTTTACTCTAATGACACTCGGCGAGTTCATTTCTGATCCGATCTGTTGCCTGGGATTGGCGATCAGAGTAAGAATGAGACAAAGTCGGCGATTGAAACCGAGTCACTCGGAATAACAAATCTAATAGATATACATAAGATGAGATTACTTTTCGTAAAGGTCCATATTGCACTTCCTGTCGAAGTATATTGAATAGTATCCTTTTGACCATCTTTATAAGAGAATTCAAACTGAGGAAGAATATCGTATTCATCCTCTTCGAACACGGCACTGATCTAGAAATTATATTTTAAAGCTATGACATCGCACTCTTGAGATGCCATCGCATCGAGGGGAGAAAGCGGCTCTCTCTATGGAGTACACTTTCACACTGATCTACCCTCTTCCCTTCTCTCGATGACAGTTATGCTGTGGAAAAAGTCAAAGAGAAGAGGAAAGATTTGAATTCCCGCAATTTCATATCTCGGCTCCCAGTGGTGCTAGGCACCTGAAATTTGGATTCTGGGGTGGTTTTTCGATTTCCACCTCAGAATAAAAATTTCAAGTCGCTAGCTATACGGGGAGCTGAGATATGAAATTGCGGGAATTCAAATTTTTCCTCTTCTCCTTGACTTTTTCCACAGCATGAGAGAGAGAGATGACATCACATTTGTGCGATGTCATCGCACCATCTCCCTCTATCTCCCTCTATCCTGCGATGGCATCGCAGTGGAGGGCGGGGAAGAGACATAGAAACTGCAATCCTATTACCTTAGGATCCTTGGTCAGGAACGCAGAACAAAATATTAGCTTATCGGAAACTATTTGTCGTGTTCCGTATTCTCCACCTGATATCTATAGTTAATTGGCTAGTACTCTTGAATGCGTACCGAATACAACACTCCCGGTTACTCCATTCGAACTGCACTGAAGTATTGGTGATAGGTGAATAAACGAAATTCCAACATTAGTGTCCAATCCATCCAAAGGTGAATCATTTTCAGATATATTCACTTGCATCATAATGTGATATCGTTTCAATGAGAAAGCTCTGAAATATAGTGTTGCCTTGCATTAGGAATTCTGAGAAAAATGATGTTTAGAATCTGTTTTTTGTCTGAAAATAATTTTTTCACCCTCTTCGGCCTGGCACACACACTTTAATAATATTAGGTTACACTGTACGGGCTTGGCTGACTCTTACACAAACGGGCTCATAGACAAGTGTGATCATCAAGTTCTGACCAGGATTTTTTTGTTTGAAAATTAGATCATATTTACGCTGAGAATAGTAAAAAGAGATTCTCTAGATCCTCCTCAGAAGTCTAAGGGAAGTCAATAATCATGTCCGGTGAAGCGAAATCGTGTGTGCCAGCGTGTAGAGGGTCAAAAAAACATTGCTAACGCCAAACATTCATAGATTTTGATTTTTTTGTTTTTCTATATATATATATTTATGCGTAATCACAAGGACAAACGCGGATACAAGTGTCTGATTTCGGCAGCTAGCCTTATTTCTTAATGGAAAGATGTGTCAAAATGGAACATACTTTATTTGCACGATAACATCGCAAGTGTCGTTGTTCAATTTCTTATCGACTATGTTTTCCAGCTTTTTCGGATCTCCAGGAGTTGGTAATTCAATGCAGGATTCTCGAACGTAGCAAGCCTGAATTAGCTATGTGTTTTTAATGGAAGAAACAATGCTAACCATTTCTTTCGTTTTGCATCTCTCCAAATCGATAAAGTATTCGAAGCTTCGAGTGACATCGATGAGTGTTAGCAAAGCGATCAGCAGTGGAAGGGAGACCTGAGATGATATGCATAATGGCCTAATGTCTACTATAAGAATGGCTACCATATTCAACAGCTAAACATCTCGGATACACTTGCTTACAGCACCACTCCGCTAGGATAGCCTACATGGTACAACTTACGCACAATCTTCCTACAGCGCAGCATTCACCTTCAAACTTACCATGATTCCCGTAATTACGTCTATTGGGAGAAGTAGACCGAAAGTGAGAGAAGAAAGAACGAGAAATAAGTGAGGAGGGGAAAAGTGCGAATTTTATTATCTCAAATTGAATGCAAATTGATCAAATGAGCAAAATAATTGAATGAATGAATTAAATTGCTTTTAATATTATTTTTGGATCTCGGGAAAATTGTGCGTCGCTTCTAACTCCGTAGTCTCTATCATATTCCGATTTTAACGTTCAATGAGCTAATTCTTCTGAACCACAACGTTCTTGAACCTGTATTCTGCACTAGTTTAGATCACCCTACGATTACGGTATCCTAACGCACTCAAGATTATAGTAGCCTACTGTATTTTAAACTATAGTATCCTAGAGCAACCACACAGCACCGTAATCATCTTTAAACGAACCATGACAACCGTAGCCGCATCGAATGGAAGCAAACGACCGAGAGTGAGAGAGGAAGGAACGAGAAATAAGTGAGGGAAAAGAGTGAGAGACGGCCTTTTATAGGCTCAATTTGGATGCAAATTGATTGATTTAATTAATTGAAAATATTTTAAAGAATTGCACGCCCCATCTCCATTTCAAAATATATTTATATCTCTCCTTCGGTTGTCTATTATTTGGGCAAACAGCAAGCATTCAGTATATCTTCCTGACAATGACGTAGCCAATTTGTGATGCGTTCCTATCAAAACCCCTGTAGTCTACCCTGTCCGAACGTACGATTCTAATGTCACCTGATAAGACGTATACAAATAGGTACATCGTAGACTTCTTTTTTTGTGGGTGAAAATCGTGCACGAGTTGGAATAGCAAACATGCAGATTTTTTTTCAAACATTGTCGACGGTAAACAAGATATGTTATAGTTATTTATCGCCTGCAACGCTAATCGACAGGTAATGGTGAACGAGGGAAAGGACGATATGGGCAGGCTTAGTGATCTTTAGAGAACAGCAGCCGCCTACTCTCAGTCGATCAGTCCGCTATCACTGAATCATAAGATTATTGATCACAGCACCTTCTGGACAATATGAAACATCACAAAGCTAAGAGAAAAATGTTCGCAGAAAAGAGCATTTCCCAACACTTTCGCATATTCCCCTAGTATGCAAAGAGTATGGTCCGAGTCTCAATTGTCTACCTTTACACTCCAAAGGTGTTCGAAATCGCCTTGAACATCATTTTGCTGAAGTCATCTTGCAGGCAGATGGTTTGTACGTTGCGCGCGCGTTCCTCCAGCTGCAAATTAGGGCAAATTAAACAGAACCATGGTTTTGGAGATGAGAAAGAAAAGGGAACTGCTTGGAAGAGACTAGATATGAAAGAGTCTGATTCTGCGGGGTAGAGGTTCGTGCTACCCTGATCCCTTGCTACACTGGTTCGTTTCTTGGTAGGCATTGGTCAAATAGTCTTCCCGAAAGGACCTATGCATGCCACATTTTTAGGCAAATTTGAACAAAAATTAGAGAAAAGTATGCCTCCATTACACGAAATCATGGTAGATGATCAGAAGCCTCATGCCTTAAAATATGAAAAATTCGGAAAAGCACGCCACATTTTGAGTTTCATGATCGCAAGGCACTGCGCGTCAGGACAACCTGATGAGCCCTGGTGCTCGTTGCTAGAGCAGAAACCAAAAAATGGATAGATGAACTTTAGATTTACGTGGCTACACTAGTTTTTGTTGATCTTTGATCTCTCAGTTAAATTGATAAGTAACCAACATATTCCTCATTGAAGACGTTCGATCCCTTGGGCACAGCGTATTCAATACATCCCCTCCACGCATCCTGCAAATATCATTAATTAATTACTTATTGAATTTTAAGAATACAACTGACCTTTAGATCCTTGAATAATCCGACCGACGTGCAGCTTTCGCCAACGAGCTGCATCGTTGCGACCAATCCTTGCTGGAATCAATCAAATGTCTTGCTATTCTTTCCATTTCACACAATCGTTTCGTCTTTTTGAGCGAATAAAAGAGAGGAAATAATGAGAGATGGATTCAGAGAGGGCTATGAAAGTGAGAAAACGATGAGCTGCAAACTTTGAATCTCGCAGTCAGCAACTCCGATCTCGACTCTCTGCAAATTAGTAGTCATAAATTCAGAAAGGAATGTGCAACCACTAACTGAGAGTTTGGCAAAAAGCACGTAATACGGAACTTCTTCGGTTTTGGCCCAGGCAACAATGTGGAGGGTGGTGAATGAGAATTGAAGGGAGATAAGTCTGGGCCAAAAATGGAAGAAGTGCCCGTAATACGCACCTTTTTATCCGGAAGAGGGGGGGGGGGACTTCAAAACTCTTACCCACTGTTCTTGCAGATCCAGTCCGACCAACCATCGTAATCATCTTCAGTGCATCTTCTCTCATTTTTCTGAAAATGAATTGAGTGACTCTCATTACGGGCAATAGGGGTTCGTTACGTGACCTCTCACAGTCAATGATTCGCTAATTTTACTAGTTATTAGCCAATCCAAGACAAAATGAAGAATACTCTTCAGAATACTGCGATTATCCAAAAAACGTTCTAGATTCGAACAAGGGATTAGGCAAAAGATAATCTAAGTAGTAAAATATCCAATGATTTTTCTACGGAATGGAATAGGCGAGAATGGAATAGGCATATGCCCTCTCTCTGTGTTAAGATATCGAAAATATTTTGGGTAAATGTGTTGAGGACTGGTTTAGCACTATATTGCGAAAACAGGTCGGGCATCTTCCTTGCGGACACTACTTACGATGTACATTTCGAGCGCCCACACAGCTCCATCCGTGTCCTCCGTCGCGCCCTGGAGATATTTTTAATTAATATTTATAAATATTTTTGTAATATTTACGGAAAATAATGAGCAATAATGCAAAAGAAATACAGAAAGAGAATAATGAACGTTTAATATTTTATGAAAGCAAAAAATAACCTTGAAGGCGTAGTAGATGTCCTTCGCAGAATAGCACTTCTCGAGTGTCTTATAATTCTGCAATGTTCTCATATTAACATAAAACAGAAACTTTTTTTCAGTTTTTTCTTCTTTCTTTTTTTCATTTTTTCTGCTTTTTTCTGCGAAACTTTTTTCTGCGGCAATGAAGAGCGAAAAAAAGTAGAAGATAAATAAAAGTAAAATTGAAGAAAGTTTAAATGAGTGTTCACCTTATAGATTGCTGAGATGATTTCATTTCTCGTCGGATAGTTCTTGGTCTTGCCCTCCTTATCGGGTCTATCCTTCGAGGAGCACAACGCGTAGATCAAATGGTGCCTGAAAAAGGTAAGGTTGCTTCCGCAATCAAAGCGATTTTACAGATGTAAACGACCACGGTTGGGGTGGACACAGACAAAGCCAGGTATGGCTCGGAATGCATTCACAATAATATCAAGTAATAGTCAATATGAGAAAATCTGATGTTGTTTGTAGAATCTTTCGATACTACTCGGACTGTTCGAATGTGAAGAATTCGTCTCTTCATCCCCTCCCCTACGATGATGCGAGAAATGAAGAGAGATAATCTTTGGCAGCTCTATTCACAATACCTGTAGAGGCCATGTCGCACTCCGTCTGTTCCTTCCCATTCCATCAGCTTCACTTCCTGAAGAAATGGCAAAATTCACTGTATCTTCTGGATCTCCACATTTCCGATTGTTGCGCATTATTCATTGATATTTTTAGAGAGAGTGCAACGTACATCGAAAAACTCATTAGTAAGTTCGTGCTCCCTTCCACATTCTCTCACTGCATACTGTAGGACGACCGGTCGAATCTCGTTAGCGATGGCTCTCGGATGTTTCTTTGCTTCTTCGGCGATGAACTGAACACTATTGATTACTGAAGAAATAAATAGATTAAGTTTCACTCATCCTATTGTTATGAATTCAATATTCTTTACCGAATTAAAATATTTTTTCAGAACAAAACGCATGCTCAATGATTAACAACAATTGCTCCTATACCTGAGTCTCTACTTTAGATAGATCCATTTATTATTGTGCAATTGGAATGAGCGTTGAGTCATCAATAAATGCCAAATTACCCTGGTCCAGTTATGGTCCTTCAACCAGAGCATGATTCTGAGGGCAATTTGCCGAATGCCGGTCATTTGGTAGGCTGGAATGTAACAGTCTCGTCATTTCTCACACTCTATCGAACTGTTCAGACAGAGCTATTAATTCTAACAATACTAACTCATTTTTATGGTTTTCAAATATTTCGTAACTCACTCTCATTTGCGAATGCTCTGGCACCCAAGTCGTCCAGCATTGTCTTCGCGATCTCTTTCCAGACATATCGCAATAGTGTCGCAGCCTGAAATGCAGGTTCATTTTAGAATTTGAGCATAACTTTATTTTTATAAAGTTATCACCGAAAAAAATGACAATGAGTTGGCACATTGAGCAATGGAAAACAATAATTTCTATAGAATCATTAACGCAAAAAAATGTTTTTTTTAACTCACGTTGAGCAGTCCCTTGTCAGGACAAGTATCGTGAAATCGAACACTGAGTCGGAACAAATGGTCTGAAATGGATATCGGATAAAGTGACAAGTAATACTAGCACATCGGGAAATTTTACTGCTGTCGGAATTTCGAAAACGTAACCATCTCATACGTCTTTATTACTTTTTAATACTCACCCCACACCTCGAAATCCTTAATTTTGTGCACATGCGACATTTTAAGCAAATCGAAGAACTGGTCGATTGTACCGAATTCATTGATCTTCTTCTTGCCTTAATAATTTATTGTTAAGAAAACAAATATCTTCACACCAAGTCGTTGTAATTTCAAAATTCAACGTAAATAATAGCTTTTACCATGCCAATCCTCCACTTTCGAGAAACTAATGAATGCAGTCAGAGCTCGAATGGCTTGTATCCGATGTTCAGAAGTGAACCGATGAAATTTCTGAATTTTCAAAGTATTTTTAAATCATGTCCGCACAGATTATAAATTTATTGAATTTATAAATCCTACCGAGCCGATATATTCCATGAATTCAGAATTGGTCCAGTGATCAAATTCTCCCGGCTGAATACGACCATTATTATTTCATATTTAGAAAAAAATGATTGTTATTAAATTTGCGAATATTACGGTATATTGGAATATAAAGAGTCCTATATGTGTATAAACAAAGTAAACAGACAAAATGAGCGGCAAAAGTACAAGACTTCTACTTTTCCAAACATTCTAATCTTCCATTTTTACGTTTTTCTTCATTTTGCGAAATTTCGCTTTGTTTTATGAAATATGTATAAATAATCTTACTCTCGGGATGAGATCGTTGTCCTTAGCCTTTTGTTGGCCATCTTCATCGTACGCTAGTGGCTGAAATGTACGGGCGGTCAAGGTTCGATGGATGAGTACAGTATCGCTCATAAGTCATTGGTCACTTTTTCAATGCGATGTAATTTTTGAACCAGGAAAGCTGTTGATCTGAAACTTTGGCATTGCGAAGAAAGTATATAGAAGACAATTTTGCAAATAATACGGTATCGCAAAAAATCGATATTATTGCATAGTGATGACGCAATCGAATCATACTATTTCAAATAATCATTATTCCTAGAATAATTTTTTCTATCTTTTCATTCTTTTTATGCGTAGAGATATGTTCGAGAGCTACCCAGAAAAAAAGTTTCAAGTTGATACCGATTGCTGCAGCGGCTGCAGGGTTGCTGCAAATTCAAGGTCTGATTTTCATAACTCCGCTTCTAGACAAGCTAGAGACTCATTCAAAGGATCATTCTGCTTCTTATGACGAGTAATTAAGACCCTGAGAGTTTGGTGAAGATCAGTCATCATTTACATTTTTTACACCAAAAAGTTACTTTTTCAGGTGACTCAAGTTTGACAATTTACCATTCCAAGGGTGAATTTTGTAAAAATATGGTTTTGGTGCAGGAACATAGCAAAACCATCCATGAATAATATCCCAAGTTTTTAGAGCAATTGCTTAACACTCCAATTTGTTGTAATCGATTTACGGAGACATATTCAATTTGAAGAGTGCGATAAATTGAAGAGAAATTCTCTTCAATCTTTTTTCTAACGGTTAAATATAGCCCATGCTTGGCCAAAAAATCGGCCACCATCGCATTATTATCGTCGCTCATTTTCAGGGTTCTAGCTCGGATAGAACGCAAGATAATAAATCGCAAACTTTGAAAAGCGAAATTTGTCATATCTGACTATACCTCCGTAAATCGATTACAACAGATTGGAGAGTTAAGCAATTGCTCTAAAAACTTGGGATATTATTCATGGATGGTTTTGCTATGTTCCTGCACCAAAACCATATTTTTACAAAATTCACACTTGGAATGGTAAATTGTCAAACTCGAGTCAACTGAAATAGTAACTTTTTGGTGTAAAAAATGTAAATGATGACCGATCTTCACCAAACTCTCAGGGTCTTAATTACTCGTCATAAGAAGCAGAATGATCCTTAGAACGAGTCTCTAGCTTGTCTAGAAGCGGAGTTATGAAAATCAGACCTTGAATTTGCAGCAACCCTGCAGCCGCTGCAGCAATCGGTATCAACTTGAAACTTTTTTTCTGGGTAGCTCTCGAACATATCTCTACGCATAAAAAGAATGAAAAGATAGAAAAAATTATTCTAAGAATAATGATTATTTGAAATAGTATGATTCGATTGCGTCATCACTATGCAATAATATCGATTTTTTGCGATACCGTAATATTTGCAAAATTGTCTTCTATATACTTTCTTCGTAATGCCAAAGTTTCAGATCAACAGCTTTCCTGGTTCAAAAATTACATCGCATTGAAAAAGTGACCAATGACTTATGAGCGATACTGTATTAGGTCAGGAAAGGTATAATTCAAACTACACATTGCATTTGAACGAACAGCGCTTTAACCTTTTCGTGATGAGTGTGGACAAATTTTCTAATTGAATATAGACTAAACATCTATGAGCGAAACTCGCCTCAATTCTCTTCATGATAATTCTCATTCTATCCCTTAGTGTCCTCTCCAATCCAGTAACTTCTTGAAGATTCCACTTTAGGCCTGAAATTAAAATATCAAATTGCGATAGTGTCCGTTGATTTCTACAGGACGAGATAGTACAATATTAAGCGATAGAAATTTTTTTTATTTATCTGTTACTATCCTGAAGTGATATCGAGCTGCTAAGCGCTTTAAAAAAACTGCCGGTGAAATCTGTGCGCCCCCATCTATAGACAGACAACACGCTTACCTTCGACAATAATAAACTCCAGATTTGGATCAATTTCTCGACACGTCGACAACGTATTCCTCTTATTTTCTTCCAGAGCCTTCTCTTCTTGTATTCGCTTCGATCGTCTCTCAAATTGACGAATATTTTAGTTGCATTTATTTATAGTTACAGGTATTTATTATTTGAAATTAATGGCTCACACTCAGAATAATAGCTGCGACGACTCCTCCAATGAATAGTAAGCCCACGATCGAGCCTGCGAAATGTGATTTTAAGAATGATGATTATTTTGAGTTACTCAAATCAAGGATCGCCTCTGTTTGTGGCTCAGGAACAATAATATTTTTGATCCAGTCTGATCTCACATTGTATCTATCACCCTAACTTTCTCACCCTACCCACTTCATGTTCCGAGCGTTTCCTGGGCCAATAATGATTACAATACCTCCGATGCTTGCAATGGTTGTTTCGCTCATTGCGCCAGATTGAGAATCTTTCGGCTTATCTTCCTCGATTACTTCGCCGTGTTTTTCTTTAAAAATTATAATTTTCGACTTGAAGATTTTTGCGATTTAAAAATAAATCTAGTCTATCGAATTGAAAAAATCTCATTTTTCTTCATCCGTACACTCCTACTTCACATTTATTGTTAGAAACGGGAGAGCCTATTAAAACTCACTGGCACAGTGTACGGAGCTCGTATTCTTTATTTGCTTATCTCGTTTTTCTTCGGGATGAAAATATCCGTTTTCAGTATTGCAAACCAAATTTTTCTCGATGATTTCTGTAGCGCCGTCCGAGGAAACTCTGAAATTGCCATCAATTAAGTAATCAAGAATTCGAAAAACGAACGTCAAATTGAATCCTTCAGAACAGTTCAATCGGTTCCCGTCTTCAAATTGATCAACCTGAACGAAAGATTTAATTTTGATTCAATAGAATATTTACCGATTTGTATACGTTAACGTTATCCTTATAGGGGACCGTAAAATCAAATTTATTGAAAGTGGCGCAATCAACTGAATTAATTTTTGGAAAATATTGTACTATTTGTATCCCTCACATTCCTCCGAGCAAGCTCCTTCAGTGATCTCTATTCCATTATCCATTTGCCATGTTGAGGTCCTTTCATTTCCTTGTCGCTTGCATTTCACTTCAGTTTCCATTACACTCCCGTCAATCATTCGCCATTTGTTTCTCGGGCACTAAATCGAGACAATCAGTACAAGTTGTGATTGGTAAGTATAGCTTGAAAAAAGGGACTCTTCATTTGAGCATGATTGGTTAGAGAATGATGATCCTTTGAAACATTTGGGTGCTAACCTCGAATGTATCAATATAAGTATTGTTTGGCTTCGAGCAGCCTCTGCAGTTCTTGAAAATAATTGGCGATAGGGCACAGATCTCGTTAACTTAAGTTTTTTTTTTATTAATGTCTAAGATTTTCAAATAAAAATCAAATATAATCACATACTTTTTATGGCGCAATGCGCATAAAACGGAAGCCTTCGCGGAACGAGGACATAATTGTCACCGTCTTTAAAAGTCCATTCGCTTTCCAATACATTACAATATAATGAACTGGTCATGATCTTTTTCGCTCCATATTCAACGCTTAAAGTTTAAATTGAAAATAACGATAAGTGAACCAGCTGTCAAACCGAAAAGTGTAGCCTTCTGAACACGAAGGAAAACGAGCTGAACTGTCAATCTGAATTAATAAATAGATTAATGAAGATGAATATCAAATAAAGTGCCAAACCGGAGAGAGTAAATATTCATCCGTGCCATCCTTTTCTTCAAGACTTGAACTAGCTATTTTTGTATCATCGCATGAAACTTAAGGAATTTATTAGGCTGATTCATAAAACATGCTTGTTTTGTGCACCGACTTTGAATTCTCATTGCTCACTTGCCCCCCAACAACAAAACTATCAAGTATCAGGCTCATCGTTCATGTTTATGATCCCGTTCGCATAAGAATCGGACTAGCAGATCGGCAAAAATAACGACCTATTTTTCACTGCGAGAATCTCCAGGATTGTATATAAATCAAAATATTTAATAATTACTTCTTGGGAAAGTCCACAATGATTCTCCTTCTGCAGGAAATTTGATAACTTGAGTTTCGCCGTTCTTAAATGGTATCGTAAGAGTTGGATAAATTTCGTATTCATCATCTCGGAAAGCGTTTGATACCTGCAAAAAATGTCAATAGGTCTTGTTTTTTACAGCATGGAAATATTGGAGTATCTCAGGGTAACTCGGGATGATTCACGGTGTTCTCCTGGCTACAGGATAAATCATTTCGTAACGAATGTGTGGAAATTATGCTCAGGAAGTCAATCTACGATCGAGTAACGAAGAAAACTAAAATAGTCGTCATATAATCGAATTTATGTGAGCAGCGGTTCATTTATAAGTTCCTGGTAAAATGCAGAATTCGCTGACTTGAAATTTTTCATGAAGAGTAGCGAAAATAATTTTTGCCAAATTTTAAATTCATATCATAACTTCAACACTTTGAAAAATATTAAGTTCGGTAAAAAATGGTGTTGATATTTCGATGTTTGCAATGTTGTAACGGGAAGGCGAGGGGGGTGAAAGGGTTGCAAGTTACAAACATGATTTTTTTACGATCGCGGTAATGTTGCGATCGGAAAGGGATGTAGCTTTAGAGGTAGCAACGTTGCGACGAGCCATTTGAAAGGTTGCAACGTTGCAACCCTCGAAATTTTTTATAAAATTGTTTAGACGTCGAAATTGTTTAGACGTTGTTTAGACGTTGTTCGCACGATTAGCCTTAATAGATAAATATAAGAATAGATCGGAAAGGATGTACTGAGCACGATTTTCACACATTCGAGTCTGATGTCTTGATTTCGCCTAGATTCAGGATTACGCATGTAAACACTCGAGGCGTAATCCGGGTCACCTCGACCACTCGTAGTTAGTTAACTACTAGTTACTTTAAGTAACTAATTTTCACGTTAGTATAAAAGAGAGCTGCTGTAATATATATATTGTCCTAATTTCTCACAGGTTTGTCCGTAGGATTCTTGAAAATAGCAGAGCAGAATATTAAATTATTCGAAATTATCTGTCTCGTTCCATGGGTTCCACCTGAGTTTACAATGTTTTGGCCTTATTTTTTTAGTCAAGAGGACTGAGCCGAAGCAGACTAAACCTACCAAATACATAAGTGCCTGTCACTCCATTTGAACTGCATGTGATTAACTTTGCAACTTGAGACATTGTTATTCCTGTAGCAGTGTCCAACTCGTCTAATGGTGAATCATTTCCGGTTACATTCACTTGGAACAACATGTGTAATCTTGACTCCGTGAACGCCCTGGAAATAAATGATAAAAATCAAATATGTTTCCATGCAAGATCTATCCCTTCTCTCTCATTTTATATGATGTAAATATGGAATTATTGACACTCCGAGTGGTTGATACGCTTCCCCCATTGATAATGCACTTACTTTATTTGAACAATGACGTCACAAGTGCCATTTATCAATTTTGCTTTGTGATATCTCACGAAGGTATTTGGATCGCCAGGTGTTAGTGCAACAACGCATGAATCTCGAACATAACAAGCCTGAATGAGTTTGTTATCTGAGAAACCATGATATAACTACCATTTCTGGCCGTCCATCTTCCAATTCACATCTCTTCAGATCAATAAAGTATTCGAAGCTTCGAGTGACATCGATGAGTGTTAGCAAAGCGATCAACAATGGAAGGGTGACCTGAAGAAAGATAAATATACCAAAAAACTAATATGTGCAGGTGTGTGATAAGAGCGTGCATCATGTCTATCAACTAAACAACGTCTCGATTACATCCCCTCGCAATGCCCATCCGCTAGAGTAATCAAGTGTTCTCTGAATACTAGAGCTCCAGAAATGATACCGCCGTTTCTTCATTTCACACTATCTCTCGTCGACCGAGCGGGCAAGAGAGTGTGCAAAATGAGGAGATGGTATAATTTCTCGAGCTCAACAGAATACGGTTACGGACAATGATACAGTTTATGTGATCCTCTTCAGATACGACAGTCCCACGGTACGTGAACATCGGGTACCATACCCTTCATTATTCACTATGAGATGCAGTGATCCTCTTCTACTACCCATAATATGACTAGGCTACAGTACACTACAAAATACTACAGTAACCTACAAAAGTCTTCGCAATTGTAATATGCACAAGTCCGCACCTTAAGTGACTGACGTCACTCCTAACAATAAGTTACAATATCTACACACACAGTACCTATCGGATGTAGTCATTGACAACCCCTTCGGAATGTTTAACCTTTCTTGTAATCCCCAGGCACTTAAATCATCTTCAGGATACGGTATCATAACGAGCAACAGAAACCTAGACCCCAGTCGCATTTGGAAGATCAAAAATCATGTTTAAACGAACCATGACAATCGTAGACGCATCGAATGGAAGCAAACGACCGAGAATGAGAGAGGAGGGAACGAGAAATAAGTGAGGAGAATGAGGGAGAGACGGCCTTTTATTGACAAGAACTGCATGCAAATCAAATAATTGTTTTAGCATGACAAAAAATGAATGAATGTTCTCAGCTCCGATACAAAGTTGATCGATAAGGAAAATTGTGTTAAAGGCGGAGGGTGGGTACCAAAAGCACGAGCGACCGTACGTAATGGGGGTAGAGCTGTGGGGACGAATGATGCATCTACTACGAGCTTTATATTTCCTGAACATTTTACAACGACGTCTTGCTATTGTTTTCATCACCATTAGCGTATTACCAAAAAAAGAACTTGAAAATCGTAGATAATTCGTCGGATGAATGCTGAGGGAATCGTCGAATTCTCTAATTTTCCTGCCCACTCTACGAACCATCGACTGCATAATCATCGGCACTACTCTACAATAACATCTTGTAGTCTTCGTGCAACTGTCCAAGTTTGGTGATCGGTTGTATTTTCACCTGTACCAAAACTTGTTCGATCGAGTCAAATAGGATCTTTTAAGCAAGCTAAAACGAAAACAATTTATCGCGATAACAACACTGAAACATTGACAACTTGACATCTGTAAACACAGTGGAAATGTTCACCAACTAGGCTGCTAGTATCCGTTAGTGATATCTCGAGGATTACAGTAGTTTCCGGGGGTACAAAGTCGTAAGCGAATAACAACGTGGATAAATTAGCTAGATCTGTGATCTGGAAAACAACAACAAGACAATAACAAAACAAACGAAGTTGGAAATCAATTTCAAGACAAGCATGGTCAAACGCACTTGTTAGAAATTAGTAAGTGACAGATCAACAAGTATCTATACCAGAATCAATTCTATTCTTCTTTTCCTTGATCATTTCCTCGATCATTTTGTCGATCTCGTCCATCTCTTCAACATTCGCATCTTCTTCCTTCGTTTCTTCATCTTTCTCGCCTACGACCACTCGCCACTCTCCGTCCACCTTCTTCCAAATGCATCCCTCACAAACGACTTCCTGCTCGCCTCCATATCGTTCCTTCAATGAATACCGTAACCAATCAATACTCATCACTTCTTAATAAATACCTCTTCGGTCAGCGCAGTCTTCGAGGGGTCGAGAGTCTTCACCGAGATCAGAGCACTGTAATGGGATAGAGTCATTCATGAAAAAGCTAGGTGACAAAATCTTTCGAAAGCGGGGTATGTTTATGAAAAGGCTCTTGAAAACCGACTAATTCTATTAATGCCGGGTGGCTTTGCGAATCGTAGGTTGCATGCCTTGATAACGGAAACCTCGAAAGCGGGGAATGTTTCCAAATTCCAGGTATAAATAGTTGTCTACTAGCTTTTTCATGTATGGTTAAAGTAATGCAACTAACAGCAGTCAACCCAGAGAGAGGTGCAATCAGACTACCGTATGGACTATCTGATCGCTAAATTTATTTTCATCCCGAACTACCGTAATCTATCGCATAATAGGTACGCGATAAGGTGCCTTACATCATGGAATTAAAGAAAGAAAGCGCTCAGTTGGGATCCTTATTTTAAATTTAATCTATCCCACGTAAACGAGCTATTTCTTGTATGTCGCGTGGGAACGGCAATTCCGATACAGAACATGCACCCCTAGTGTTCGGAACAAGTTATCCCCATAATAATAATTACCTGTTATTGCTCTTCTTCGAGTTGCCTCTGTGAGCCGGCTTCTGAACATCATTGTTCAGGTTCAATAGTACAACCGAATCCTATCCAAGTTACCGTACCTTGGCCTTCTTCTCTTCACAATCCTGATGCTCGCGGACCCATTTGGAAACCCGGTCGTTGGCTCTAAAATGGATTGGAGACATACAGAAATCGAATAGATATTTCAACGCCAACAAATTGCATTAAGCTATGAAATATAAATTTAAAAACAAACGTTTCCATATCAGCCAACTGCTGCTTGAGCGACTTGTTCTCATCCGCAAGAGCACTATAAAACATTATCTCAAATTGTATACAATTTGCATAAATACTGGTTAAAAATATATTTAAAATATACCGTTTCATCATTTTAATTTCAATCATCTCTTGCCTGAGCGACTCGTTCTCCTCCGAAAGAACACTAAAAAAAATATTCAAACATGAATTTCCCATCAGAATGCATGTAATATATACCAAACGAACCGTTTAATTTCATTTCCTTCCACCATCTTTCTAACCAGAACAACGTTATCTTCATGGAGGCCGCGATTCGTTCGAGTCAACTCACTGTAATTACTCTCATGTTTCCAATCTCACAATAGTCGCGAATACATTGCTTAGCTCATCAACATTTAGTTCAATTTGATTCGATTATTACTTGGAATATCGCGAATACCTCCTAGCTATCATATTTTTGGAGAACTAACCGTCTCGCGTTTCTCGTATCGTCCACTTTCTTTTCTGCTTCAGCCAACTTTCTCTTGAGATCATCGTTCTCAAGAGTCAACTCACTGCAAATTGCGCATAATTTTTAATTATATTTTTTAAACACAATTACCCTGTCCCTTACCTATTCTCCGCATCCTTTCTCGCTTCATCAACGAGCTTCGTGGCTGCAAAAAATATAAATATAAATATTGAGGATAAACAAAAAGTGCGACGACCATTGCCAGTCCAAATCTCCAAGGCAATACAAACCCATTTGAATAGAAAAAAAGATACCGAGATGATTCTCCGCTCGCTCGGCACGCGATTCCGCCTCGCGAACAGCACCCGTCATGCGCTGAATCAATAAATATATTAATGCTATTTATGTTGTTTCATTGAAATAACGGTAAAAAATATTAGTGTTCGGATATGACGAACAGTATTGTATGATACTTAAGGGCTTTAATGTCCAATATAAAAACTATAAAATTTACCTGCAGCGTCTCCTCCAGCTCGCGCACTCTCCCACGCAACTCGGCATCATCGTGATGGGCAGCTGGCGAAAAACTGGGAGGCGTGACGGAAGCATGGAGAGGAACGAGGGACTGGAATAGATTGTAATGATAGTAGCTAGATGCCATAAGTTGTTGTCCATTCCATTTTTGTCAAAAATCCAGGATCAATAAATACACTATTAACTACCTGCACAATCTCCTCCAAATTGCTTGATTTCTCCATGTATTCGAGCGCCTCCGGAGAAAGGCCGATCTGAAATGAAATCTATGAATATTATATTACAAAAGGGAAATACAACGCTGAAAAATGCACTCCCACTCACATTGGACGAGTGATTCATTTCTTGACTACTATCCATCCTTCAATCAATCGAGATGGCAGCTCACACAACTGCTGTAACAATTATTTGTATATTTCTAGAAAGCAACGACACAACTGAGTCCTCGAATCCTCAAAGCAACAAATTCAAGCAGCGAACTCAAGTTTTTTTAAGTGGGATGTCAGGGTATTCGCTGGTTTTCCAGTGATTTCACTGGTATCCTTGTGGACCCTTTCCTATTTTTCCGCGAAGGAGAGGGGTAGGATCCCACTGCGAAATAAATTCAGAGAAATACGTAGAAATATTGAAAATATTACGAGAAAATGTTGAGAAAAGAAAAAAACAAAAATGAATTTTATTTTACAGAGACGCCGCAATAAACTTGATACTTACAGTATCCCTGTTTACTGTTGGGATGCGCAACTGGTTTTTTTAAAATTTAGCGATCGATAAAATTTTTGTTGTTTTTTTAGAAATATATAACTCTCAAGCAAACCTTAACGATCTCCTCTACTATGAATTTCCTTTAAACTGGCGCAATTGACGAAATAAGGGCTTGGAAAACTGGCAGGTTGCAGCAAGCTTCTCTGTGACACGGCATTTGGGGTCTATGCACGCCGCCCACTTTTTTCCTGATTTGTTGATTGAAACTGTTATACTACTGTCATACTTGACTACTGTAATATGATCAATGAAGAGTTGTACTCTATGCAGGAGCAACAGATCCAGTAAGGGAGTTGTTTCGCATTCTGAGATTCATCATCAACGATCTCTTTCCTGTGTCTGAAGCAACCTCGTTGCCTCGACAGGGGGAATGAGTGCAGAAGATTGATGAAATTACAATGTAGCGGGATACTGTAACGTGCACAATTTCATTACTGTCTTCATTATTTTCGTTCTTCCTTCTTTTCAAAGCTTCAACGGCTCGGTAATTTCGATATTATGTTCATTGTTTTTTTTATTTATTCATACACATACACATCCCGCTCGATTAATGTATTTATCGTAAGAGTAAAAAGGTGAATTAATAAATTTATCTTCCAATAGATTTTGCCCGCAAGTATTCTCTTTGTCATCATCTGATGGAATACCTGAAATGCATCTGTTAACATTTCCACTCGTTCTTTCTGAATCGGCACATCCCGCAGTATTTATCTGCAGTTATCTCATCTTGTCTTCCCCTAAACTACGCTGTTTTTGAAAATCAAGCCGAACGAAAATACAGTCAAGGAAGGGCGTTTGATATATATTTTCAGCAGGCTTCAGACCAGTCCAGCTGAGAGCGAGCTCCCCCCCCCAAACATCAAAGATCAATCCTCGTACCTCCCAAAAGATCAGAGCTTACGCTAAAATGTCGACGGTTTGACCTCCTCTGCACTACTTCTCGGCCTCAGATGCTATGTAGTGAAACGTGCCCATCTGTAAAAAAATTGCATTTCATTGACTATCGTGAATACAAAAATTATCCCAATGAATAAAATACCTGTTTTTCATGTCTTTCGTTCGCATGATGATTGCCATGCCATGATTGTTCCCATTATTTATCCTCTCAATGCCACTCGAAGAGAAGGCGTCCGTGCGTAGAACGGACAAACTGAAATATGATACAAAAATATAAATAATCGAAACAACATCGACGAAATTGAAATTTTATAGAAATCGAGCCTGTTAGTACGAAGGCAACTAGATAATAATGATGAGATGCAGAGTATGAGGGATGGGAGGGATTGTGGACAGCAGCTGCGATGCCATGGTAACAGATGACTCTGAAGCATCCTTCCTACCTAGACAGAGATAATAAGTCCGAGGACTGAGGATAATTGCTATAGCTAGGACGGTGAAATTCGAATCACTGTCTCTTTGCTCATTACACTTTTCTGTGGTGTGATACAATTGTTTAGGTGACTCAACATGATTGATGCGTTTAGCAAAACTTTGGGATAATAGCTCGTCAAACACATAATTTCCACGGAAAAAAATTTATTAGCAACTCGTAGAGTATACACAAAATAACAACAAATTCGATATGTGGAACTTCGCAAAGGAGCAAAAAATCACAAAATATGCACATCAAATATTATGTCGAAACAGGGAGAGTGTTCAGGGATGGAATGTTTGTAGGGGTGAATCACAGTTCGATAGATAAATGAGTTTACAGTAGTTGATAGGGACGGCGTCCAAGGGTGACAAATGCGCACCTTCAAGCGTACAATAAACACCCTAGGGCTGCCGATACGAATAACCTTAAAACGTGGCCTGCGTAAGAACGGGGGTGTGGTTGGCACAGTAGCTCCGCGGTTCATGGTGAAATATACTTCAAAATTACAACCATGGAAGCCTACAGTACCCTAGAGGTCCTTAGCATATTGACTGGACCAATCCCTCTCGTACACTTGCTGCAGCTGTGCTGCAATGGCTGCAGATTCGAGGGCGAATCCGACACCCGCAGTGGTGATGAAGTAGTCGCCCGCCCAGTTGGAGGTTCCTGAGGAGGGGAATTTAATTTTAATATGTTCGAAAATCATCCTAATCATTCTCAACGTGGAGCTGCTTGCAAAATTTATTTTGCACGCATTTTTTAATTGAGGAGATTTAGTCCAAGCTGAACAAGCTGTCATCGAAAACCATCACGCCAATTTCGCTTTATCGGCACCGTGAAACATAATCTGTTTCAATAAGGCTCTCCTCCGGAAAATCAACCTTTTCAAACTCACCAATATAAGCCGTGTTATCGGCGACCATGTACTTGTTGTGGTTCACTCTCGTGAAGGGAATCTTCTCCGGAGTCGAGGGTACGGTGAAGACTCGGATCGAGATTGAGCCTCTGAAAAATACCGATATGTTTCACGATTGGCTCTTAGTCAAATCAGTCTTTGTTCAGTGATTCCGTCGAGGAAGTTGCCATGAAAAATTAAGATGCATCTTTCCAAGTTCTTCATTTTGCGCTGCCATTCCCGATGTCTTTCCTTCGGATATAATAAATCTATATGTCACTACCGTACTTCTTATCTCCTTTCCCTGGGAGTGCTTCATTGATCGCAAGCAGACTTTTTAGGTGCGGAATCGCCGCTTTCTTAGAGTGATCCCACTGCAATATTTAATGTAAAATATTGTTCTTCGGTGTAGATTTAGCTCAGTTTTACTAAGAATTCACCATACTGTGTATCCAAGAGCTACCGTGAAGTATCGTCATGTCGAAGAAATAGTTACCTGAGACACGAGCAGTCGCACTTGCACACCTCTGTAGGCGGCATCACGAAGTGCAACGTCGAGAACGGGCCAGTAACTGAACTCACATTTGCTTCTCATTTCAGACGCTTTGTCTCTGAGAACAACCATTCTACATTGCATGGTTTGATTTTTTCAGTTCTTTTATAAGGAATAAAATATTTGTAAAAAGTCAGTTTATGCTCACCTATTCTCGTGCATGTACAGCGTGGTCGGAATGTAGTCCATCACAGCGACACTCACTGACTTCTTCGCTCTTCCAATGAGAGCCACGATCGCATCTTTATCGTCTTCGCGGCCTGAAATTGTTCATTTTATCATACCAAATATCTCTCTTATTGCCAAAAATTTCGATAATTATCTTGTATTTTCTCATAGTTTCAAACTGAATTCTGAAGTCACCAGTTCGTCAAAAGTCGCTGACCTGTGGGATTGAATTCGGGCGGGCTGCTCGAGATGAATAGTCTGCCCATGACCTCCTTGTTCACTGTGATCGGCATCGGATGATCGAGGTTGTACGGAGTACGGTAGGAGATGGGCCACTTCGAAGGAATGCGGGCGTCCTGCAGGGAAAATTCGACCGTATCTTTTGAAAAGTCAATTCTCGATCGCTACTGGTCGTGAGTCTACCGTACCTCCTCGCCAAGTCGCCAGTAGATGGAGAACACTCGGTAGAGATCCGTCGCCACGCAGCCACACTCGGCCACGTGCACACCGAGTTCCTTCACCTGTGATGGGGGTACTGTAGATTTGATTAGATTAGATCACCTTGTAGTCCAATGTTCAGTAAATTATATATTATCTTTGGAATTATGATATCATTGAAGGCAGATCAAACTCATAAAGTATGTACGACTCGTGAAACTTATTCCAATCTGCCTAGCTGTTTAGGTTGTTTAGCCTACCGAAAATCTGCGTCGATCACCATTTCCTAATACTTTCTTTCAGAACACAGTGCGCAAATTAGCGTACCTCCGTCAACGACTTCCAATCCATATTCGCCGATCCCACGTAGACTCTCTTCATATCGGAGATGATGAATTTGGTGTGTAGCACGCCCGATCCGACCAGACGAGTCATGTTCACGTTGCGGACCTACAGCGAAAGATCAAAGATCACTTTTTTAAATTGAAATTTGATGGCAAGGATGAATTTCATATTTTACTCTCCAAATAAAAAGCATTGCAGATGTGTTTCACGTAGTCTCAAATATCGTCAGTGTTCTAAAGCCTTAATTGACTGAAGAAAGAAATCAATGATACCAATATCAATGCAATCGATACCTCAGCGTGCGCCTCCACTCGCAGCCGCTCGCTGTCCGCGTAGGTCGTGCTGTTGTCCGTGGGCGGTGACTGAGCGATGCGGATGCGGACGCCGCGTTGACCCGCGCGGATGAGCGCCTCGAGTACTGCCTTGCCCTGAAAAATATGTTATTTATTTATCAATGTGCCCGTGATAGCTTCTAAGACCAAGAACGGAGCTTTTATGCAACGGCAACTACCCAATAAAATTTGGCTTGACTCTTATTACAGATGAGAAAATGGAGGAAATACCGCATAGACCTTTTTTTTCGCAAGTCAGACGACAATTCACATGAGATGTTAATCAGTTATATCGAGGGATGTTGAAACCTAAACCATTTTTCTAAACTCTTCCTTCCTGTCCTATTTGCTCAAGCCATCATCTCATTTCCCCCTTCGCTTTTCATCTCTTCTCTTTTCTTCAATCAATTATATATTTGTTACCTAATTAAACATAATCTATTTGTTTATTTTTTATTACGGCTGAGCGAACTCTATCCACCTTAGAAGTTGATAATTTTTATCGTGGGAGGTTGAAACATAAATCAAATGACATAATCTCTTTCTTGTCCTATTTGCTCAATCCCTCATTTCATTTCCCCCTTTTCCTTCTCATCTATTCTCCCTTCTTCAATCAGGGCTTCTCTGGGCTATTTTCGGCTTTTTAAGACATTCCGAATTTGGTTTTTCATTTCGGCTTGAATTCACACCATACATTTCCACTGGGGTTCTGGAAATGCAAGAGGAAGAGGAAGTTAGAATTGGAAGATATTGAAGAATTGGACGATACTGAAATTTTTGCCGCTTCCCCTAACGAAAATGGACAATAAAGAAATTTTTAAATAATTTTCTCGCCTTCGCACTGCTTGGATGCCTCTCGTCGTCGATCATATTCCAGTAGAGTGCCGCCATGTCCAACACCTGAACTGTTGTTGTTTTTTCATTGAGCAATTCAAAAATATTCGTCTTCAGATATGTTTCACAGTAATTTTACCTCTACCAGTTTTCAAAAAGTACAATTTCTTTTGGTTTTTTACGTTACTATTAACAAAATCTCAACAACTATCAGCCTAGTTCGCTGTCGATGTAGAGAAAACTCATATCTACATAATTATCTCACCTCTTCAGTCTCATCAATAATCTTTATCCATGTCTCGGCAGTGTCCGCATTCTTCGGTCCAGTGGGGAAGGAGACGCCGGTGGGGATAGACTCGACGAGGTTCAGACTGGAAGATTTGGGATTTTTCAAAATCAAAATGCTCTAGTTTTCATTGCATCATTTACAAGAGCACCCCATTCAGTTCCTAATGTACCATGCAATACCTCTACAGTACCACTACCGCATAGCTTCGGTACCGTCTACAGTACCCCTACGGTTCAACTACAGTACTCCTGTCATACCTGCACGTGTCACCACACTGCGTCGCGAGCGTCATCTTAAGGGGCGCCTCGAGGTCTTCGTCCTGAACATATTTGTTTGAATTACGTTTCACAGGTTTCATATTATTTATAGAGAGCTGAAATATTTGGTCGTTCCTCGATTAACGAGTAAATAAAATAATAATGAATAGAAAAAATAAGAAAAAAATATTAACGAAAACTAACATTGAACAACGGCAGAAACACCAGCGCGATGATGAGTATGGAAACGATGGTGATGGGCAAACAAGCCGGCTTGACCACCGAATTGCGGGAGGACGCACCACTGGAAGAGATCAAAGACCATAATTATTATCCCCCAGCTCAAACCCCGATGCCTCTCGATTCGCTTTTTCCCCTTTTCCCAGAATCTTCTGCTGTATCCCTCAGCCCTCCTGCATTTGTAATGGGAAGAAGCAGTGAAAAACTCGCCTGTTTTCTTGGAGTATCTGATGACTATGAATCGGAAAGTGGACAAGAGGGGGGTTCTTTGAGCAGCCATTTGCAAGTTTTTACCCTTTCCGACAGTTTTTTGTGTCTACAATCAATTGAAAAAATACGAACATTATTTTTAATCATCTCGTCAATCTCTGATTTCATTATTTTTCTAACGATTCTACTACGCATAACAATTCCTTTTCCGATCCTACAGTTACCTCTACCGTAATCCTACCGTATCCACATCTTCCATACTCTACCATACCTACAGCACGCCTCCTCTTCATCCTTCACCGTCTTGAGTGTGTGCATTCGGGTGTCGAACAGGTCCATCTCGAAGTTGGTCATGTCCGCCCGACCATCGTGCGTCTGCGATTATGATAGCACAGTTACGGTATTCCAGGATTAGAGTATGACTAAGTTACTACACTTTTAGGTTTTCCTTGAACACAGTATGGCCCAACCAAATATGTTTCTCAGGTATTTCTCATACGACGACAGAGGGAATCGAACGATTGGTAGAGAATTTCCGTCCAAATTAAAAACGATTAAGATTTCATGGTACTCGGTCATCTCAGATGACTCATCTGCCATAGGTCAAAGCATGACTCTCTCCAATTCACACACTCCCTCACCAGTCAGACAGAGCGAGAGAGCATGCAAATTCGAGAGAGCGGGAACTTTTCCTCTCTCGCACGAGCATGAAAATGCCAGCAGCGTCAGGTGTCGCACTGACTTCAAAGGCCGTGAGAGCGAGACAGAGATGTTAGCCCCAGGGCATGCAGCTATAGTCAAAACAAGACCCTTATCGAAGACCTACCGCAGCCAGCGCATCACGCTGCTTTGAACGATTTTTCGTGCATTCGTTTGGAGCAAAACAGCTATTTTTCACGTTTTAATTTTTTGTTTCGCAAGTACTAAAACATTTACGACCATCTAGCGGAGAAAATTCTCGGCATAGAAAATACGAGGAATTAAAACGAACCTCGCCTATCGGTATCATTCTTGCTGCTTATTCTTCAGAAGAGGTGAGGTGTTATTATGTGCCTGGATGCAAAGTGGGAAGGATAGAGGCAATATGGGATAGAAGGCCGGCTAGGGATCGATCCTACTGAGGCTATGGGGAGGGAGAGGCGACGGGAGGAGGATGAGGAGGGAGAGCAGAGAGGTGTATGAGACTGCGCTTGTGAGAGTCAAGAGGCGAGAGGAGAAGGGGAGAGAGAGTCCTTCTCTTCCCAGACTCTCTCCAATTAACATGCTCTCTTCCAGGTCATAACAAGCATTCCTTGCATTGCAAAATGCGATATTGGAACTGAAATCGTGGCTCTAACATGTCTACTCTTCTGTTTATGCGCTGTATTCTCTAGAAATATATTAGCATCGGAGGAACATGCGATCCTCAGACTCGGGGCTGTCTAGAGAATATTTGATTTTTCTGCGTCGGCGGGAAAATGAGATCACTTATTATTTCCCGCACTACAATGCATGAGAGGAGAATCCAAATTCGGAGCTTTTCAAGAAAGATGATTCATTGCATGTGTGTGGAGGGTGAATTATCCGACCATCAGGGGTAGTGGTTGATAATGAGCAGTTTGAATTTGGCGCGCGCGGGAAGTTAAAAAAGCGGCAAATTGAAGATTTCCCCTCAAGATACACACCTGCCATTGTGTCGTCATCGGAGCGATGGAATTCTCTTGATAACACGTCTTATCAGTTCCACAATCTCGACTGAATTTATCTCATTTATCCTCGGCAAATAAACGCGCACGGAACCATATCATCACAAAATCGACAACGACGACGCGCGAGCGAGTAAATACAACTCTCACGAGACTCAGTCAATCGATAATTGCGGATAATCGATGGGTCCAAGAAGAGCAAGTGAACAAATCGCGAATGAGATTTAGTAGATAGAGTATCAATGCAAAATTAATCGGAAAACATTACTACGGGATTCCGTGTGTGTACTTACGTATGGGTGTATTCGTTAGAGTATCGAGTGGGGGTCAATGGATGGATACTGATAATACAACGGAACAGAAGGGATAAGGCTTTCGCTTACGACAATTTGCAGTCATGAGGACACAATTAGGGTCAAGGTCGGGTAATACGGTTATTAATCGAGTCGCAGTGGTCTGGCTTCTCTCTCAGAGTGAAGCTACACCACGGCTCTTCGACTGGAATTCTACATAGATACGGGGACGAAGATAATGGGAGTATGTATGTACCATGACTGATCACGATTTCCTGGATGCAGTTGAGGCTTTGTGATTAGAACAACTGGGATGAGACAGAGAGATGAGGATCGGAAGGCTACGGTATCCACGGGGACTAGGCGCTAGTCGGTGCGGGACCACGCGAGTCAGACACACACCGATCGATCGATCCAGAGCATCGCTCATTATCATCTTATTAAGCATATATACAGAGAGCGGTGGAGTATTAAGGAATACTGTAACTGAGATACAAACAAAATAAAATGATTAAGAAATGGGGGCTGGACATGAATGATTCATCCATGCGATTACGTCAAGTAGGCTATATGAAAGTAGATTGGACGAGTAAAGTAAAGGGTATTGGCTAGGACTCGAAAATGAGTCAAACGTTGGCTGTGTGGGTTATTCTATGATGATTATGAGGAAAAGTGGGCGGGAGGGCGGTTAGTCGACCAACGAAAGTTGGGCGAGCGAAAAGAGAGAAGAAAAGAAGCAGCGTTGCCACTGGCTCTCCTCCAAATAGTTGACGAGGGGAGACGGTTAGATGAGGGGGAATGAGTGAGTATGTAGAGAAGGAAGGGCACGAATGCGGGCAGTGATTGGTGATAGATGATGATGGTGCCTGAAGTTGCTAATGAGTTGGTAATTAGCATATACCCCTTGGTCAGGTCTAATTATCTCTACAAGTGGATGGACGGATGGTGGAAGGTAACCCTGATCTACTTGAGCCCAGCACCCCTTGTGACTTACATAAGTCAAAGCGCCACATACAATTTACGCCGTGCGCGCCACATCATTTCCCGTTTCATTGGGAGAAATGAGAAACTATCGGGATGAAAGTCTCTGCAAACGCCGCTCAAAGAAGCCAGCTAATATAAGCGCGGATGAGACAAGACGTCATAATTCGAAATTCGGACTCCAATGTGAAGGGCAAAAATGTGGAAGCGGAAGTTGGATGATACAATTCGACTCGAATGTTCCACTCGTTCACTTTCATAGGAAAAGGCTCCCACGTTGAAACAAATCGGCAGCGGAAAAGGATCACTCGAAAGTTCCAGCATGCAAATGTTTTTCTACCACTTCTCGAATGTCAGATGTTTTTAGGCGAGCTAGACTCCTTTGCAAGTCTCAACTTGCGTAGGAAGGCAGACAAATATTTTAGGTGAGCAATGAATTCTTCGCCCCCGCCCAAAACATCTGCAATGAAAACCAGCAGGGCGCGCTCAAAATAACGTAACATTTCGAGATTCGAAAGGGACATGCAACAGAAGCTCCCGTCCATCGCATAAAAGAGCCATCAATGTTGCGAGTCGATCGCGAGAGGAAGGTGGAATCTCCCCATTCTTCCTACTATCTATGCGATCAGTATGTGCAAGGGAGCTGATGGAATGGAGAGAACAAGATCTCTCAGATCACATCACTCTCATGATTTGTCTAGCTATCAAAAGAGCATAGGCGGTGGAGAGATCCAGTAGAAGGAAGCTAGAGGGAGGGGTCAAATTAGAGTCAGCTGTGATCCACCTTTTACGCTCTCCCTGCGCTGCCTCGTGGGCGCTAATTTTCCCATCCATCACCCCCACACTCTCTTGATCAATCCCATGCCTTGGATTCCTTCGTACGATGAAGTTTGATATCAGATGGATTGATACTACTGTGATAGGAAGATTCTCTCTACCCTGATCCCAAAGTCATTGCCCATAAATATTGCCTCCAATCGCATCTATTGTCCTTCGCCCCTGCTCTGATTGGCAGAGAGAACATTGTGACCAGAGAGAGGCGGGCCTGTCCGTGACAAAACAACGCGAGAGTTGCGCAATCTCTGGCCACACAAGGCCCATCACCTGACACTCATTCATCATCTCTCTCCTTTTCATTGACCATCCTAGAGACAGATCAAGGATTTACGAGGTAGATCCCTCATCCATACTCCACCACTATTACTCGAAAAGCGTCAAACAGCGCCTCTTGATTATACGCATCGCCAGGAAATTGCATGCTCTCTCTCTAGGGCGGAATCACCTTTCGTCGACGCATTTACACGCGCGTAATACAAGCCTCTCCTCGCTCATCTCTACGCAAATAATACATGAGATGCTGGTCTACCTCATAGAGGTCCCCCGCTGGTCAAAGAGCCGTAACAAGCAATAAATATGTTCTGTCCCTAGCATTCGTCCGTCATGGAATGTTACACTCAACAACAAGGATGATAGGGGCCACTCTGCCAGGTCCCTCTCTCAAATTGGCTGCACTCAACCCTATCCATGTCCTTCCATCATCTGTACCCGCAGATAATCTAGGCTAATGAGCGGCAGAGTTCAAACCCATAATTGTGACCTGATATGTCACCCTGGTCAATTACTACACCGACAAAGTGCTATTACTTGCCATCGAACCACCCATCTATACTAATCATAAGTGGTTCCATCCAACCATCCATCTATCCATGTCACCAATTACGGAAAGTACGCCGACAAAGTGGTAATACTTGCCATCCAACCACCCATCTCTACTCTTCATCAGTAGCTCCATCCAACCATCCATCCATGTCACCCTGGTCAATTACTGAGAGTACGCCGACAATGTGCTATTACTTGCCATCCAACCCATCTCTACTCTTCATCTGTAGTTCCATCTAACCATCCATCCATCCATGTTACCCTGGTCAATTACGGAAAGCACGCCGTCAATGTGCTATTAGATACTACCTAGCAATCCAACCATCCATCCATCTCTACTGCTCATCTTAAGTTCCGACAAAGCCGACAAAGTGCTATCCCTATACCCCACTCAATCTCGTTACCTCTCTCTACTCCTCATCCTCGTCATCGGCAGCGGCGGCTGCAGCAGCGGCAGCTCGGCCGGGCGCAGCAGCAGCCCTCCTGCCCCTCTTGCTCGGGGGAGGGGCCGCGGCCTCCTCGCCGCTCTCGTGGTCGTCCAGAGACATCTCCTCCTCCTCCTCGTCGGAGTCGGCGGCCTGAGGAACATTCGCTTTATAGACTGTTATTTTTCTATGAAAAACGAGCTTCAATGTTTTATTTCCTTCGCCTTTCTGTATCATCAAACGGTGAAACATAAGTAAATCATAACTCTATGTGCACCTCATATTAAGCCGCGTGAACACTGAGACTAACACCAAAGATCACTCCCAGTCTCGTTCTATCACTGACTCTATCACTCGCTTTTGTAATCATCACTGATAAGGGTGAAGGGCGCTCGGCCAAATTGCCGGTCTTATCGGGCCGGCCAAGAGATCGCAGAGACTATGAACTCCACGGACGCGCAATCCTGTCTCAACTTTGACCTACCGAACTAATGGATGCTCTACCGTACCCTGATCTACCGTACTCCGATATACCGTACCTGTCGCTTCTTCTTTCCTCTGGCGGCGGCGGCGCGAGTGGGACGGGGAGTGGATGCGGCGCCTCTGCCTCTGAAAATATTTCGAAAATGTTTTGATTCTTCGGTCACAGAAGATCCCTCACTGCTATAGCCTTACAACACCTCGCCAAGTTTCCTCTGCGCTTTAGCGTTGCCTAGCAATTCGAATAGTGCGGTCGTAATGTCATGTCGCATTCGATGGCTTTCCGTCAAGGATAATAATAGCCCACAGAATAGTACTTCCGATATTGCGACTGGATTTTTCCCATTACCCATTACCCAAAGGTAAAAGTGTGAACGTGCTAGACTATACTCAGAGACCAAAGATCATCAAGCATTACTCTATTATCCCATCTCCTGATACTTTGGCTATTCCCGATTAGACCAGAGACCAAAGATATTACCCCCCCCCCGTTTGATCTTTGATCTCACCTGCCCCTTCCTCTTCCTGCCGGCTTCTTCTTCGAGCTGCTCTTGCCGTAGTCCTCATCGCTGCCCTCTTCGGGCGGCTCATCCGAATCCGAGTCCGAACCCTTCTTCTTGGCGCCTCCTGCAATATACATGTTTGACTCAAGCACTAAGAACAATGTATCGGGATTAATTACAAAAATGAGTTTAGCAAACAATGGAAGTGTTTGAAGGTACCTCGTTTGCCTCCGCGTCCTCTGGCAGCCGGGGCGGTGCCTCCACGGCGCTTCTTGAACAGACCTCCGGGCATCTCGTCGTCCACCTGCAAAGGGACAATTTTGTCTTTCTGGTTTTCAAATTCACACACGTCCAGAGAATATTGCCTAACTCTTGACGACTCTATCTTGAGTGAACGGTGAAACATAAATGGAATGCCCTCGAAGATGCTCCTAGATAAGTCCATCATAGCGTGAAACACACCTCAGCAAGCACGGATGCAGTGTCCGGGTTAGCGTAGTCGACGCGAGTCGTCGAGCGACGAGGTCGCGCAGCCGCGACGGACTCGGGAGCCGGAGCTGCGGGCTCCTTCTGAAACAGGTACCGTTAGATCTAAGACCAGGATTGAGCTGGTACCTTAGCCCGAGGCTCCTTCGGTGTCTTGGGCTCCTTGGGAGTGGCTGAGGCACCGGCCGGTCTGCCCCTTCCCCTGCCTCTGCCGCGTCCTCTTCCACGGCCTCTTCCTGACGGAGAGACGACAGCGTCGCCCTCAGCATCGGCTTCCACGCCCTCCTCTCCTTCCTCTTCCTGTAAAGGCTATGGTTCCGTGGTTCCAGGGTCGTGGTAGCGTGGTACCGGAACCATAAAGTACCTTCTTCTCCTCCTCGGGCACAGCCTCGTCAGCGTCCTGCACCATCCACTTGGGCAGCTCCTTCTTCTTCGGGGACTGGAATTTTTTGTTATTTATTTGACAAAAACCCTAAGGCTCTAAGGCCCTAAGGAACCCTATGGTCCTAAGGAACCCTAAGGAGGTATAAATAAGATTATTAACCTCGTCCTTCTTCTCCTCCTCCTCCTTCTTGTCTTCCGCCTCCTTCTTCTCTTCAGCAGCCTTAGAGGACTCTCCCTCCTTCTTGTCGGAGGATCTGCAATGAACCAAAATATTCGTCGTAGTCCAGATCATTGTCGATGAAGACCAAGTTCGATTAAAGATGTGAATGGGAACTAGTATGCATAGTCAAAGAAGTTGGGATCCTAGATCAGGCGATAAAATAAAACAATGAACGTACTCCTCATCAATCTGCATGGCTCCCTCGTCGGAGTCCTCCGCCTTGGCAGCCTCTACCTCGGCTCTGCAATGAAAATGGTCAGTGATAGATTCCGGCGGATGTCTGGATTCAACTAAGGGCTATTGAAGACGCACTCAGCCTTAGCAGACGCGGCCTCTTCATCGGCCTTCTTCTTCTCTTCAGCGGCCTTAGCTGCGGCCTCGGCATCTTCTCTGAAAGAGCAAAGATAGTCTTGATTTTAGAAGGCATAACGTTCTCAACGTTCATCATCTTTTCAGGTTCGGAAAAGATTATGAACTCACTTAGCCTTAGCTGCGGCCTCCTCTTCCTCCTTCTTCTTCTTCTCCTCCTCTGCCTTTGCAGCGGCCTCGGCCTCTTCCTTAGCCTTTCTGCAATGATTTAGAATTGATTACACTATCAGATTACAATTGGTTCTTTCTACAGTTGATACATCAATGTTTAGAGATCTAATGGTTAATCTAAACATGATCACTTGCCTCTCCTCCTCCTCCTTCTTGGCCTTCTCCTCAGCCTCTAACCGCTCCTTCTCCTCCTTTTCCTTGTCTTCTTGCTCCTTCTTAGCGGCCTCTTCCTTGGCCTGAAAAAATAACAATTAAATGAAAATAAAGAATACTAATATTATTGAACACAAAGCTAACTGAAGGACACACTAGTTTTGGCGCGAAACATCTAATTCAAATAAATTCACCTTAGCGACCTCCTCCTCGTTGAACTCTTCCCACTTCTCGGAGTCCTCATCTCCGTTCTGGAATGATAATAATGTTAATAATATTTTTAAAAATATATTAATAAATTATGATAAAATATTATGATAAAAAGGTTGTTTCATTATTATTGGGAAAATGGGAGATTGAAAGTTGAAGAATATTTGAAGATCTACCTTCGCCTCCTCTGCAGACTCGGCGGCATCAGCGGAGCCGTTAGCAGGCTTCTCCTCAGTGCTTTCTGTAATTTAAATAATTATTTTAATATATTAAAATATGTAAATAATCATCTTTGGTGTTCCTAGCAAAAGGGGAGTGCATGGGTGGTCCATTTGCAGCTGCAGAAACTAGATACGGGAGGTCTGGCCAAGAAACGGTAACTCACCCTCGGCGGCGGCTGCGGTCTTTGACTCGACAGGCTTGGATTCCTCGGCCTCCGAGTTGAGGGGAATGTCTATCTCAGCTCCTTGATTAGCCATTGCTGCGAGGGGGTTTGTACTGCAAGTTTGACGGGTAGCACTCTGCAAAAACAACTGATTAAAAAGATTATCAAAACAATTAATTAAAAATAACAATGGAAGGGAAAGCAATTGATTGTTTTCGTAAAAATAATAACATCCCCGATTCAAACTTGAATCGAAAGCACAGCCGGACCGCGACGCGTCACTGCGCGTCAACACGGTTATGCATGGGGCCCCACGCTATAGACGCGATACTCAGCGAAGCGCGCGTCGCGGTTGGGCGGCACTAAAGAGCGGCCCGGCTCTCACGCTCTCACTTGGCCTTGAATACGGCTCTGAGATGCCCACTGGCATAGCTCAGAATCTCTTCAATAATGCAAATTTGAATTTGAAAAATGAGTACAATACATTGTGATAGCAGCTAGCGCTGGAGATTTTTGATCTGGCCAAAATAATAAAGACGAGAGTGAAATGAAGATAGATTTCGAGAATGTGAAGAAAAAGAGTTGCTGATAAGAGATAAAGAATCATTTGCGGGAACGTTTCTTCACAATTTTTGACACTCTTGTCATGATACCAAAAGGAGAAACAAAAAAAATTAATTGATCCGAGCTTGAAGAAACATTGTCATGCACACTGCTGAAGAACGATAATCGCTACTATGATCATGATTTGTGCATGCTTATTGCAAATGACTGTCTATAGACAATTAAACAATTCTTCATGATTTTTTTATAAATATTCTCTCGTCGTCCTTCTGGTTATCAAGAAATATCTATTCCTCGCTTCTTCACCTTTTTTTTAATTCGGAAAGCATTTCCAAGGATTATCTGGAAGCGAGTAAAAATATATATGGATACGAAGTATAGAATTATCCTTTAGTTGTGGAGGACTTTATAAAACAAAAGCATCAATTATTTTTCTCAATAAAATGAACGACTAAAATATGATACAAATTAATACGCTTCTGCAGAACATGTGAACCAAAAAACCAAAAACCAGAGTCCATGTCTAACCGCCAACGTATTTTTGAACAATCGCAATGAATTTGTTTCATTCGATGTTCCACAAAAATAGCATGAAGAACACTGGTCAAACATTATCTCGAATTTGAATTTTTCGTCAATTAAAATCGCAGATATGCGGTTTATGTCGTTTCTTGGAGGCATTTTTTAAAGGTTTACAGCGCTAAAATGAATAACAAATAATTGATTAATAAAATAAATTAAAAACGGTAAAACCATTCTTCAGAACCAGCTTATAATTTACGGCTACGATAAAGCCAGGTCCGGCGTTCAGCCTTCCATAATCGAGCAGCAATAATTCACCAAGTTACTTTGTTATTGAAGTATTTTTATCATTGATTTTTCCTTTGTTCTCGTTTTCTGTTGTTGCTATCGGTACCTGTATCATCCGCCCTTCTTCCCACTCAATCACTTGACTTCACTGACCCCGCCCACCCTTCCGGTAGTATCTTCTTTTCCGCCATTAATGGTCATTGCTGTCGTACTTCGCTATCTCATTTGCGCTGTCCCGGTGTTTCTAATTAACCTAATTACTATTTTTCCAGGAGAGATGACACCGCAGCTGCCCAACTACAAGCGCGTCAAGCAGCGCATCCGGCGCAGCCTCAACTTTGGCGGCCGAGCACCCCGCTCACTGCACTTGCCGCTCACTGGTTCGTTTTGCTTTACTTAGTACCCCATATTTTGTCTGAATACAAGGAAAACGTGATGTAATTCCTTAAAATATACTGTGTAAAAATATAACATACATAAGATGCAATTTAAACCCCGTTGCAGAGATGATGGTGGAGTACTTCAACCAGGCGTCGCCGTACGACTATCTCAAGCCGGAGACCTCGGCGAGCATATCCTCGTAAGTGCTATGTCCATTTAAAATGGCGTCCTCATCTTCTGAATCGATTCTTGCTCCTCACTTCTATTACTTACTTGATATGACTCACCCCAGTACTTCATTACCTCTAACTTCATTCAAATCCATGTTAGTACGATAAGCGTATGCCTACCAATTCTCTATTGTTTTGATGGAATGGAATTTTAATGATCATGTGATACGAGGGAGCATAGTTTGAACTTGTGCATTCAAAAATATATTGAAGCATGATTTCTCCTTCCTACAAATAGCCCAACATCCAGTGTCTTGTTATTCTTATTTATTTAAATATATTTTATTATATAGTAATATTATTTCAGTTGCGGGTTCGCGGACACATGCACGCTCGTGGTGGCGATGTGCTATCTGGAGCGACTGAGACAAAAGGAAAAGGACGCCTTCGAAGCCGCTAATCCCACCGGTACTTTATTTGTATTTAATAGTTTCATTTTAATATTTTAGCATCTCCTGCCAGTTGATCAGCACTTAGTGATACAAAATTTTATATTTTGACGATTGAACTTAGTCAGCTGACTGAAACTTGGAATGGGAAGTTTCCATCGAGTGCAGAGCCACGCGCGTGTATTCTAACCTTGAATATTTGCCGAGAGAGATACGAGATCGAGAGGGGCGGGTTAACCGGTTCTCGCGAGCAATGATCGGGAAATATAAGATCGAATCCAATAATTAGTGGTTCTTAATTGACTTACGCGAAAACAACAGGATAATCTCAATCTTTAATATTAGTTGGAAAGGCAATACACAAACTAACCAGGCTTGATTTGTGACAAATCAATATATTCTAATAAGGTAATTAAATATATATATTCAGAAATGTACCTGCCCGCCCTCGTTCTCGCCTCGAAGTACTTGCACGACTCGGATCAGGTAAATATTTTAATAATGTTTTGATAAAACTAGGCCATGATCGTTAAAAGTGACCTGCCAGTTTTGCGCTGCATAAATTCATCTTGTTTCTAGAACAGTTCACTTTATAATCGTAGTACGGATAGCATCGATAACGAAAGCGTTTAGCTTCTTGTTTCGGAAATGCAATGTGAGAGACCACACTAAACTGATTGTGAGAAAGTTCTCGAAAAATATGACCATTTCCTCTTACAGGAGGAGCGCGTGGCGGATGCGGACTGGGCGGACATGGCCGGCATGAGCAAGAAGGTGAGGAATTGTTATTGTTGTTATTATTGTTAATGATTTATTTCAAATATTGTAATTTGAAAGTGCGATTTCACGCTGGATGGTGGCTCAAAAAGTATTATTTGTCTCCCGCCGCTTTCCCGTTGCGAGTACTTTACATAGGGAGTTGGAATAGCCAAGTTCAATTTCACTCTGAATAGTGGTTGCAAATATACACAATTTCTCAAGCTTCCCTGGATTACAGTCCAAAAATATATTGGATAATTAATTTAAATTTGAAAATAAACCAATTAAAGGAGCTGGCGGATCTCGAATGGGCGTTCGTCAAGTCGATCGATTGGGATGTGCGAGTGGACGAGGAGGAGTTCAATCGGAGATTGGCTATTGTGAGATTAATTATTATTAAATATTAATTTGCCTAATTCGATGACAAAAGAAAATGCGAATTTTCAAGATTAGCAGCGCGATCGGGTGAAAAATGCATGGCTCGGTAGAAATGTGTCCGGGTGGTCACTCGCTTCTCAGTTGAGCCTAAACTACGGCGCGAGCAGACTTGCTGCTTTTGATCGTGAACATTCCCCCAAAAAAATGTTTATATTCAGTTAAAAGTGTACTAATCTTGTATTTTTAAAATTTGTATATCAGTAATTAACTATTTACTAATTGCTTATTGCACAGATGGAATCGTGGGTTGCATCGGACTTCCTCTCCAAGTACTCCTTCCTCACCTACAACGAGCTGACCACGCTGTCCACCGCCAATGGGGAAAAGGTGAGTTATTTAAAATTACTACTTGCTCAATTTGTCAATTAAAGTTATTATGATTGCAGTACACGCTTCTGCTATTGTCGACTCGCATCTGGGCGTATTTATAATTATTTATTTAAATATATTTGCAGATCCGCGCCTCGCTCCGCCTGCTGCTCTCCGCACTCGGCCTCTCCCTCATGATCTACTCGGTTAGATTTAATTATTATTTAAGTTTGCTAAGTAATTAACAATTTGACATTTTGAACACTAGGAGAAAAATGTTTCACTGTTTGGATAAGTTCTCGCTTCTTCTTTGGTAGAACAATTTCATGATCAAGCAATACTTAAATAAGTAGTAATCTTTAAAATGCGAGTACTGTCATCAGTTATTGATTATTTCTCCCTTTGCAGGTCGCAGTCGCCTCGCTGCTCACGCTCCCGCTCGCTCTGCCCTCCACGAGCAACGATGGCGGTCACTTCAATTCGAGTCAGTTGGTGATCGGGTAGGGGTACGGTAGCTGGGTTACTGTAGAAAAATACCGTATCGCGACTTCAATTCGAGTCAGTTGGTGATCGGGATGGGGATAGCTGGGTTACTGTAGTCAATTACGGTACAAGCAGTGAAATTAACGGCATTTATTCAATTTCGAATACGCCTGTAGGTTTCGCGCTGCATGGCTGGGTCATATATCTAGAAAGTTTACTACTATAATGAATCCAAGTTCACGCTCCATAATCAAACGTTTCATGATCAATGACCGAGCAATTCTGTATATAGTGGATTACGGTATTTATCCATCTCTTGCAGCGCTGCCCGACCGCCACGCGGCCCTCATCGCGCGCGGTTCTTGGATCGATGACGAGCGAGAGGCTACCGTACTCCCCTGTCTGCCCCTGCGCCCTACCGTATCCCTCCCGCCCTTCCTCGCTGTCGATAACACTACGGTAGACGCGGACGGTATCGATCCCAATCCCTCGTTCCTCTCGTACATTCTGCCCCAATCCTCGCTAATAATCACCTAGGTATCAGTTGTCGATCGATCCATCTAGGATACGGTAGCTATCGATTATAATATCATCTCACTCCCCCATCCCAGTTTCGAATATCCTAGGGTCATTGTATTCATGTTTTGCCTTTCCTACTCAGTCGGTTGTGCGATATCAGTCAATTGTCTAATTTCTTTCGTAAATTTCTCCATAAGTGCTACGATTTTTGTGTATCACCTAGAAATCGAATGTGCTATGAGCATAGGTTTGGGAGTTTTTTTAGGGAGAAGCTAACAACTCGTTTCGTATACCGTACTTGTTCTGTCTAACAGACGAGTGTGGGGATACGGTAGAGTACGGTAGTCCCCATCTTAGATCTGGTGCTGTCCCTCCCTTTCGTAATTGTGCCTCCCTTTCTCTCCCGATTCATTGAATTGCATCGAGTTACTTGTCTCTGCCAGACAACTTGTACAGGAATAAACCGTGCACATCAAGATTTTTTGAACGATATCTGAAGGACTAAAAGGATCTAAAAACTTCAATCAGTCTCCTAACAATAATGTAGATTATTTTCAAAGAGATCGCTTTTCGACTTGATCTGCTGAAATATCTGCTGAAATAGTTTTCGTCTCTAGTCCAAAGGTCAAAACGTCAAAATGCCAGGCTCTTTCTTTCCTATGATGAATGGTCGTTCTAGAGAAAGGGCAGTGTCTGACCAGCACAAAGAAGATTCCTGAAGAGATTCCTCTTCTCTCCTTTCTTCAACCCTTCTCATTACTCCTCCCCTTTCAGACCTTACTCTTTCTTCGCTCTCGTTATGTGAGCGCTGTACCCACTTTTTGTTGTTTTTCATTATACCTCTATTTTATTTCCAGATCGTCCGATCTACACGCGGACACTCCTTCACTATTACGTGAGATATGGGATTAATTAAGGAAATCAAATACACCAGGCAGGATTGTTTTTCCTCGTATAATCATCTTTTTGAACATTTTTCTTAAAAGATATGGTTTCCCATCACCGAGCGGCTCCCGAACCTTTGAAGAAAAGGAAGATGTTTACTTCATCTACCACATCAAAGGGCGCTCGAGTTCGTGGAAATGGGAAACAAAGTGAGTGCCAGAAAATTTTGTTCGATTGTCTAGTGGTAACTTTCAGGGCGGTGCTGGCCCGAGATCTCTCACCGCGAAGGAAATACTACATGATAGGAAAAGAACATAATGAAAAATGCAAAGGAATGAAATATATTATTATTGTAGATAGAAAGGATAAATACTTTTAGCAAGTGGCCGATAGTGAACTTGAGCACACTAAGATTTTAATATTCTTTATCTAGAATCTACTGGGGGTCTACTGGGGCAATATTCTTTCGCTAAACGGTGAAAGGCAAAAAAAGAGAAGAGATAAAGTGAACTTATGAAGTGGATACAAAAAAAGCAAAAAAGCGATTATGGGTCGAGAGGTATTAGAAGGGCTGTTCAGGTCGATCTACTCGCAGACGCTATCCGGCCACTGTCAACGCGCGCAACCTTTTGCCTGCTCCCTTTCGGGCCTGAGCCATACGGTTGTCCTTTTCCACCCGGGAGAGAGACCCTTCCGAGTCTTACCCCCTAGTGACGCATCGCTTGGCACGGACGCCCGGTCGTCGTAGACCGAATTCCGACCAGGAATCCCTTCCTCACTCTCTCCACCATAATCTACGGCCTAGAAGCTGGCTCACAAGTGCCCGCCACGACACTCCGTGGTCAGCAAAAGTGAGAGGGTGTACATAAAGGAAGGGTTGAGGCGAGAGACTGCGGGGGATATGCATAGGGATTGGAGACGGAAGATGGTTAGAGCGGCGAGAGAGGGAAGGAAATGAGAGACTGCGTGTATTCACTTTTCTCTAACCTATCATTCCGCATTATTTTCGAAAAGGAACACGACACAATGGTCTGATTGTGAGTCAGAAATTCGACGAGTTTCGAAAATATTGTTTGTAGGCGGAGTTTTCTTAACCCGGCGCGGCTAGAAAGCTCTTTGAGCCCTTCCTATATAAGCGGGTAGCACTCCACCGATTTCGTTCATTCCGAACATATACTAAAATTGGAACAATACAGAGAAGATTAGCATGGCCCCTGCGCAAGGATGACACGCAAATTCGTGAAGCGTTCCAAATTTTTTTTTGGATGTTTCGACCATGTTGGAATAAATTTAAATGATTTATTTACACATGAATTAGATTTGTTGAAATTATCTTAGCAGTACATTCAAAGACGACTTGCAGGTGCTCTAAAAATAAAGATCTTGCTCCAGCCCGACGCTCCAACTCAAATGCATACTGTAGCCTTAAAATGACGCTTTATCCATTTCCGTGTAAATTTTTCTGTTTACCATTCCATTGTTTAGTTATAGTGTTTGCAATCACACAGATTTACGAAATTGATAAATGCCTTACTCCAGATACTTCCTAAAATAATCGTAGATGAGATTAGCACGTCCTCGTAGCTAGTTGTTTCAAACAAAAATGACGTGAAAAGCATCGATTCTATTTCTCAGATGAAGCCCCGGTTAGGGATCATCGTCCTACTGATCTTTGGTCTCTCGATCGGGATCAGTCAGGGTGAGGAGAAGGCAGATGATGAGGCTTCTCCACTGCCGAAGCATGTCTTCGAGACTCCTTACAGGTTGGACTGAGCAGTTTCCTCATTTTACTCGCTCAAAGTAGAGACACAAAGTCAAAGTCACAATTCCTTCTTTCAACTGAAACATATTCTTCAATTGCAATTGAAAAAACGATACTTGACCAAAAGATGCTTCAGTGAAGAGTCGTTCTTAGTGAAAAATGAATGTGATAGAGGAGGCAAGAATAAAAAAGATTGAAGAGATGTCTTCCTTGCAGAGCCGAGGATCTCATACTAGAATGGAAGCAGCGTAAAGAGAAATTGAAGGAAAGCGATGTCGACCTCGATTTCGAGTTCAGTGATGAGGACAAGAAGAGATACAAGGAAAAGGTACGTTGATTTTTGAGTTGGTTATTAATTTTAGTAATTGCAAACATTCTCGAGAACGCAATACTTCTAATTTTTTCCATGCCTTTTCGTTGTCCCTTTGAAACTTAACTGACCGGATCTTTTCATTGGTGTTTTAACCGTAATTTTGATATGTTTCATGTAAGAGGTTTCTCCGCTACGGGACGGGAAAACTGTTGGAAGCACGGTCGACTGCGTTAAAAAATAAGTACTAAAAAATCACTCAGGTCCGGAAAATGTTCTATCACGCGTACGATGGCTACTTGAATCACGCTTTCCCGAAGGACGAGCTGAAACCATTGACGTGCGAGGGCCATGTGAGTACCTATTTCATGAATTATCTCGAGATATGGAATAAATTGGCGGAAACAGCATCCAATTTTTGATGGAAATTTGCGTGTAATTGTACTCGAATCACTCCAATAGGCATTATGGAACGATACAAGGTAATCATTGACTGTTCTTCTCAGGACACCTGGGGCTCCTTCTCGCTAACTCTCGTTGACGCCTTGGACACTCTGCTAGTGCTGGGAAATATTACGGAGTTCAAGAGGTAAGTGGGTTCTATTCTCAAATTGGCAATCAACGTGAAATGTGCGCCTCTTCAATGCAATATCTACAGTATGCTGCATCTTACCGCATTACAGTAATCCTACCTGCACATCTATTATCTTGCAGAGCTTCCCGCCTCGTGCTCCAGTCCGTCCGAACAGACGTTGACATCAACGTGTCCGTCTTCGAGACGAATATCCGGATCGTGGGAGGATTGCTGGCCGCTCACATGCTGCAGGGATACGCTAATGGTACGACAATATTGATAGAATGGGACAATGTGTAAACTTTTTTTATGCTGCAGGCTCATTCAAACGCTTTTGGAATAAATGTTTCACGCACGTTTCAAAGTCCTAGTTGGACAGCGTAAAATGATGTTAAAACAAATAATTGAAGACACCGATCCGGGCTGGCCGTGCAACGGGTCCCTGCTCTCACTCGCTCATCGAATGGGCGAGAGATTGCTCCCAGCATTCAACACACAGACCGGCATGCCCTACGGAACGGTGAATCTCAAATATGGTTAGTGCAATGTATTGTTTCCAAAGGAAGCTTGAATGAGTTTCACCAGCCCTTCAAGACAGTCCGCGTAGTAGGTATGATTAGTGATTTCCACTTCCTCCGTTTTCAACAAAAAAATATTCCAGGCGTCCACAAGGACGAGACGCCCGTCACCTGTACGGCCGGAGTGGGCACGATGATACTGGAGTTTGCCACTCTGTCGAGGCTGACTGGAGATGAGAGGTACGGTAGTGGTACTAATCAATCGTGAACTGATTGAATATTTTATGGGAAAGAAAAGTGAAAATAATCATTGAAGGCGATCACTAATTAAGGACTGACATTAAAGAACCGATATTATTGTCGTCGTCGCGAGCGGTTCCCTCCCCATTCTCTCTGATGGAGAGTGGTTTCTCCTAATTCCCCTCGTCTCTGCCAACGACTTAACAAGATCGGAATCCCCATCCAAACCGGACTGGTCGCCGTGTGATGGGTATGACCGCCTAAGATGTTTGGTCCCTCAGAATCCAGGCTCGTATCTCTCGCTCAAAGATGGATTTTCGAGTTTGGAGGACTCGAGCACACAGAAGACTCCAGCACACGCCAGGCTTCG